>CM060837.1:30925000-31245000 GCA_030762175.1 Metallyticus violacea | reverse complement strand
TCTTTGCTTGAAGTGTGTGTACATTTTTTGGAACCCTCTGTGTTATACTGAAAGAGATTACAGATACAACTTGTTTTGTTATGTTATGTTATGTTGTTGCTGTTTTTTTTTTTTCCTTGAGTGAACGCTCACACACCGCATTCCTCTCGCATACCATTTCAAACATAAATAAATAATGGCATAACTGTAATCTCAATTTCAAGGAAATAAAAGTCATCAATATTTATTTGTACTGTACTCTATGGCATTTATAGTTTGAATTCGGAAATACGATGTGTGCTTCAAGATAAACTTTATGATTCTCTCGATGATAAGAAAGTCTATGGCACGCATGTGCAAGACGCGTTATCTCTACCATATTGAGATAAAAATTAGTTGCAGCATCCGCAACTAATTGGACAGCCGGTCTCGATGTTTAGCAGGAAGAGTAAAACATTTAAAACAAACCAAACATAAACAATACAGCAACCTATTTAACAGGCTCATTACTTACGAAATTATCAAATGAGGCGTTAAAACTTCCTGCCTTCATTCTCCATACATTTTTAGCATCTATTTTAGAAAATTATTCTCATTCGCTGTAGTACATTTTGAAAAATCTGGACAATTCCCTGACCAATATTATCTTTGAGTTTTTGCATGGTGTGCGGGTCCATAGTGTACACGCATTTTTAGTTTACTCCAGAGATAATAATCGCAAGCTGTTAAATCGGGAGATCGAGAAGGCCACAAATCCCCTACTAATAACTCTGTCTTGTGGAAACACATCGTAAATTACTCTTTTGATATTATTCGCAGTGGCAGAGTTCATGATCAGGCTCTATATCGGTTACTTCTCTGAAAATAGGGATTAAAAGGTATTCATATAAATAACAGAATCAAATGTACGCTTAAAAAGTCGGTTCTATGATTCTTTTACCACTGAATTAACATATATGAATCGTACATAAAGACACGCTATGCCATTGAAAACACACAAGGCATAATATACTTAATGTATACTGTCGAATTAAGAAACGAACAACACAACACACACCCGGGAACACTGCGCTACGACTGTCAAAATGGATTAAACTGTGTACATGATTCACCTCACTACCTAGCCTTTTCCTATTATAAGTGAGTTTATGTTAATTATTATTTATATACGTTTCCTTATATTACATGTCATAGTTCGTCGTACTTTAAACATAAAATTATTGCTAACTACGAAGAGTGTTTTTAAATTTCTTGGCCTGATTCAGAGATGTCGTGAACATGGCCAAAATACTAAGATAATTGTTATGTGTCATCCTTAGATGCCGCGCTGTGAAGTTTCAGACGCGAACATGTAGTCACTTGTTTGAGACGATCGTGTAAACAAACTATTGTTAACATTTTCTACAAAATGGATAAAAATTAAAGTACGAACTGTGATAAAGTACTTCGTTTTGAAGGGTTTAACCTCAATAGAAATCAAAAGAACTCGGATTCCACATTAAATTATTCGTGGGCTGCTGAATTTAAGTGTGAAGAACGCTCAGGGCGTCCCAGAACTATTATAACCGACGAAGTGACAAAAATGCACAATATCGAACTCATTGGGTCAGTCTTGGTGGTGTAGTGGTAACCACTTGTCTCCTAAACCCAAAATCGCGAGTTCAAGCCCTACCAGAATCAATGGATTTTTTCGGGCGTACAAATCTTAAGTATGGCTTCCTTTGGAAGGGACATAAAGCTGTAGGTTCCATGTCGTAGATTTACTGCATGTAAACGAACCTCATGCCGTTTCACGCCTTGAATTGAGTGGGACGCTGATGATCTGAGATGTTAAAGAAATGTTGTAAATAAACCAAATCAATAAAAAGTACTCGATGATCGCCGATTGCAGCTACGCGAACTGGCTGACATCGCGATATTCCGTGTCCACTGCATTTTACACGAAATTTTGGTTTTGAAAAGCTTTCCGCTTGATGAGTGCTGCGTTTGTTAACAATGGACCAAAAACACATTCAAATGAACATTTCGCAAGAGGTTAAGATTTGTTAAAACGCAATTACAATGAGTTTCTCCGACTTTCATGAGAGTAGATGTAACATGGATTCATCACTGCACGCCAAAACAGAAGCAGTCCAAACAGTGTGTGGCAACAGATGACATTGCGCCAAAGAGAGCTAAAAAGGTTCATCTGCAGGAAAGTGCTCGTGTACTACCTTCAGAAGAGCAAAACCATCAGCGGGGCGTATTACGTTTCACTACTGGACCAACTGAAGGATGTTATTCGCGCTAAACGTCCACGCCTAAAAGTTCTTTTTCACACTCGCCTGAGATTGTTACTCAAAATTACATGACCTTTGCTTCCAAATACTTCCACTCCGCCATATTTGCCGGATTTGGCTCCCAGCGATTACTTTTTGTTCCCAAACCTGAAGAAATGACCTGGTTGGAAGAATATTAACATCAAATGATGAGATTGAAGCTGAGATAGATGCTTATTTTTCACAGTTGGGCAAATCTTATTTTATTGAGGGTATTAAAATGTTGAATAGTCATTGAACTAATGTATTGATTTACAAGGTGACTTAAAATATATATATATAAAACTTAAATCTTGTGTTTTCTTGGCCAGACTGAGAACTTTTAGAGTGCATCTCGCAATCCTTATTGAGAAACATGCTTTTGTAATACACCGGTCTTACCTTTTTCGGAATGTGAAGGAAACAGAACGAACGATATCTTCTGACTTGTGCTGCTTTAACTTCTCTCCTCATTCATGCCTGCAGCTCTGTAAATAAGGATTTAACATGTTGTATTACGACTTTTAGCAATATTTTTCCGATATATTTATAATACGAGGGCTATTCAATAAACGATTATTATTATTCTTGTTATTGTTATTATTATCATTATTATTGTTATTATTATTGTTGTTATTGTTATTATTATCATTATTATTGTTATTATTATCATTATTATTGTTGTTGTTATTGTTATTATTATTGTTGTTATTGTTATTATTATCATTATTATTGTTATTATTATCATAATTATTATTGTTGTTGTTATTGTTATTATTATTGTTGTTATTATTGTTATTATTATCATTATTATTGTTATTATTATCATTATTGTTATTGTTATTATTGTTGTTGTTATTGTTATTATTATCATTATTATTGTTATTATTATCATTATTATTGTTGTTATTATTATTGTTGTTATTGTTATTATTATCATTATTATTGTTATTATTATTGTTATTATTATCATTATTGTTGTTATTGTTATTATTATCATCATTATTATTGTTGTTATTGTTATTATTATTATTCTTGTTATTGTTATTATTATCATTATTATTGTTATTATTGTTGTTATTATTATCATTATTATTATTATTATATTAAATGCATAATTTTTCTCGCTAAAATTTAACATTACTATATTTTGTTAGAAACTACTTTGGTACTAGTCTGTGATTGGTGTGCAAGTTGAGACATGTTCAGTTCTGCCTACAGCAAAATAGAAATGACACGCGACGAACTGCTCTGACATTGTGTTTTCTTCCCAACAAGTCTTCAGCTAAGGCCCATGGAACGTTACCCTATAGCTCGAAGATGTAAAATGTTTAAAGAGGAGAGGCAATCGAACTTAAAGGATCGACGAATAATATAAAGAATACTTTTAAAAATTCTGGTGCTACCCACACTTTGGTAACTGAAAATTTGCACATGGGACGTGTGGAGGTTTGCATGCAGTTGGAATTCGACGTTACAGGAAGATGTGCAGTAATCACTGCTGATAAAACTCTACATCATTTGGATCCTGAGAGCAAATCTTCATCATCACCAACATAGAAAAGCAAAAGTCTCCTGAAAGTTCTGAAGGACCTGTCAAAAATGATTTCCAACGTGTCTTTAAAGACCAGCGGTAACACTGGGGCACTTTCCGTTGCATCCAAAGGGAACGACTTTGAAAGATTATCAAAATTAATGATGATCATTCTTTAATAATCCTCGTACAGTGCAATTATAGTAATAAAATATATGTACATCAGTTATTGTAATATAATACATAAAACTTAAATTAAACATTTCTAAGATTCGTGTTTGCTAAAATTTCAGCTGAATAATGCACCTTCTTACAAAGATATTTGTTAAGAATATAAATAATTAAAATATAAGTATTATATAAATATTGTTTACAAATATTAAATATGTTTGCACACATATAAAGTATTTTTATAACATGCTAAGATTGCTGATAGTATATGCTTCGATAGAGATGTTTTCAAGAAACTTTATTATTACATTTTCTAGAATATAAAAACGACTTTGCTACTTAGAGAATATAGTTCCCAAAGTTTTGTACGTCATAGAAGGAAAACACGGCACAATAAACCGTAATTAGTTTCACTGAACTGAATACCATGCATCCCAGTCGGCCATCTGCCGACCACGCACGTGGCCGCAACGGCAAGCTGACCGACCTGCGTTATCGATCCGTAATTTCTTTGTACAGTCATATTTCAATAGCCAAGTAACTATAAAACAAAAGTCAGTTGGTGTTTTGTTTGTACTACGTTAATAATTTCTCTTATTGTATAGTAGCTTTATTCTATTTATATGTCACCCCATAATTTAACATTAAAATGAATATTTGTCTTGATGTTTATTAAAAAAGAAAAGAAAGCCATTAAACCGTAAAAAAGCTATATTTTCATTTTTGCATCATCACACACTTTTTTCTTCTGAATAAGGTCAGATATACCTACTAAATTTCCAGTTTTAGATTCCTGATTAAATTTTAGAACACTTAAGTACGAAACTGGTTTGATAATTAACTTGGTTTGCATACTAATAGAAGGCAACAGTAATATCTGTATATGTGGTCATAAACTTTGCTTTCTATGTATCAATATTCGTTGTTTGGCAGTTGTTTAATCATAAGTATTTCGAGTTACAGTGGAAAATTGATAATAATGGAATTCGTTGTGTGATTCAATTCTTTTTTCTGGAAGGGAAAACAACAAATGAAATTTATGAAAGAATTGCACCTATATTAAGTGACGCATGTCCTTCCTAGAAACCATTCTGCTTTCGTGAAATGGGTTCAAGCGTAGTAGAATTAGTATCCAAGACGTACCACATCCTGGAGTTCCAAAAGAGGCAGAAATCATCGTTATAAACAATGATATTGTCTAGACTGACAGAGGAGTGAAATTCCAGGAGTTATAAGAGACCGTGGACTTCTAAATTAAGCGGGTTCGTTTTATTTTGCATGATTTTTTTACACTTGCAAAAGAGAGGTCGTTGCAAACATTGAATAATTGTTTGGACATGTTTAAGAAAAATCCAACCGATTTTTACGGCGTTTTGAGATTATGGACGAAAAATGCGCAATGCGTTCCATCCGATGACTATAATTTTTGGGGCACTTTGACGAAATGGAGAAGGGGAAAAAAATAATGGAGAATACTACCCCATCGCTTTTGGAAAGAATAAAAATAATGATCGCAAAAAAAATAGTCCTGAAATAGTCAAAAAGAAGGTGGTGTTTCTTCATGACAACGCGCCAGTGCATTCAAGGCGCGATGCTCAGGACAAATTGTTAAACTACGATTTGAAATGCTTCTGTAGTCATCCTATTCACGTAATCTCGCGCCTAAGGTTTGCCATCTGTTTCCGGAACACAAAACGTTGCTGACTGGGCACAGGTGAAGAGGTTATCCCGGAGGTAAACGAATATTTTGAGGACCTGTGAGAAACCCACTTCACGAGAGAATCACTACACTGGAGAAACTTTGGAGCAAATGCGTTGAACCTTAAAGGGATGTATATAGGCAAGAACACTAAGCACATTCTTCAGTGTAGATAGCAATAAGCTGCGAGTGACGCTGAAAATTACTTAAATGAAAAACGCAGGAGCAAAACATGTTCAAGAAGACTTAAATAAGTCTGAATATGGTGCTGATTGCATTAAATTGCTTTAAAAAATGTAACATACAAAGGTAAACTTTCAAATATTTAAAGTTAGTATTCCATATTAACTTCAATATTCAGAGCTTTCCTAAATGATTGTTGGGGTTTAAAAAATCACTGCATATACAGGACGCTCACATAAAAACTATACCGCGCGCACGGTGTTTTGATTCTCGGCGGCTGGACGTGTCGCGGCCGTCCAAAAACGTACTTGTGCTGCGCTTCTAAACTTGTGCATAAAATCTTACCTCATAGAAGATGCTGAAAATGTCGTTCCACCTCGACTGAAAGGCTTTGTATCGGGAAAATACATTCTGGTAATACTTCTGATTTCATTTGTGATTTTTCCTTTAGTTTTGGCAATGTGCGAGAATTTGTTTTATAAACTCTATCCTTCAGGCAACCCCACACTGTTAAATCTGGTGAACGAGAGGGTCATACACCAGTACTAATCACTCTATCTTCAAGCACTTCCTTCATTTTATTCATGGACTCCGCTGCTGTATCAGCAGTTCAGAATCCAGTTGAACCATCCGTATGATTTCTCTTCTTCTGTAAGCTGCTGAAAAAATTGGGTCAAAATATCACTTCTGCATCTATTGTCGTCTTATAAAAAATCGAAGTATTAATACATCTTGAGCTAACAACACACACAACTCTAGTCATAAAGAGGACGATATGGATTTTTGTTACACCAGTAAGTGCATGTTTTAATTGTTTACATGGCCTTTCAGGTGAAACCAGGCTTCGTCTGAAAAGAACAGAAGCGTTGGGTCCATTAAACCTCAGTCGCAATAATGCACTCTTACGTTCAAGGATAGATGGGAGACTTGTAGGGTAAAAAGTGCAGAGGTCGCTCGCAACCGACGGGATTTAAAACACCGCGCATGAGGGATAGCTTTGTATGCAAGTTCTGAAATAGGAACATACAACTTAAAAAAGTTTTACATACATTACGAATGCGGAATGTGTGCGCCTATGTCATTCTGCAGACATCAACACGATATAAGATCTTTCCACACATGTCTCACGCTGCAGTCTTCTTTTGTAAGTGTTCTGAAAACCCTGGGGAGACAAACTGTAGTGTATCAGTTGGCAGTACTTCTTTTCATGCCAGGAATTGAATTGTTGCAATATGCTCACTTGCTGAGAAGAAACGGGTTACACTTCGACATCGATAAACCTTCACTGGGCGGTAATCATTTGGGAAGACCCCCGACTGACGCTATGATTCCGGATCGTATTGGTAAATCCAGCCTTCGTCATATCGTAAAATGACGGAAATTGCAAATGTCAGAACGATGAGCCATTTCTTGGCACTATTTCACTTTTGCAGCCTTTTAATCGTCCTTGAGGCTGTGGAGTAAAAATTTCTTTACGCAAAGATATTTGTGTAAAATTTCTGACATCTGCAGGGAATAAATGTGTAGTGAGTTCTCCATCCCCGTTTAAGTCACTCCATGATCGTTCTTCACTATGGCTTCTACATGAGCAAGTTTTCATCTGAGTACTTTTGCTGGGCTCACCGTGTGCTCGTTGTCTAAACACTGTAAACGGTTATAGACGTTTGTACGTAAGGACAAAGTCTTCAAAAACTTTAATTTTCCCATTCATCTTGTTGACTCAGGTCGCACTTATAATCATCAACTAACTTAGTCTTTGGTTCATATTTATAAGAGGGATATTCAAAAAGCTTTGCAAACAATCTATCCATTGTTGGACATTAATGTCTACAAAAATAAAACTAATACAGCTGGCAACAATGGACCCTAAGCTATCAAAATACACATAAGTGTAAATTTAAACTTTATTAGTCACCGTACAGCCCATTGAGTTCAGTTCTATATCAAAAGCTGGTGCGGAAAAGGCACGAATATTTATAAAGAAAGTTTTACATTCTGCACTTTCATTGCACTGTAAGTTAAGTGAAAGAGCGAAAAAAATCCACAAGGACTTGGTAGCTATTCATAGTGATCAAGTGTGTTCGTTTGACATCATTGCAAAATGATTCGATCGTTTGAAGAAGGGCGAGGGAATTCGAAAGAAAACTCTCATTCTGGCCGATCTCGGGAAGCTGTGAACGAGAAAACAATTCAAAGAGTGAGGAATTTGATGGAGAAAAATCGACATTATTACTGTTGAAATGCTAAGTTTGTAAATTGCCAAAAACCTGTGCAAAATGGGTTCAATATTCCCTTACCATGAAGAGAAGAAGAGGAGAAAGGAACGTGCAAAGAAACTGCTGAGCATGCTTCCATAAAATAGTTCCTAAACGTTTGACAGATGATTAAAGTTTGTTTCACTACTGTACCACCCCAAATAAAGCTCAGAACTGCATGTGGGTAAATGAGAATTACCCAAGACAAGTTGTTTTACCACAAGATATTTGTTTTCGGAAGCGAATGTTCACTGTTTTCTTCAACTGTGAAGGACCATTAGTGGTTGGCTATATGCCAGAAGGAATGACAATGAATTGAGAATACTATGGCATTTATATTTTGGATCCTTTATTTGAAGAGCTGAGACGGCGTCCAAAGACAGGAATTTCAAGGCTGTTGCTTTTGCACGACAATGTGTCTCCTAACAGAACAGCTGAGAATTTGAGGAAATTGGAAGTCGCCAAAGTTCAGTTGCTTGATCACCCATCCTACATACAGCCCTGATCTTGCACCCTGCGACTGCTGGTTGTTTCATCGAGTGACATCTTGTATTGCTGGAAAACGAGCTATAAATTCTGCTCTGTTGACATATCTCAGTCCGAGTACTTAGTGCTTTTGACAAGTGGTGCACCGTCTACAACTGTGTGTAGAGAGAGATGGAGAGTATTTTGAAGGATTTTGGGGAAATATTTCGAATTCAGTTCTTAGCTTGAACTTTAAAGTGACACTTACAAAACTTGCTGAATGCACCTCGTAACATAGGTTAGTGCTTACTATAATGTAAATATTATATTAATATTATATTAGGTCCATGCTTATATTAATCATTCTCCCCGTAGGTCGATCGGCCTCCACACCCATGTGCCTGGCCGGCAGATTGCTGTTTATTGCAGACCAAAACAGTTTATTAAAGATTTGAGCAAAAAATATACAGCACAGGGTTAGGTGAACCATAAGCTGTATACGTTTTAAACATATTAAAGTCTGTTCACTTTAAACCAAAGTGACATATAAAATATCGTGTTTAAATAATCTTCCAGTTTACTTATGTGATTGCATGCATTCGCGCCAATTGTTTAAGTATTCAAATTGCTTCTCGTTAAAGAAGAGAGACAAGAAATGGAGGTGGCTTGCAATTTCATACAGCTGTGGAGGTCGCACACAATTAACGTGACCTGCATTTGTTTCCTGAACTTAGCACAGTGACCTAGTGCGGTGAGTAAGGCATTTCCTTGCAGAAAAAACGTCTTTCGCCTCGGCCAGTCTATCCTGCAATTAATCATTATAAATGCTTCCCACGCACTTAGAAGTTTAAGACATGAAGATAAGATTAGCTATGTTAGAGCATATCACGAGATTTTAATTTAATGCAATAGCCGCATTATCAACAAAGTAACTAAATTCTCCTCACAGCTGTTAGCTTACGTCGAATCTATATCAATATCCATGGTGACTTAGCTAGTTCAAATTTGTGGATTTTCCGCGATGAAATTAGACGCCGCAGGCCGCCTGTTTCATCATTTAAGACTCTCCATATATATATGAGAGATAAGTCATAAATCATGTCAATTTTTTTTAAGATATATGATTGAAAGTGTATGGAATGTACTTTCGAATGAAGCCACCAGATGGTATGTGAACAAAACGCCCCGAAGTGCAATTGGTGAGCGACAGTGGTCAGGAATGGAAGTCACGAAAAGTAAACAATGTGCGTTAGTGAAAATAGCATATCTTTGCGGCATTGTGATACAAAACATGACCTATTGGGCATTTGCAGTGGTTCTCTCGTGCACTGGATGATAACACAAGCACACCTTGACTCATACGCCAGAGTGACCATGACTTTTGTTGGTGAAGGAGTTTGGCGAAACTTGTGTTTGCGTGGTGACCCAGGATGACGCCATTCACTGGACTGTCGCATGAGTTTTGGTTCATATGCTCTTGCCCACGTTTCATCAATTGCAATGATGCGATTCAACATGGCATATCCTTCTCCCTGAAATCTCGCCAGATTGATATTTCATAGCGAGTTCACTTCTGTGCCTCACTTAATTTATGTGCACCCACTTTGCTCACATTTTCCGCATGTTCAGGTCCTCCCGTTTAATGCGGTGCACGGTTTTTGTCAGGATTCCTGTTTGCTCTTCTAATTCCACAAGTCTCAGCGCCTGTTATCGCATAAATATTGTTCCATCACCTGTACATCCTTGTCCGTAGACACTGGACGCCCCATGCCCGGCAAATCGGCAGTCGATATTCTGCCCCTTTTGAAGCCTCTGTTCAGCTCGCTACTGTTCGATAGGGCAGTACGCTCAGTGCTTCCTGTAGTTCTGTGTATCATTTTCGTGCATTCTTGCAGCGGAGAAATGCTATTTTCACACACGCATGTTGTTCATTCTTCGTGACCTCCATTCCTGATCATGTTGCTCACCAACTGAACTTTGGGATGTGCTGAGACACGCAGATTTTCTCACATACACCATCTGGTGGCTTCATTCGAAAGCATACTCCATATACTTTCAATCGTATATCTTAGATTTTTCGTGTTGTCACTTTTTCGCGAGGAAAAAAAAAGGTTGCCATGGTTTGTGATTTATCCCTCATATATAAGAGGTATAATATATATACATGAGGAACAATAAAATATAAAACACTTAAACAGTCACACAATATACATATATTGTGTTACTATTACATATAGTGACTGTATTCTGACGACCCGATTTGAAAATTTGTCAGGTTTTGTTTCATAAAAATTTTAGTGTAAGTGATAAAAATTACAATTTTTCAGAATTACTTTGAATTGTTTGTTTTATGAAATGTAAAATTATCACATACAATAATGAAACGGTCCAACAAATTCGAAAAGAGAATGTTTACCTGCAAAGTATGTGCGGTACCTATCAGCAATATGCTATATGATAATTTCAGCCTTTTAATACGATAGTTACTGTGAGATAATAAACATACAATAAGTTTTTAAATGTTTATTTTTTATGCAATTTTCATTAGAAAGAAGCGATGGTTCCGTTTTCTTCAATGTTCCCGTAGTTCATTTGACATCAATTTTGTAGTTAGTTAGCGTTGTCGAACAGAGCTAACTTAACGTTTGTGTTGTTTGTTTAGTTTGTTATAAAACACGCAGTAAGGAGATCGGGATTATCCTTTTAATATCGAATATCGATTACTATAAGTAATAATGTGGTTAATTTCGTTAGTTAAGTATTATCAAATACATTCCATTTCGTCAGATTTAATTTACATCACCATATAATATCACTTAGTATAATTATTATAATATCAATGCACAGAAAATAAATATTAATGCTCGGTAAAAAGCAAAGCGTCTTGAACGAATAGAACAAATGCTTGTATGATCGTAGAAATACAGTCATTTGTTGATAGTTTGTTTTGCGTTATGAAACGACAATTTGCCTTGTAACAAGTTACAATGCATACCTGTCATATGTGACATATTGTAAATTATATGGAATAACTAATTGTTACAATATACATACAAATTATCATACTTGTCAACTTTTATGTAATAGGGCCTAATTCTGATTGGTTACTCCTATATTTATTCCAGGAGAGGGTTTTGCCTTATAGTGCAATCGTAGGTCTTTACTTTAAAATACATATTTTGCGTTATACTCTTACGTCAATGGTAAAGGTTACAAACTCCACTGTATTTATTGGAAATAATTTAATATTGACAGTTTATTACATTTAAGTTAAGAAATACATGAATGCGAATCACAAATTTTTACATTTTTTGTAGTAGATCTAAGTTTGCTTTATTATTCAGGTTTTTAGGAAAAAATGCCAAGTAGAAATGCATTTGGATGCACCAATAAGCTCCGAAAAGATTATCTAATGCAAGTGTTTTCGGCAGACCCAGTTCGAAGAAATCAATTCTAAGGTTAAAAGAATGAGTTCATTTCATACCTATTACATTTCTCTTTGAGTTCAGCATCTTTCTGTCTAAATTTACCGTTACTCATTTATTTAAATATCACACTTCAAATACTGTAACCCCTGCTTCTTTCCAGGTACACTTTGGGAGTAAAGGTAAGAGAGGATGGTAAAATGAACGCCATATTCTATCACCGAAAATCACCAAAACACACAGCAGCTGCATAAACTAAGCGAATTTTTCAAAATGTCGGATTTCAGAACACGAGAGCCGAGAAACTGATGCCTCTAGAGCACTTTTTAAAATTCGGTTTTCAGGTATATGCCCACTAATAATCCTATTTCGCCGATGTTTAGAAACAATTATTCCTGTTTTATTTAAATGGGATATGCCGATTTTCGTTGCGAAAAAACAAATATTGTTTCTGCTAGAACGATTTTTAAATTTTGGGTTTTAGGTAAACCTCCCACATCTAATAGTCTATTTAACTAATTTTCACAAACTATTTTTCTTATTGTATCTCAATGGCTTGTAGGGAATTTCGTTGAGAAAAAATAAAAATTGCAACCGCTAGAGAGATTTTTAAATTTTCGCGTCAGGTTAACCCCAACCTTCAATTGTTCAATTTTGCTGTTAAAGAATTCGACGAATAGTTTGTTAATTGGCCTTTATATGCCAAGTTTCTTTGCGAATAATAAAAAATAGTGGCCACTAGAGCGTTAAAATACACATATATGACAATAATGATAAGCAAGAAAAGGATAAAACACTAAGAAATTTACAGATTTAGTATCGCAATATTTTGAACAGCATGTTCTTCTTAGGCAAGAAGACAAGTGCTTGAATATTAACTGTAGTATAAAAAGTATTGGAAAGCGTAAATAACAAAATTCTAATTATGTACATGCAGCACTTCAGGTTAACCCCTACTCATAATTATCCAATTTGTTCGTTTTTGAACTCGATGAATCGTTTGTTAAATGATGTTATATGCCAAGTTTCGTTGAGTAAAATTGCGGCCGCTAAAGCGTAAACACACACACACACATGTATATATAAAAATGTTCATCATTTTTGGTTCTAGTAGGTAGTATCGATGGAGAATTGAAAAAAAAATGTTTAAAAATCTTTTTATGGGTAAAAGCGCAATAGCTCTCTACATTATTTCGGAATTCGCTAAAAGAAGGAAGCTACCCACAATCTCAAAAAAAAAAAAAAAAAAAAAAAAAACAAATCTTACAAACATTCAAGAAAATGCTGAGCCTGCTGAACGAAACATAAGACTTAATAAAAACGTAATCAAAATAAAGAATATTTCTAGATAGATATATTGACTTCATTTATAGCATATAGGAGTGTTAAGATGCCATGTTATAACTGAGATACTTTATAGGCGTGTCCATAAGTGCATGCATTTTCATTCATTTTGCACGTAGTTTACATAATTACCACCATTTGAAATTAATAGGTCATTCATTTACGAAAATTCTTTCATAAACAAAGCAGATTTCCCCCCCCCCTTGAAGTGCACAATTCATAGGTTCATTCTATATGAATTTTAATTGTTAGTGCTTGTATTATTATTGTTATTTGCATTGTTTTTCTTCTTACGTCAATACTTTTTCAATATTAAGGTCCATGTATATGTTTTACGTGGTTTATATGTGAGCGCGTGTTGTCCTTGTTACTGTTTATGTTATAATAATTTGCAATATTTACCTAAACCTAGTGCAATTAATTATTATATTGATAGAGTGAAAGAGAAGGCCCAATGATCTTAGCTCTGTCAGATAAATAAATAATAGGTAAAACCTAACCTATAACTTTTGATTCTCTTAATATAAGTTTACATTTTTATAATCTATGGCATAAAAATTATATTGAGAATTACAAAAAGTTATTGTAGGAGAACTTCTATTTTTCATCTACCGTTTCTTAATAATTTCTGAATGATACAGCACTCACCAATGCAGTACACCTTCATTGGACTTGTTTCTTTTACTGAAAGCCTGTAAGATCTTAAATAAACAATTATGGTCGCTTTTAAACACCCCCCCCCCCTGAATGTGCATAAAACCCAACCTATAACGCGAACGCAAGTTTCATAGAGATTTAAAACAAAAACAAGACGTAACCAACCATATTTTTCACATACATATTGCGTAGGCTTTGAAACAAACAAAACAAAAGACAAACGCTATTAACCTATACTCAACTATACTATAGTTTAACTATTCAGACATAAATTGAATACTAAATTATTTATAAACTGCCATTTTTGCTTAAAACTTTCTCAAATCTAAAAACTTTATTATGTAGATTCTAAATAAGCAAACGACCTTCGACTAATAGTCGGCAGCCACGAAATTATCATAATGACCTGAGGTTTTTCCTTTGTTTATTGGACAGTGCTAGAGGGAGGGGGGAAAGCAGAGAAAGAACAAACTGTAGTCTTTACTTGAGTCAGACCGGATGATTCACCGTTTGGGATTTCTACGTAAGATTTCTCTCAACTTTGACCCTTCTCTCTAACATGGGGAGTTTGGAGGAATTATTTGCTTTGTAATTAAAGAGTACAGAATAAGGACTAACAATTTTGCCTGTTCCTGCAATATAGGATGCACGAAGCACCAATATTTGATTGAGATAAACCTGCATTTACATCCAGGGATGGGCAACACCCAGGTTTGAAACCCGCATCGCTTCATTTCTAAGTGGCGGACAACAATCCAAAGTCGTCATAACACAAAGTCATTGACCGATAATATTGCGATCATTCTTGCTATGCTTTCCGGACATAGTATAACTAGGATTTGACTCGGCGTGCTCGCCCTTAACACATAATCATCTCTAATATCAGCCAACTTTTAAGATATTATTGAACATTGGTATAACATATGCAAGCACACACATAGACACACAGACTGGATTTAACATTGCCATAAGAAACCTATGTATTAAAGATGAAACCAGCTGGTAAAACAGAACATAACAATTATTTAATAATTTTAGTGTTCATTGATATTTAATATTCTATTATCCAAAGTAGTATTTTCAAATTAGTTGCTTTCACAAATTCAAACCATGTTCGTAATATTATAAACAACAAACACCAAAATAAAGTCAAACTATATAGGTGAGAATAATGAGCAGAAAGTCTCTTATATCAAAAGACAAGACCAGCTGATTTCAACTTATTATAC
Organism: Metallyticus violacea; assembly: GCA_030762175.1. NCBI lineage: Eukaryota > Metazoa > Arthropoda > Insecta > Mantodea > Metallyticidae > Metallyticus > Metallyticus violacea. The sequence continues at coordinate 31,229,762 of CM060837.1, read as the reverse complement.
ATGGGTTTATTATGGCAATGTTAATTCCCTATATATTCTATTTTCAATTTCACTCTGTAGATACATAACAACCATTGCACAACGATAAGACGAACTGATGAAAGTTGTCATGTATAGAGAAAAAAATGAAATCAAATATACGAGGGTAGGTCCAAAAGTTTCCGGTCTAACCATTTTCGCGGATCGATAGTGACAAAAAAAATATTTCATTTTTCAATATAGTTACTCTTGATTGCAATATACTTTTCATATCTTTGAATTAACATTTCAATCCCCTCCCCCCAAAATAGTCAGAAGTTTTGTCTGCAAAATGGGCTTAAACGCTTCAATCACTTCTTAGTCACATTTAAGTTTCCTTCCTTGAAGGTCGTTCTTGAGTTCTGAGAAGAGGAAATGGTCACTGGGAGCTAGATATTAACTTTAGGGTGGATGGTCGATCTCCTTGAAGTCACATTTCTTTACAGCTTCCTTTGCAACAAGAACTGTGTGCACAGTCACGTTGTCGTGAAGAAGGCGCACACCACCACTCAGCTTTCCTCGCCTTTTCTCTTTGATGGAAGCACGCGGTCTGTACAGTAGGCCAGCATAATACTTCCCTTTCAGTGTGGTGTTCCTCTCCTTGAAGTCAATGAAGAGTATTCCTTCACAGACCCAAAAGATTGGGGCCATGATCTTCTTGGTTAACTGATTGACCTTGGCTTTTAGTGGCGGTGCTTCGCCAGGTTTGTGCCACTCCATTGATTCTCTTTTGGACAAGGGGTCATAGTAGAGGGCCATAGTTTCGTCTTCTGTAACAACGGTTTGCAGAACCTTTCTCCGTGGCACCACGGCAGAGCTCCAAAAAAAGCTTGACAACAGATGACTCGTTGCTGCTTTTGGACTGAGGAAAGAAGTCTAAGCACTAACCTTACTCATGTTTAAATGTTCATGAATAATTCGAAGGACTGTTAATTTAGAAATGCCCAACCTTGCTGCTATTTCTGTAACTTTGAGCCGCCGGTCTTCCATAATTTCACCTTCCACAGGAGCGATGTTTTCAGGAGTGAGCACCTCCAAGGGCCGACCTACACGTTCTTCGTCTTGAATGCTTTCTCAACCCATTCGAAAAAGTTTGGCATTCTTTTACGGTAGAATATGAGGAGGATGCTTCCCCAAACACACCGTCCAATCGCTGTTTGATTTCATTTGGAGTAAGTTCTTCTTTTGTGAAGAACTTCATAACAGTTCGATGCCCAATTTTCAATATGTCACAATCTTCTACACTTAGCCTTCCTTATGTAATTATATCTGAACAACTGAACACTGCGGAGCTGAAGTAACAGCTGCAATTATTTACTTAACAGATAAGGCATGACACCAGATGATGATTTTGTGAAGGCGATAATCTTTATCAGCGAGGCCGGAAACTTATGGATCTACCCTCGTAACTAGGGTTTGACTCGGCGTGCCCATTCATAACAACTCATCTTTAATATCAGCCAACTTTTAAGACATTATTGAACATTTGTAAAACATATGCAAGCACACACATAGACACACAGACTGGATTTCAAATAGGGATTTAATATTGCCATAAGAAACCTATGTATTAAAGATGAAACCAGCTTGTATTGCACTTTAAATTAGTAGATCTGTCAAACAGAACTTAAGAATAATTTAATAATTTTGGGTGTTCATTTCTATTTAATATTCTATTATCTAAAGTAGTATTTTCAAATTACACTTTCACAAATTCAAACCATGTTCGTATTATTATAAACAACCAACACCAAAATAAAGTGAAGCTTTAATGAGCAGAAAATCTCTTGTTGACTTAATTAATTTCATCAAACAACATTACATTAAAATTAAATTTACCTAAACTAAATATTAAATATAACACCGAAATATACATAATATTTTATGGATATTTAACAAATTAATATACTTAACCCACAATATACTATTTTGAATACATTTTCTTCGTGATTAAAATTTTGGACCCTAGTTCCTGGTTCATCAGCCTACTGGAATACCCAGGGCACTAGGCTCCATACTACGTTCTTATACATTAAATAGTAATTTTTCCCCACCATTACTGTTCCTAAAATTTTACAATAACTCACAGAATATCTAAACTTAACGCTACCAAAACTAATTTATTTCTTCAATATTTATATAATGGCAATGTTAATTCCTTATATATTGTATTTTCAAATTCATTCTATAGTATATAAGGAGGAGGAGTATATAAGAGAAAAAATATATCAAATATATGTTAACATTAAATTATATGATCTTTATCGTAGCTCTAATTACAAACATTCATTGCATACAGGTTGGAAGATAGAAAATAGTCCTGTTGCTAAATGTTAAGACCACATGAGTGCCCGGTTAAGTAAGTAGGGGCCTGAAGGCTGGTTTGTCCACCTTCAAACAAAGTCAAGTCTCAGGAAAGAGCAAAAAGACTTGGCAGGTCACTGCGTGATAAACCACTTTCTGAAGGAAATAATTATGAAATGAAATAGTTGCCTTGAAGGCCTAAAACACGCACACCTCTACAAGAGAGGAAAGTAATCAGAAAGCTCAGTGCTGGTGGACCATCTGGGACAAATTGCTCGTGATCTCGCTGTCAGTGTTCACAAATCCACGTTGTCCAGGTTGGTCAGACAAACAAACATTGAAATGCAAGCGGGGAAAAAAAAGAAGCAACTCCATCTGTGGTCCGCCATAAACAGAGACAGGTAGACTGGGCTAAGGAACATATAAAAGCAATTAAAAGGAATTCAACTTGAACAGTCCTGTTGGGTGGGCACAGTACTGGCGTATCTGAGAAAAGAAGTGTTTTCAAAGAGGCAGCAAGGGAGAAAGTCTTTGAAGGTCTGGGGTGGATTCATGCACGCAGAGAAAGCAGATCGTATGAAAGCCATGTACTATCAAACACTGCTTGAAGATCACCTTTCAGCTGTTGCGGAGAGCATTGGAACAGAGAACTAGAAATGTCAGCAGGATGATGCAACCAGATCCACAAGAGAGTGGGGTTGCCGCAAAAGTGTTACCGTCATGGAATAACCCGCCAATTCCCCAGACCTAAAGCCAATGGAGAATGGAATGTTATGTAGGTAAGTTTATCGCGATGAGAAACAATACGCAGAAATTAAAGATCTGTATTATATCTGCATGAATGAACATGAGCTGTCTGTATTAAAGAAGCTTGGAGAGAGTATTGCGATCATGTGATTTAGGGTGTTTATTTATAGGAAATTAATGGTCTTGTCATTTTGCAACGCTTTACACATTACTAGTGATTTTGCGTTTATATTAACACAATTTCGACAGAGAAAGTTACTAAAATGAAAAGAAAAAAAAATTAATAGCTGTTTCCGAGGGTAAACTTCTGCAAAATTCTGACCAAGCAACATTTTTCTACAAGATCAAAAAACCTGAAACATCGATGACACCAAATTCGGGTTGTATGGTGAATGCTTCAACGCCTTACATTTTAGATCGTTTAGTATAGCAATCGTACAGAAAATGAATGAACGGTGTTTAACGCCCCTTTTTGCTACAGAGGCACCACAGGCGATGGACATGATGATACATGACATGAAATGATACATTGGGAAAGGATTTTTATTTTTAAGGAAGGAGTCGTTCCAGCCCTAAGTTTAGGGTACCTCTCCGGCATTTGCTATTTATGAGGACTGAGGAAAATCTGGAAAAAAACCTAGTAAGGGAGGACGGTCCTCGTGAGATTCGAACCCCAGACCTTCCGCTCACAAGTGCGCGTCTTAACGACCTCGGCCACCCGTGGCGGTGCAATCGTACAGGAATGAGCGTTGTTGCAAGGTTGCCGTTAGTGCCTACGCTCTCAATGGTGGACACCTAGGGGAGGAAGGAATGAAGTGAGGGAGACATCGCGGACCAGGATTCACGGGCGGTTCACGGGCGGTAACTGCGCGGGCATAACGTGTTTCCAGATAGAAATCCCATCGGCGGTAGAGTACCCCCTCCCCTAATATGTTAAGAGACCCGCTTTCCGCTGGAACAGAAACATTTCCAAAGCCAGCCTAACTCATTTGGCTCTTTTGAGCCTGTAGCAAAACCGTTAAATAGAAGAAGCAAATTTCAAGCAAAGTAAAAATCCATTCCGGCATTCGCCTTAGTAGCCAGGGGTAACCACAAAAAACCTCAAGGATTTCGAAACAGGAACCTCTCGAATGCCAGCTACAAACGTTATCCTCTGAACCAAACCTCTCGATATTTATTAGTGGTTAATGTGCTCAAAATTATTTTATCAATAAATATACTTATTTTTAAATTTAAATTTTTGTTAATATTACTACACTTTTACATAATGTGTTGTAAATATATAGGTAATGCCGAAGAGGAAACCTGGTGGTCTTAACATTACTAGTTAATAAATAAATAAATAAATTAGTTAGTTAGTTAATTTAATTCCATGCTTAGAATAAAATTCCAGTTATTTAATGACTTTCCATTGTGTAATACCTTTATAAAACATGTAAAATTTTCGTAATCAGACGCTCCTTAATGAAATCACTACCAGAAATTTCCTCTCAATATTCCCATTTAATTAATAAACGAATATAAACAACACTACGCAGGTAAAATAATAGTACAAAATCTTGCTTGCACTTATCTTTGTCTACGTTCAGCATGATGGACGATATTTACGTGAGAAAGGATTCAGTTCAAAGGTCAAAGAACAAAGGAACTTGTTTGCAGATAAGCCAAACAGCTGCTCATAAGGAACAGTCATGACCTTAATGTGTTCACTCCAAATGTTTTAGTACACTGGAATATGGTGAAGTGACCCCAGAAAATATTATTAATGCAATCTTGCCATTATAACCATCTATTATAATGATTGAAACTGTTCATAATGAAGTATGCACGCTAATAAAGATTGCCTAGCAACTAAGAAAACATGACGTTATTGGAACAAAAAATAAACACTATTTTTCACGTTTAATAAGGAATAAAATAAGTAAAAGGGCTATAAGATACTATAAAATCGATAGCAGAAAGGACCGGGTTATTATTATTATTATTATTATTATTATTATTATTATTATTATTTGTAATTATTTAGCTTATGAATAATGCCCAATCCCAAGAATATTCAAAATTACAACAAATCACAACTGTCTATCGCCACAAATTTATCGTTTACGTTTCATCATTTCGTTTTAGCAATTGTTGTTATCAGGATGACGCAGTGAAAAATCCTTATAACTTCTTTGACCTAAACTCAGATGCACAAATTGATCTTATAACTTAAAGGCTTCACTAGTGTGTGGAACTAGTTTAACCATTGTTATTTTATTTTCAAAATACTATTTTTAATGATTGAGCATTTTGTTGTGGTTTATCATGCTTTAGTTGTCTTCGATTTGTTACTAAAGAATTCAAATGGAAAAAATAAAATAGCATATCCTGTCAATTGTTTTAATTTCGACCTTCATCTGTTTGACTGTAAGCGGGAATTAAAATACCGGACCAGCATTCATAGCTGTAAGCACATTTTATGGATAGATATACACATAGGAGAGATAAAAAAAAGAATATTTTTAATTTTATGCATTATTATAATTCCATTCATTTTAAGAATTAATACTTTTCCAAACATTTTGCAATCACTTAAATATTTGTATATTATTTTGAGTCTATAATTTCCTTTATGAATATGGTGCAAGTTAATCGCATTTCATAATTATCTTGTTTTACCTGTAGGGCAACACAACGACCCACCTTTCAACACTCAATGACACTCTCAGAAGCAAGTGTTTCCTCCTCTATCTTGTAACCCAGCTTGCAACCTTATGGGCAAACTGCGGATCAAGGTCCTTCGGTTCTCTTATGGTATGTCTCCCATAGCTCACGCGAAACCTCCCGAAATTTAAAGGCTCTCAGGAACACATTGACGAACCTTTTCCCCCATAATGTCTCAAACATTCTCAATGGGTTGAGCTGGCCAAAGTAGCGCCTGAATTCTGTTCACTCAAGTACTGTGTCACAACGCGGGCCACATTTGGATAGAAATCATTGTTAACTTTTGGAGCATAGTGGATAACATGCTACTGAAGAATTTCCTCAACGTACCGATTTCATTCGGGGCCCGTTCTTCATTAAAACCAACTCTGTCTTGATTTCCACAGCGATACCAACCCATACCATGACGGAACCTCCCCTGGAAGCTATCATCGATGAGAAGAAGCAAGGGGCATATTTTTCTCCAGTCCTTCTCTATACTGTTTTCTTGCATTAGACGATCTTAGGCGGAACCTCGACTCATCCGTGAACAGGACAGCTTTCCATTTCTGCTCTGTCCACTCCAGATGTTGACGAGCAAAGGCCAGGTGTGCTTGTCTATGTTGCTGCGTAAGCAAGGGAGCTCTGGCTGGTCTTTTAGAGGCGAGCTGTGCTTCTTCAAATCTCCTCACTATTCTCACGTCGACATTTACTCCCTGTGCCCTTTGCAAGCAATTTTGAGCTTCCACAGCCGTTGTGTGACAATCACGCAAAATTGATCATCTCAGGCAGATGTCACCATTCTGCAACCTGGTCTTTTGCAGTAAATACTAGTTTCCTGAACTTTCCGTATGGCCTTTGTATAAAAGAGACATTGACTCGTAACACCTGGGCAACATAACGCATGCTCCCTCCATCTTCCAACAGGGCAACTGCTTTGGAAACCTCCTCTCGACTTAACCGCATCTTTACCTGATATTAAACTGATTCAAATACTTCAACAATAGAATAAAACGGATGTAACAACAATGCCATTAAATTTCAATTGTCTCGGGCATAAAAATGTGATTAAATTACATTCATTTTCATGCTGATATAATAAAGGAAATAATAGACTTAAAATTATATTTGAATACATAAGAGTGGATGCAAAATGTTTGGAATAGTATTTAATGTTAAAAAATCAATGTAATTATAATAGTTTACATAAATTAAGGTGTAAAATTAAAATATTCAAAATTAGATGCTGCTTTCCCCCTTTCAGCGTATTAATTATTTTATTTTAACATTTTATTAGTCAAATAATCGAAATAAATATAACTTGAGATCCAGATACACCCAAGGTAAAAATTTGAGCTTTTATTATATTACTATAGATAATTTGTTTAAAATATTCTTGATAAATTAATCAAATAGATAATTATGAAGAAAAAAGTAACTAATTTCTGATAATTCTTTTTTTTTTTTTTTTCACTTTATGATGTCATACGCTCCATAATTAGCAATAATAATAGTTATATTTTCAACATTATTGGCGAAGTGAGGCTGCTAATTGTTTTTTTTTTTATTTATTTATGGACGCTGTTTAACATCTGAGGTCATCAGCGTCCCATTCTACTCAGGGCATGAAAGGGCCGACAAATTTTGCTCAGAGTCTCTCTTTCAGGCTTGAGGTTCTTTTTCGTGCCGTAAATGTACGACACGGGACCCACGGCTTTACTTCCCTTCCGAAGGAAGCCATACTTAGGATTTTTACGCCCGAAAAAATCCATCGGTCCTGGCCGGGTTCGAACCCGCGGTTTAGGAGGCCAGTGTGGTAACCACTACACCACCAGGACCGACCGGCTGCTAAAAACAAATACCTAATAATATTTGCAGTTTTCCTAAATCAATCTTATATTTATGTAGCTTAGTTCTATACAAAAAAAAAGGTATTTAAAAACAAAAGTGGTGCTAAATAACCGTCTCTCATTAATTTGAGACAATTATTGTCTAGCATCGACCCCAGGCCCGCTTAGAAATAATATTTATATATAAATAAGACATAGACATCTGGTTTATACATGTGGTTTACGGGAATATGAAACAAGACAAAATACATTGAAAGGGAAGGTATTCTTTAAAATAATCAGCATTGTAACCTTTTAGACTAAGAGGGTCTCTTTGTAATGTTATTTGAACTTGGAAAACAAACGGATATTGAACAAAACACGATCTCAGGAATTTGGAAAGGACGAATGATTCTTTTGTTAACACTGCAGGGAAAACTCAAGCAATAAATATCAAGATGAAATCATAAAACTTCTGTTACTGCCTTTTTTTTTTTTAATATTATTTAGGTCAAGGATTTAAGACTTAAGATTTTGCTATGGGTGGACCCGAATAAAATCTTAGAAAATAGCCAATGAAAGGAAAACGATAATAAATTAGTATAAAAGTCCACCGATAGGAAGATAGACATAGGAAGAGCAAAGCACGTTACATTTAGAAAGTTATGTTCAAGGCGTTTATAGCACCTCATAAGACATATAGAATACTTATTTGTCACTTGTTTGTTACTTGTTAGTTGGTGCTGAAGTGAGTGGGAGAAGTGTAAGAAAAAGCGAAAGTGTTAATAAATGGTGAAAACTGGAACTACGAGTGTTATATTTTTGTTTGTGTATCATCTCCTTTACCTGTGATTGTGCATCACAAAAATAAACTTAGTTTATAGCCGAGGACTAAACATTATTATATTTCTGCACTGAATTGTTCATTGTTCGAGAAATCGCCCCTGAGATACCAATCCATTTATAAAATTCGATCACCTCCTTATCCACAACGAATCCAAAATCCTATAAAAATAAATTAATACTGCTGCAAGTTATAATCACATTAATCAAACATAAGCATAAAGCATGTTGCCAATCTTATTTCTTCTCATATCTGAAACTACGATATTTATTTTATAAAGAAACGCAAGCAGATTAGTCAGCAATTTCGAGATAAGATTTAATACTGAATTGCATTCTAATATCATAAATGAATACAAGACCTGGTAAAAGAGGATTTACCTCATAAACGAAAACTCTTAAAGAATTTAATCTTAATAATTCTCATTCAATAAAAACAGATTAAATCTTATTTCGTTTTTTTTTTTTTTTTTTTTTTTGAAGGTAGTTAATAACATATTTTTTTTTCTCTCCTTGCAAATAACTGACTCTTTTTTATTCTGTACTAATTTAAACAACAATATCAACAATCGAGGTTGCCAGATGATAGAAAACAGAAGATATGATAACAGTTGAATCCTGTTTAAAATTGAAATATATTAAAATTGAAATTAGGGAGGTGAAATGTAAAATGTAACTATCTTTCAATAGCTAAATTTATGTTGTTTTTTTTTTTGTATTAAATTTATTTCAAATAGGAATTATTCAGACTGGAACGATTTGAAATAAAAGTACCCTACTATTCTTTTATATCTGTAATGATTGAAGATTAAAAAAAATTAGTACTTGAAATAATAATTAACTCTCTCTAAGCTAACAATTCCATTCTCCTTTCTGTTTTATTTTTCTAATGTTCATTTTTTCCCCTCTCGTTTAATTATTATTTCTCTCTGTATTTTATTCGTACTTTGTTTCTTTTATTTTCTTTCGTACATATGTTAATTTCTAATTTCTCCTACATGTATTTATTATTAGCTTCAGTCCTTTACTCTTAATTCTAATATTGATCCTTTCTCGTTTATTCAGTCCCATTTCCTCCTTTGATCGCACTCTCAATACATTTTTACTACTGCTAGCCGAAAAGCAGTATGTGGTCCGTGAATGTTTTTCTCTGCCGCTTTCAGGAAATCTCCGAGGAGGTCAGTGTTAAAATAAGACAAAAGAACTTCCTCCAATGCTGACGTAGCACTTTCACTGCTCGCTCTCTGCCAAGGCTTTCCGTCAGCTGACGTATCAGCTGTTTCTCTCGATGTTCAACTCGCGTCACACAATACCGTTTTCAACCAAACGCAGTACTACACTGTTTTATGTCAAATACGTTGTCTGCAACTGTGGGACAGCCGTTACCCTCCCAGTTTCTATACGGTAGAGCAGAGCATTCATAAACATTTTCAGCTTAATAAAATAAACCCCCATAATTTTGAAAAAATAGAGGGGCGTTCAGAGAAGATTTACAATCATAGGTTTTTGTACCTTATTAGTGAATTCCGAAGGAACGTTTGTTTTATCTCAATGAAATATTATTTAGATATAACGATCAATTATCAAACGCTTCATCGAGTTAAAATAAAACTTGCCAAAACGGACCATTAAGATTAGGGGTTAACCTAAAGCGATGCATGTATTTATTTATATGTGTGTGCGTGTCGTTAATAATCTAGCGGCCGCCTTTTAGCGCATTCTCAAGGAATATAGTTATTGAGGTTGTACTTATGAAATGAAAAAATTTGAATTGCCTTCAAATTTCCATCTGCGCGATGCGAATCGAAATATCGTGTTTTTAGCAGTGTTTTAATATTAATCTCATTTTTAACGTGTCAATCTCTAATGCATTTAAAAGATCCGTTAGGACTCCAAAAAAGTTTTTCTCATTTCTTTCAAAAGTACATGCATATCTACTTGTCTTCTTGCCATAGAAGAACTCAAACAGTTCGAAATATAGCGATTACAAATATGTTCCTTTTTCTAAGTGTTTTATCCTTTTCTGCTTTTATAGTTATTTTTATTTTAGTTACATTGTTATTAGTGTTACATTTATATTGTATATATATATGTATATATGCAAATAAATTAACAATAACTAGAAGAGCAGGATAAAACACTAAGAAAGAGTAACATATTAGTAATCGTTACATTTCGAACTGCTAGAGTTCTTCTATGACAAGAAGACAAGTGAAGGTGGTAAAAATAAATATTAAATATCGAAGGTAACATTATGTTTGGAAACAGTTGAAACAAGCAACAAGAGTGTGTGAGAGGAAGGGAAAAAATGAATATGTAAGATTTAAACCCGGTGGTTTACGCGCTATAAAGAGAAAAAGGAATAGATCTTTTGATATGCAGGGGATGACAGCTATCAAAATGAAGATACTGTTGTAAATTGGTAGGCTTAATGTGCATTCACGTAAGAAAAGAGCCATTACATAAAGAAATATCAATATCTAGGAACGTAGCAGCATTGGGAGAGACAGAAGAAGTGAACTTAACTGAAAACTTGGAGTTAAGATTTTTCTCTTTTAATCCGTGGTCAAGGTCTTTGTAACAACTTTTCATCTCGTGAAAGTATATTAAAAACCTAGCTTAAAAATTCCAAGGTTAAAATTATCCTTCCTCTCTTTTAAATTCCAGCTCACAAAATTTTCCAATGCAAACCTAAAACATGCAATAAAAACTTTATTAACCTTGTTACTACTTACGTGCCTGGAATTGAAAGCATCAGATCTATTTTGAAATAATGTCACGATACTTTGTTAATGCACTCATCCTTAAATAATTTTTCTAAATTTGTACCCGCCTTACTTTCAGAACACCCCCTAACCTTAAAAGTATATTTCGCCGAAACCTATCCCCTCCGAATTTACCACGTCCCTTTGCTGGCTCATATCCTTGCCAACGTCTTAAATGTAAAATCTGTGCACTAATTATGCCATGTAATTCATTCCACAGTCCTAATTATCCAAAGAATTTAACATTTCTTCATTTGCTTCCTGTTCTTCTAAGAACGTCGTATATATGTTATCTTGTAAGCTATGCAAAGTATTTTATATTGGTTTAACTTCTACTATTGTTTCGCTACGTATATATGTTATCTTGTAAGCTTTGTAAAGCATTTTATATTGGTTTAACTTCTACTATTGTTTCGCTACGCATGAACAATCATAGACGTTCTGTTAAAACCAAGTCTCCCTAGCCGGTTGCCCAACATGCCTTATCTCATTGTAAGGATTTTGATGATGCTTTGAATCTAACACTTATTGATGCGTTACCTACACAATGCTCTGAAAGTTTACTCAGAGATAGAGAAATGGCAGCTATATTTTTTAATAAAGCGCGCATACCACCGGGTTTAAATCTTACATATTATTTTTTTTTAAAAAATTAAGCACCAAAAGAGAAGAGAAGAAGAAGTTCGGTTTCATATAATGTCTCAGTTCTCATTATCAAATTTACAGAATTGTATATTCAAATTGTCCGTTAGCATCTTAAAACAGAAGTCAGAGTATCTAATTTTAAAGCTCTTATATATTTCCAGGAATCCCGGCTTGGAATGCCACTAAAATTTAAAATGAATACCACTGTAGTTTCTTTACTATAGTTTCATATTGATATGTTTTATAAATCATTATGTAGAGAAATTACAATGGAAATATAAAACCAGAAGAATGAGACAGCAGGAATGATAAATCTCCTGGCTATAAGAAAAGGTGATCGAAGTGAATTTGACCAGGAAAAAAAATCGTTATTTAATTCTGAAACATCAAACTGGGATTTCCCATAAAATCTTGAGGCTGTTAGTGACTAATACACAGAACGCTTTCATCGGTTAATTTCTATAAAGACAGGTGCTAAGGTAAATGAGCTCCAATATGCTGGCTCACTATAACTGTGCACTCGAGAGAAATAAACCAAAGGCAAAATATCATCTACAACTGTTTAGGTATGTCAGAATCTGTTGTGTATCTTCATTTAGTGCTACTTAAGTACTTAATGCTTTAAAACGTCAAATGTGTGTCATAACAAAATCTGCTTGGTGGGGATAGATGAAGACATTATTATTTATTATTATTAAATAAGGTTTTGGGGTAGCGTCATAATAAAGGTTCTATAATTTACCTGCATCGTTCTGCACTGCAGAAAATTAATGAAGTTGGTTCTGAAATGATTAAATGTTGAAAATTTTCTCATCGAACGAAGCATTAAGTATTGTAAGAAAGTGGCTATAGACCAAGGTTTTTAAAGTTTATCAATTCAGCTTCATGTATTCTAATGTCATCATTAGAGCAGACGATTACGTTACGAAGAGCTGTCAATTTAAATGTAATGTTGCTGTTCCAGGCAACCGCAAGCAATTTGGTTTGCAGGTATATCTCAAGTACACTGTAAACTTATCTGAGTGTTATTAGGCTAATCAACAAGTTGTTGAGAACACCTGTGCTTTGTCGCTGATAAAAATATCTTTTGCAGAAGACGCTTATTTCAAATGTTAGATAATCCACTAGCCCTCCTCTCTGCAACGTCTATACCGAGTGTAATGATATAAACTTTTTCGTCAGGCTGTTTCCATATGGAGAAATATCAAACGTAACCTTCTTTGATAGAATTAGACAAAAATAGTTCCAAAACGTAAACCTGCCTCTGAATAAAAAAAATACATTTATAGTTCTTATATTCTAAAATTTATCACAAATAATATCACGAGAGGACCTGATATTTATTAGGGCTATTTCACGAATAAAATAAGAATTTAAATATAATTCCTCTAAACTTGGCTTATAAAATTGTAATAATTGTATATTTGCACTTAACCTTTCAAGCAATCTTGCGACAGATGAATGTCGGTCGTCAGTAATGCCAATAGAGAAGAGCAAAATACCGGTTTAGGACTATTTCATGAATAGAATAAGACTAAAAGTGGTATATATTTGAAATTCGCACACAGAATATTAACACTTGTTATAAATATCTGTGAGACTGAAATGTACAAAAGTCGACTATTACAATCGCTACCGTTCGATTTTCCAATACCAACTTAGAAAAACAAAACAAAAAAGATAGCATACAGTGTCTCTATTTTTCTTTGTATTCTGTGGTTTGGAATTCCTAACGATAAAGTCAATTTGCATATTTGACGCATCACCTAAACGCTTTGAAGAACCCTATATTTTACGTTATGATTGTTGATACTGTTGTTGCTATCAATAGCTCCCCACCGCCTTTAGCAAAAGCGGTCACTCATACGTGTTAAGGAATTCTATAGTGTAAGTAGAGAGTTGGCCACACTGATGCATGTTGTGTGATAAAACAGATTTGATAATTATTTTTCCGATAATTTCACCGCGTAATCCTGCTGTGATTAGTCAAAATTCAAAATTTTATTTCGTTTCATCGGTCGATTTTAAGATGACGTCACATGAGTGAAATAGTCAAATAAATGATATATATTTTAACTCAAAATGAACTTAAACGTTATATTACAAGTCTTTAGAAAAATAAAAGCGTAAAAGTTCAAAACTCTGAATTAAATATTTTTCAAAACAGTTATAAAAAGCATGAATACATTCGATGGTTTATACAATTTTAAATTAAAAGCTGTTAGTATGACACATTTTTTTGAATTCATATGCAGTTTCTCGAGAAATCTCATGTTCTCACAGAAAAACAGGTCTTGGTAAATAAATGGACGTCATCAGTAACTGTCAGGAAATTCCAAGACACCTGACCTTAACGCAACATAGTGTAGGCACATTCTTTACTAACCAGTTATGGAGTAGATATCTGTTTTGGATTTCGACATCTGCTTGCTTGCAGAATGTACATCCATATACAACCACTAGAAGGGAAGAGGAAACGTACGAGAAAGTGTTGTAAGATTTTAGCCTGAGAGAAAGGAGATTTAAGAAGAGGAAATAGTCACTGGGAGCTAGATATGGGCTGTATGGTGGATGGTCGATCTCCTTGACGTCACATTTCTTCACAACTTCCTTTGTAACAAGAGCTGTGTGCACAGGCTCATTGTCATGAAGAAAGCGCACACCACCACTCAGTTTCCTCGTCGTTTCTCTTTGATGGAAGCACGTAGTCTGTGCAGTAGGCCAGCATAGTACTCCCCATTTACTGTGTTGTTCCTCTCCTTGAAGTCAATGTATTCCTTCACAGTCCCAAAAGATTGTAGTCAGATGTTCTTGGCTGACTGAGTGACCTTGGCCTCTAGAGGCGGTGCTTCGCCAGGTTTACGCCACTTCGTTGATTCTCTTTTGACAAGGGATCATAGTGAAGGACTATAGTTTCATCTCCTGTAACAATGGTTTGCAGAACTTCTTTCTCGTTACCACGGCAGAGCTCCAAAATGCCTGACAACAGATGACTCGTTGATGCTTTTGGACTGAGGAAAGAAGTCTAGGTGCCCATCTTGCACTAACCTTATTCATGTTTAAATGTTCATGAATAATTCGAAGGACTGCTGTTTTAGAAAGATCCAACCTTGCTGCTTTTTCTGTAACTTCGAACCGCCGGTCTTCCATAATTTCTCCTTCCACCAGATCGATGTTTTCAGGAGTGAGTACCTGCAAGGGCCCGACCTGCACGCTCTTCGTCTTCAATGCTTTCTCGACCCATTCGAAAAAGTTTGGCCCATTCTTTTGCGGTAGAATATGAGGGGGATGCTTCCCCATATACACCGTCCAATCGCTGTTTAATTTCATTTGGAGCAAGACCTTCTTTTGTGAAGAACTGCATAACAGCTCGATACCCAATTTTCAACATGTCACAATCTTCTACACTTAGCCTTCTTTATGCTCTATACATGAATAACTAAACACACTGGCGTGAAAGTTACAGTTGGAATTATTTAATTAACAGATGACACCAGATAAGGCTTTTGTGAAGGCGATAATTCTTATCGGTGAGGCTGGAAGATTATGGGCCTACCCTCGTACCTTGAGAAGGTAGGGATAGGAGGCGAAATGGGGGAGGAAGGGGGTGGTGGTTTGCCTTTATTTACAGGGAATTATCAGGAATTATTCCTTTACACAGGAATGCTTCCTGTGCAAAGGTGTACCTCTGCCGATATTTCTGTTCGCCCTATTCGGGTGGACCCGAATGTTTGCTCAAAGCTTTTGGATTTTGTGTTCGATAAAAATCCGCTACAGGCTTGTTCCCTGTCTCTCTGTGTGTGGTGATATTATTGGTGAGGATGGAAACGTGGAGTTTCCTTAGGTATATATTTTGTAGGGTTTGTAGGGACGCTATCGCCGACTTTAGAACATGCGCCCAGGCTGAGAAGCTATTGCATCCAATTAATAGGAGGTTGGTGTCATCTGCACAACAAATGATGTGACTGCTGATTGGTTCCGAGGAATGCAACTTTGTGTCGAGAGTGGGGAAGACACTACGAAAAGAAATAGGCAGGGTGGGTGAGTTATGGCTTTCTACTTAATAGAATCCAGATTATAAAATATGGTCCGTGATATACCATGAACCAAAAGACGACTTTTCTCAAGCAAAAACACCCCTAAGGGCATTAAATGATATCTGTAGCATCAAGGTAAACTTGTCAATCAAAGAAACCGGTTATATATTAACCTTGAGAGTAGTGGTCACTGTTTCATATGTTTTCTGTCCCCAAATGCATTTCCTAACATTTTGTAAGCTGCATGTACGTGTACATGAAGGCTTTACGAAAAAAATTGTTTCTGTTTCAGTCTGCTTTTGTTGCTGCGGTATTAGTGAACTCAACTAAAATACGTTTATCTCCTCAACACGGGTTTTTAAATTGCTGATGAATTGCAACACTTACGGGGCTGTATTTATCTTAAAGATTGACATAATTCCTTGAAGATGAACTGTGTCCCATTGGTTTACGGTCTCTGAGAACAACCTGAAGTCATACGGAGCTAGATATGGAGTGTAAGCAAAGTGTACTAGCAGTTAAACTGTGATTTATCACTACACAAGACTCGTAAACTGAGGTTTAGTCCATAAGTCTTGTCTCGTCTTTGCCGCACAAGAATAACCTCTTATTGCTCCTACTTTCTGCAAATAATTCATCAGAATAACACCTTATGCATACATAAAAGAGACAGTATTTTTAATACCCTTATGTGTCTATTTCTTGCTTGCATTTTGGCTCCAAAAGCATAGTGATCATAGTGATTTTCTTTTTCAAAATATTCACCTTCTAAGCTTAATAAAATAAGGAATAAGCTTTTATTCCCTACTTCAATCTTATTTTTTAATGAGAATCTTCGCTTACCCAGCCATTTCTTCATTTTGAGAACAAAAAGTAATTGCTAGGAGCCAAATTCGTCGAATATGGCAGATGTGGAAGTATTTGGAACCGAAAGTCATGCAGCTTTGCAGCAACAATCCCAGACCTGTGTGAATGCGCATTATCTTGATGAAAGAGAACCTAATTTTTCGCAGTGTGGACGTTCAGCCCGAATAGCATCCCAGTTGGTCCAGCAATGAAGCGTAATACTCCCCAGTGGTGGTTCAGTCCTCCTAGAGGTAGTTACGAGCATCACACCATGAGAATCTCAAAAAAGCTTTAGCCATGACTTTTCCTGCAGATGGAACCGCTTTTGCTTTCTTTGGTGCACTTTCACCTGATGCTGCCTATCCCTGTTAAGGAGGAGCGCGGATTCGGCCGTTGCTCTTCAGATGCTCCAGATGCAGGTTCTGCGGACCCTGAGTGCCCGTGGTACTTCTGGCGCTACTAGAAGCACGCAGAGCTGGACTATTCCAGCCCCTCTCTTCCGGGAGTGTCCGGGTGGGTTGCATCCTGCGGGGCATTTGGTGCCTCACCCACGGTAAAGTAAGTACCTCCAGCTGCAGTGTGCCATATGGCAGTGCTTCTGGGGTGTAATGATGAATCCACATTTCATCTAATGCTTTTAAACGTCTGAAAACCTCACTGGAACCTCGTTTAAATAAGTCTAAACACTCTTGCGATATGTTCACTCAAATGCGATTTTGGTCCATTGCTAACAAACGCGCCACCCATCGAACAGAAAGCTTTCTCACACCCTAAACTTCGTGTAAAAGTAATAGACAAGGCCTATCGAGGTCTTTGCAATGTCAGCCAACTGGAGTACCTTCAGTTGGCGATCACTGAGTAGGGCAATGTGAATTTTTGTCACAATCTCATAGATCGGAGCAGTTTTGGATCGCCCTGAGCGCTTATCATCATTTTGAATGGATGTACGACCACGCTTAAATTCAGCAACCCGCTTTTTAATCGTCGAAAACGAAGGAGAAGAATCCTTTAATGCGAAACTGAACTCTTTTTTTTTTCTGTTAGCGTTAAACCCTTCAAAACAAAGCTCTTTATCACAGATCGTACTTCAGGTATGTTTATTGTAGAAAATGTTAACGCTAGTTTGTTTACACGATCGTCACAAACAAGTGACTGCACTTACGCGTCTGAGACTTTGCACATAAAGGATGCTACTTAACAAATATCATAATAATTTGGCCATCTTCACTACATGTCTGAGTCAGACTGAATACTTTTAGAACACCCCTAGTGCTATACTATTTAAACAAATCTCTCTAGTCTGCACAACACAATTGTCAGACTCTGCCGGTATCCCGCTCGCGACTAAATGGAAGAGTGAATGGCGCTGTGCGCGTCGTATGGGAAATCTCAGCGATTGGAGGGGATTGGTTCGCTGGTTGGCCTATCTAAGTTCGGGACTTTGAAACGGTGCTTAAAGAAAAGCTGAAACAGTAAATTGGAGAATAAAACTTCATAAAAAAGAAGTTCCTAAACTTGTTAGCAAGTATAGCGGATTATACCTTGAAAATCTTTTAGATTAATCTGTTTTATGGATAGAAAATAATTTTGTAGGACATTACCATGATCACAACTTTTTTCATACTGTAGTTCATTTTATAAGATTGTAAACGGGAGTAAATATGTGTTTAGGGTTATTAATGAAAAATGTCTGTGCCCCGTTTGAGTAAAAAAAGTCCATAGTTTGGACCCTTTTACGATACTCGCCATATAATTTTTACACTCTCAATGAAGACTTGCCTCAGGGGGACAGAAAGAGATCGCAGCAACACCGGAAGTTTCTGTAATATACTCCCATTTAATCGGCTCACTGCAGGTTTCAGCCTTTACGGACATATTTAGACTCCAGTTGGCCTTCATGAAAGCTTTAGAATCCTTGCTTTTTAAAACTGCTCTTAAAACGTAATTACTAAAATCTTAGAGCTTTACAGAACTTAAACGTTTCATCGTGGATATTTAAAAAGAATAAAAATGGGGAGTTCGCTTTACAACAAGAACAGAGTAAATATGCAATTTACTTAATGACAGAGATTAGATGTTCTGTTTTCCAGATACAAGTAGAAAGGCAACAAAATGGTTTTTCTATTTCTGGAAGCCAATTAAAAAAATGAGCATTCATCTTACTTTCAAGGCCAAAAGAATAAAAAATATGTTTGTCAATAAACCAGATTTATTAGTATTATTACTGTTTTGTATGCGCTTGTACTATGCACATTGAAAGGTGACAAATATACAACGGACCAAGAAATGTCAGCAGGTATCTTTAGAAATATTTCACATTTATTGAACAAGATGATATGACTGAAAAGAGAAAACTGCATAAATAACACAGTTCATTTTTACTCTCTCTAGCACCGGATGTCAAACTATCTTTGACCGCGAACCTCCTAAAATTCTAACCTTTCTGAATATTTTTTTTTTTTTTCAGGTTTTCCTCAGTCCTCATAAATGGCAAATGCCGGGGAGGTGCCCTAAACTTGAGCCTGGAACGTTTCCTTCCTTAAATAATAATTTCACGGACGTTAAATACTATTAAAAATATCTCATATATCATCAGTGTCCAAGGGCCTGTGACGCCTCAGTAGTAAAAAGGGGCATAAAACACAATTTAAAAAGAACAGACACTGTAACGGTGAAGGAATGAACCTCGCCTGTTAACATTTTATATAATTTTCTAAGCTCCAAATTTGCCATTCTGATATCGGCAGTTCTTTGTTGGATACAGGTTTATGTTTTGCGTCCTATATAGATAGGTAGTTCTACTAGAGTCCATCTTATCATTAGATCAAACAATGTAGTTATTCCCTGATATTCATGTTTCTTTTGCACTGTATTCACTTGTAGAATATACTTCTGCTGATGTTTATTGTTTGTAAAATGGTAAAATACAAAGCTTAAAATGGAACTTCAAAACAATTAAATAATTCACAGTTATTATTTAACACGCTATGCATACAATAGAGTTACATAAACGCCACCCAATCAAACACTGGTGAGAGATTAACTTTGTCTTAATATCGGTGTATGCAGGTGCTGTATAATTTCGTAGTGACTTCAACAATTTATAGGTACAAAAAGACATTTCATCGTCATTTTCAATAAGAAACATACGTTCTCTGAGATACTAAGGGCATTAGTAAGTACATTATTAGAAATATGTTCAATTACATACGACATTAGTTGAGCAGTTGTTCTACTAAAAAATACACTTTATTTCGGGCTCATATCTGGTGGCCTAGTAGGTCGACTTTTTGGAAAATGTCTATTAATTACACAATCACCAAGTATGTTGTTTAATAGTGTTTTTACGTTATGTATGTGTGAGTTGGAGCGCCATCTTGCATAAAAGCAATAAGATGATATCATAATTCTGTAATACTGAGATATTAAAAATATTTGCAACATTTTAAAATTTTGAAATGCACCAGTTTAGATGTTTTCCTTTGTTCTTTTCCATTTCCTCATAGAAATAACATCCTATTAGTATAATATGACGTAATATCACACTTGACAATTGTTTATTGTTGATTTAGTTTATTTACGGATGCTGTTTAACATCTTACGTCATTCAATTTAGGTTGTGAAATGGTCGATAAGTTTTGCTCAGAGGCCTCTTCTTTCAGGCATGAGGTTATTTTACGTGCAGTAAATGTACGACATGGGACCCACGGCTTTACTTCCGTTCCGAAGGAAGCCATACTTAGGATTTTTACGCCCGAAAAATATCCATCAACCCTGGTTGGGTTTGAATCCGCGATTTTGGGTTTAGGAGGCAAGTATGGTTACCACTACACCACCAGGACCGACACACGCCAGACAGTAATCTTGATACCATGTTAACCTTGCTGAACAAATTGTGTTGAGATTAATTTCCGCCCATATCTGCAATTTTGAACGTGAACACCTAAAGTTAATTTCAAATTATTCTCATCTGTGTACAAGATTTTGTACAGTCATTCAACGCTATTCTGAATTCCTGTTAACATTTGCAAAGCGATAGTAACGCTTTTTAAATTTTTATTTATGTTATTATATTTTTTACACCGATAGAACCAAAGCTATCTTCTCAGCATTCATTACAAGGTTGAATAACTCATCCCCAGACACTTTGCAACTTTATTAGCACTACAAATATTATATACAGAATTTTCACGATCTTCCTGTTATTCTTATAAAACTAAATCTGCAATTTCTTCGTTTTTTACTATTCGTTTTAAATTGTTTTAAATCGGTAACTGCACCGTTTTCCTCAAATTTGTTTAACAGCTTGCATATTGATTTTATAGAGCAGGGTCCGTTTCTCAATTCGTATAACGTTCGTGCTTGTAGAAGCGTGACACAGTTGCCATAGAAACGATAGTTAAATAAATATATTTGGAAATAAATTCAATTCCTTTAAATCATAATGATAAATAGTTTGTAACGGTATTAATTGACGTCGCCGTCGATGTAGGTGTTGTCGCGACTAACACCGCTGTATGCTCGACTAGTTCATGGTTAATAATATAGCTGGATTTTTCAGAGTGATACTTCTAGTGTGAAGTGTGGATAGAACTCTACGGAGTTTATTAATGTTTTGTTATTACCACATAACAGTACACTTTTCTGATTGCGATATGCTCTGAGTATATATTATATGCAGATACGAGACAAACGTGTTATAATTTATATTTCTCTCCCGAAAACTGTGCTTTTTGTCCTGTTGTAACTCGCATACTATTTTCTTATATGGTTATTAATTCAAACTCGTAACTCCTGTCATTTACCATAATTAATAATTTTGTAATTTCCTCCACAAAATGTTAATCGCCACTTATCTTTACGCTTCTCTATGGAATTTAAAAACACAGTTTCTCTCGACGGAATCCAACGCATAACTAACTTTCTGAGATATAAGCCATCACTTATTACAATAAGGTTGTAATATTACTATACATTACAATACATTATATTTTCAACATACGTATACTAAGCGAATGAAATTCGTTAATTTCTATTTAGTTGCAATAAAGCTGTCTGTCTCGTGTTTCATTCTTGGTACACATTATTAATGTTGTTACGCTTGCCATTGGTCGATTCACTTAGCATTACAATTTTTATCTGTAGTTTTAATCTATTCATATTCTTGGCTATGTATGTGTTCCTTTGAATCGTTACATTTTTATATTATAAATATTGCCATAAAGGCCAACAAACAAACATTAAGGCATACATTGTAATACAAATGAGCTTACTAGATTTATACGATTTAAAACGTATTATCAACGAATATTTGTCTTTTGAATTGAAAATTAAAGCTATTACCTAACATTAAAATATGTACAAATGAACTTCTTATATTATATGATTAAAAACATTATTAATGAATGGTTAGAGCTTTAAATCGAATATTATGGCCCTTATCTTACATAATAACACAAGTAATGAATTTCTTAAATTAACATATCTAAATAGCTATTACCATTCAATGTTTGTGGCTTTATATTGAGCATTATATCCTTTACGTAATATATAAAATATACAAATGAACTTATTTAAATTAATATAATTAAACAACTGCTTATTAATGAGTGCTTAGGGCTTTAAGTCGGATATTTTCCCTTTCAAGTTATATGGAACCAAACTTAATGTTTACATGAGGTAAAGCCATTTCACCGAGAATTTATTTTAGAATAACTTCATTTAAAATTAATCAGAAAACTCCTGAGAATTAGAAAATAACAAGAATGAAAATACTTAGGGTGTTCTAAAAGTTGTCCGCCTGACTCAGAGATGCTATGAAGATGGCCAAAGTTTATGGTAGTTGTTAAATATCGCGCTGTAAAGTTTCAGACGCGTACAAGTAGTCACTTGTTTGTGATGATTGTGTAAACAAAGTAATGTTAACATTTTCTACAAAATGGATAAATTTTAAATACGAGCTGAGATAAAGTACTTCGTTTTGAAGGATTTAACCCCAAAAGAAATCAAAATGATTCATATTTCACATTAAATGATTATTCTCCTTCGTTTTTGACGGTTAAAATGTGGCTGCTGAATCCATTCAAGATGATAAGCGCTCAGGGCATCCCAAAACTGTTATGACCGACGAGATTGTGATAAAAAAAGCTCTAAATGATCACCGATTGAAGGTGCGCGAGCTGGCTAACATTGCAAAGACCTTGATATGCCATGTCCATTACATTTTACATGAAGTTTTGGGTATGAGAAAGCATTCCGCTCGATGGGTGCCGCTTTTGTTAACAATGGACCAAAAATGCATTCCAATTAACATTTCACAAGAGTGTTTAGACTTGTTTAAACGCAATTCCAGTGAGTTTCTCCGACTTTCATTACAGTAGATGAAACATAGATTTGCCAGAGACGAAGGAGCAGTCCAGATAGTACGAGCCCAAAGAAAGAAAAGACTTCATCTACAGGAAAATTCAAGGCCACAGTTTTTTGGGTTTCTCATGGTGTGGTGCTCGTAAACTACCTCCAGAGGGGCAGAACCATCAACGGGGAGTATTTCGCTTCACTACTGAAACAACTGAGGGATGCTATTCAGGCTAAACGTCCACACCTTGAGGAAAACAAGTTTTCTTTCATCGCGATAATGCGCCTTCACATACATTTGGAATTATTTGCTGCAAAAACTGCATGACCTTCGCTTTCAAGTGCTTCCACATCGCCGGATTTGGCTCCCAGTGGTTACTTTTTGTTCTCAAGCCTGAAGAAATGACTGGGTGGACGAAGATTCATATCAAATGGCGAGGTTGAAGCCGATACATACGCTAATATTTTTATAGATGGACAAATCTTATTTTATGAGGACTTTTTAAAAGCTGAAAAGTCGTTGGACTAAATGTATTGATTTACAAAGTAACTATGTCGAAAAAAGACATAATATCCCTTAAATCTGATGTTTTATTGGTCAGGCCGAGAGCTTTTAGAACGCTCTTCGTAGAGATGCTTAAATTGTAATTATTAGTTACAAGAACCAAAAATAATATTGAGTTCTAGCATAAAATTTGCTAAAACTGAGTAATTCAGAAAATATAAGCTCTTAAAATGCATTCCTAGCCAGCCGTTTACGGCGAGTACTGTTAATGCACTGAGCTTGAGACGTACAAACAAAATATGACGAGATTGCATGGTGCACGCTAAGGTTACTATTACTCCGCGGAGAAAATCATTTCTGCAAACGCGATACGTGAGAAAGACCGTCAACAGTTAGCCAGAAATGAGGTTCCCACGTGTTTGGAAGGAAGTTGATGAGTTGTAAGTGAAAGTGTAAGAATGTGACATTTGTTTCAATTAACTACACAGTGGCCTGATGTGTATATCTCCCACAATGTCTCCGCGTCTCTTTGAGCTGGCCTTGAACCGTCCTTTGGATGGCCTCATTGGCAAAGACAAAAGACATCTGATATTCAAGAAACCAGGTCAAGATGCACGTATGAGTTAATGGAGCTAAGTGTATCTAATGTGGATCTTGGTCAATTTTGCAGTTTTACATGTAAATTGCCAATCATCGCTTATTTAGCATACGTAATTTAATTCTTTCATATACTGAATCCCAATAGATGCTGTAACTTCGAGTGTCGTGTAATCTGTTTAATTTTTTAGGGTAGATATCAACTATATTTCTTGACGTAGTATCCATTGAGAGATATATGAGGATTGTCCAATGCAAAAATATAGAAGATATAATAATATTTTTCGAAAAATATTATTTTATTTCTCAAATTAATATTCCAGCAACTCTCTAATTTGTTTATCCCATCCATAAAATGCGATATCCTCAGCTTTGCAAAATACGCATTTGTTTTTGGCGATATCCTCTCTATTTGATGCGAATTTCTTTTCTATATTGGAGAGGGAGTCTCCGAGGGAGTCAAATCCGGAGAGTACGGGGGATGCGGGAGGATTTCATACCTTAAGTATGTGACAGATTTTCACGCCCACGAATGCCCGAGAGTGAATATATTTATATAATTTAAACAGCAATAAACATCTTACATAGCCTGTGTTAGAAAAATGCATGTGGTTACCTGAACGAGAGGAAAAAGACTGACTATTGTAATCTCTTGTGCCCTCTGATAGTGACTGGCGCAATAAGTCTCTCCATTGTGACAAATCTAAGTGAATATAGATGTCCGACATGAACCGAATAATAGATCTTTTGGATTCGTAGTTGCCGGAGATGCTCCGAAATTGTTAAAGATAAAAAAAAAAAA
The DNA here is from genome assembly GCA_030762175.1 of Metallyticus violacea. Classification (NCBI taxonomy): domain Eukaryota; kingdom Metazoa; phylum Arthropoda; class Insecta; order Mantodea; family Metallyticidae; genus Metallyticus; species Metallyticus violacea. The sequence goes on along the minus strand of CM060837.1, from coordinate 31,204,785 downwards.
ATAAAAAAAAGGAACAGGTGTTGGCGATGACGTCATTACATCGAATGATCATGAGCTCTCCAATGAGGAGTCAAAGAGTTGATGAATTTAAAGTTTGGGAGCACAAGAGCTCACCAATAATGTCTGAATATTTTGAAGGCTCAGTATCCGCGGGCGCTAGTCTGTCCACCCCGTGAGCTCTCATGAACACAAAGGGACACCTTGAATGTTGTATCTAAGTGGAAGACGACGCAGACCCAGGGTGATTACATTACAGTAATTACCAGGACGCAGTCCCAGATACAATAGGAAAGTGTAGACAAGAGGCACACAATGCAGTGTTAGGCGATAGATGCAATTTCAAGCAGCGTATATAACTCGTGGTGTTAATGCCAAAGAGGTAACGAATCATGTGGCCGTCATCAAATTAAGTATAAATAAACATTTCATGCCGTTTAATGAAACAAATTGTCGTGTGATTTGTATCTTTCCCTTTCATCCCTCTTTTCCCGTGACTACAAGGGCACAAAAGGCGACTTCGGGCCCCTGAACGAAGCAGGACCCCTCAGGTAGACATCCAACAACAATAACATCACATCGACTATTTAAAAACCGCCCGAAGTTCAATAAGTTTGAGATCGCAATCGCAAACTTGGGTACTAGAGCTTTATCACGATGAAAGAGAACTTTTTTTTCCATCAAATGAAGGCGGTTCGTCTTCATCGCGTCGTTTAATTGTTCCAGTAGCGTAGCATAATATTCACCGATTATAGTTTTGACCTTTTCCCAAAAAGCCAATTAAAACTATGCCGTGGCAAACCCATAAAACAATGTCATCTCTCTTCCTGCTGAGGGGATTGTTTTTGCCTTCTTCGGACCGCTTTCTCTGTTGCAACCCACTGTTTCAACTGCTCCTTGTTTCCAGCGTGTATTGGTGGATCCAACTTTCGTCGACTGTCGCATACAGTCTCAAAAATTCATTAGGATCCTGTTTAAAAATCTCCAAATTCTTCTCGAAAGTGTCAGCTCTTTCTCTTTTCTGGTCAATCGTTAACAAATCTTGCTGATAGCAAAAGATTACGCACCCTAGCTCCTGAAATGCCCATATCTTGAACAATCTCCCGCACCTTCAGTCTCCGATCGCTAAGCACCATGTCGATGATTTTTTTTTTTTTTCCCTCAATAATTTTGGAAGTGATTACCTTGACAGGATGTCTGGAACGTTCGGCATCGCGTATGCTCGTTCGGTCACAACTAAACGCATCAAACCGTTTATATAGCATTCTAAATGAAGGTGCAGATGTTCGTCCAGTTATGCCTTGGTATCTGTGGGCCTTTTATTAATCCGCAATTTTGAGGTTTCTCCATTTTGAACGTTTGTTTACAAATGTAAGGACGAAAACGACTCTCAAACAGACTAAATTTGGAACTATATATTGCTCTATGTACATCACCCCTTAACAGTCATCACATTGCCAAAATAGCGTTGAAAACAATCTGGTGCTGCTACCTTTTGATTTTGAACGTGCTTACTGAACAGCCAATGTATTTATGTATATCTCCATAATTAGGTTAACGGAATGTAGGTTGCCTATTTAAATCTTCTCTAGACTCATTGCATTCACATATTAAGTAGGCAATATTACTCGTGATTCCTGCCAAGGACAACATACTACTTTTAAATCTGTTATGCCATTCAGGAAAATCTTTTTAATTGTTTCAAGTTGCTGAATTAAAAAACGAGATAAGTTCTGACACAGGAAGAACATGTAATTATATAATTGAAGAAAGTTTGAGTTTTCGACGTTTTCCGTAAAGTGCAAAATACGAAGGTGGAAACATTTGTCATGACATGTCATTTTCAATTCAGTTTAGATAATACAACAGTTTGGTGATAGATAAGATTAAGGGGACAAAGTAAACGACCTCGTGGAAGTCACGGGCTAAAAAGAAGAATAGCCGAAATATTTCTTCAGAATAATTAATTTTTAGTTGTCTTTATATAAATACACATATAAACTGGGTGGTTTTTTCCTTCTTGGGACCGTAGTTGGCAGCAATTGACCAAGCTCTGCAGTTTTCATCTCGTTTCCACGCTTGAAAGCCGACTGGGGAACCGCAGGGGAGAATCAGTACGAGTTCCACTATAGGAACGTACGGACGTGTTCTTGTGTGTTGTAGACAGTGTATTAAATATCCATTAGGCGGTATAAAAGAGTGAATTAATTGCATTAATATGATTCAATTCAGGCATTTTATTCGCAAAAATAAAATATTTCTTTTTTATTCGTGTGCGTACAGAATCAGCTTGCGATGTATGGAGATTATTTCAGGAGAGATTCCTTAATTTTCCACTTCCAAGTATCCTTGATAAAATACTCGCAGAAGAAACGTGCTCTGGAGCATTACCGTTAAAAAAAATCAGCAAAAAGAAATTTTCCAATTCTCTTTTCAGACGGCTACAAAGCTTATTAAGTTAAAACCCTATACAATTACGGTAGTGCAAGAACTTAAACCGGGTGACCCTGCATCCAGGAGTAAATTTTGTAAATGAATTTTGAATAGTGAGTTTGATGGAGAAATAGACCCCAATCTAATTTCCTTTACGGCAGAAGCTTGGTTCCATCTAAATGGGTATGTTAATTCACAAAACAGTCGACACTGAAGATAAGAAAAACCTAACGGGCTTACAAGGAATCCCTGCAATATTAAAATATAAAAGTATAGGTGCCATTAGTAGCGATGGACCTATTTTTTAAGAAACTATTAATAGTGACATGTTTGTGCAGAATATTTTGCAACCCTTTTTCCGTTAATTAACTGTAAGGGAGCGCAGGTTTTGATTGATTTGTTTTTATTCAATGACGCTCCTTAACATCTCAGATCATAAGCGTCCCATTCAATTTAGAGTGTTAAACGTCCGGTAAATTTTGCTCAGAGGCCTCTTTTACAGGCTTGAGGTGCCTTAAATGTACGATTCAAGACCCACGGCTTTGCTTCCCTTCCAAAGAAAGCCATACTTAGGGTTTTACGCCCGAAAAAAAAAATCAATCGATCCTGGCCGGGTTTGAACCCGCGATCTTGGGTTTAAGGGAATGTAGGTTTGTGACTTTCCAACTGGATTGAGCAACGGCAACTTGCAATGCAATTAATGAATTCCGACGATAACTAACAACATATACCCCTGTCGCTCCCCCAATTTAACACCTTGCAATATTTTCTCTGGGGGCATTGAAGGAAAAGGTATATAAAACAAATTCGCACCCATCAAATGAACTAAAAATAACATTCATGAAGAAATTTCTTCCATTTCTCAAAGGGAGCTACGGAGGGCAATGCTTAGTTTCATAAGCGTATGCCGAAATATATGCATAATGAATTGATTCATAATGGTGAGTAAATGTACCTTTTAAGGTTTAAGTGTTAATAACTTACACGACAATCATAGTTGCGGACTTTCTGACTACCGTTTACATGGTACCAGCTTGAACCGACCAGCCGGCTGTTTGCGTGAGGCGGTCGAGCGAAGGAAAAATCACCCCATTATATCTTTCATCTTATTTATTGCATTATTCCAAGTTCGCTCGTTCCTTTTGCTTATTCCTCATAGTATATATGCTATATGCAACACTGTGCTGCCCTTTGAACTGTTTGTAATAACCAGGGGTGTGGAATATTTATTTAGGATTGGATTTACATGTGTATTTTTCTTTTTTGTTGACCAAACATCATACCAAAGAAAACTTTAAGTGAATATAACACAATACAATCAGAAACTTCTCCAAAAAAAAAAAAATCTCAATGATATATCTGGGTGAGTGAGTGATGAAGAAGGCCCCGGGCCTAGTAATTTAGAATAAAGAGCCGAAACGTCAATACATCGCACCCCAGCATAGTTACATCTCCGGTTTCGTGAATACTCGATCTGCTAGAAAGAATGACCAACAAGGCCTGATGTGACTAGGTAAGAAGGAAGAGAGGGCTAGAGGCTAACGTATCAATCAAGAACGAAAGGAATGCGCGCAAGAATCTTTTAGATTTAAAATCCATTATATGTGATAGTTTTCGGTTGTTATGAATTCATACTATTCTCAGAAATAGATGACAAATTTTAAATAATTTTGAAATTTTGTTTTCGGATTGTGAATAAAACCTCATAAATATAGATCATATTTCATTTCTTGTTTTACTTGTAATTACAAACTGGTTCTGGGTATGTTTTTAAATACTGTGGTTTACATATTTTCATTGAAAAATACAAAAATATCCTCCAGACGTCCAAAAAGCACTCCACTTATTTTTTCTCTACTCAGATTTCAAGCCAATGGTTGAGAGAACCTTCTTCAATTTTTTTTTTTTTTTTTTTTTTTTTTTTTTTTTTTTTTTTTTGCGCGCTTGATTCCACTCTAAAGAAGCCGAAGTGAAGAATTGTGTAATACATTTTTATTATTAATACTATTATTATTAGGCTTATTTAAGGACACTCTTTTACATCTCTGGTCATTAGCATTTTAGGCTTGAGATTCTTTTACATTTCGTAAACAAACAACGAGGGATAAACGGCTTTACTTCCCTTCCGAAGTAAGTTATACTTGGAATTTTTACGTCCTAAAAATCTTGCCATTAAGTACTTTTAAAGGACTTAAGTTGATAAGATGTGCAAAAGGCCACATTCCCGTGTAATAAGCTAGATGTTGCACCATGATAATGCACGTCCGCATATCGCAAATGTTTTACTGAATAACTCACAAAAATCCATGCAAAGTGTGTCCCTCACTCTCCATATAGTCCAGATTTAACCCCGTGTGACTTTTTCTTATTCCCCATATTGAAGAAACATCTTATTCAATATCAGAAGTAGTCAGTTGTGAAGGTTGCGAACCTGTCAAAAAACTAGTAAGATTGTTCTTTTTTGAACTGCGCTCATAAGTTTAACGATATCCTTGCCAGCAAATATCCTGCGTTCAGAAAAGGAAGAAATGAATTTGAGGTTGAATGTTAAATTTGTGGATCTGAAACCTGAACCTGAACCTGAACCTGAACCTGAACCTGAAACTATTTACAAACCGCTGTTAACTTTTTGTGCTGTTTTTTAATTTTTTATTTATATATTTTTATTTTTTATATAATTTAATACTTCGCATTATATTTTCCTTGACTTTCATGTATAGTTAAATATAAATTAGGTTTAATTACAAATATTCTGTATAAAATAACTATAGACACAATTGTTAAACAATATACAATTAATATAAATAATATTATCCACTTCAAATAAATTAAATAACCGTAAAGACAAATTTAAATAACAAAATTTATATACAAATCAAAGTTAAAACAAATAAATAAGCAAGAATAAAACTTTAAAGAACAAAATACAGCAACTATCAATTAAACCAGCTTTAGGTACATTTGAAAAGAAATGTTCCTCTCCTTTCGAACAGTGTCCCCCTTTCTGAAGCTCTTTGTTCATTTTTTTATTGATGTAAATCTGGTCATCCTAGAAGGGAAGAGTCCAGGTTAAGTTTAGGGTACTTAGAAAATACCTCAGGTAGGATGATCATTGCGGAATTTGAACCCCAGACCTCTCTTTATGAAACCGTACCTTAGTGACCTTATCTACCTGTATGGGTACCCTATATTTTCTTAAACCAGAAGCGTCTGAGATTTTTGGTACTAGAAATCAAAAAGGTTTGACTTTTCAACAACGAATCTTGATTCGTTTTATTTAAGATTGTTCCGTAACACCTCAGGTCATCAGCGTCCCATTCAATTCAGGGCGTGAAACAGCCGACAAATTTTGCTCAGAGGCCTCTTTTATCAGGCTTGAGGTGCTTTATTGTGCCGTAAATGTACGACACGGGACCCACGGCTTTACTTCCCTTCCGAAGGATTTATACGCTCGAAAAGGCAAGTATGGTTACCACTATACCACCAGGACCGACAATTCAGAGCACTCTGTTGGTAATTACTTTGAACAAAACGAATGCCTCTTCGCTTGTCTCTCTGTCCTATCTTCTTTAAGTGCGTTGCAAGCAGCTATAAACAATGAGGCGGAAGTGTATCCTATCTCGAGTACAAACTATTGAATGATTCTCATGTTTAGTTCCACAAGTTAAGCAAATAATCCATGTAACCTTTGATACCATCCCATCGTTTGTGTGTTTTCGTGGCATGGCTTCTTGACCAGTTACTAACTTTCTTGAAGTACTTCGATAACAAGTTTAGCTAGTGTTTGTAGATGCTTAAGGAATACCTGGAAATACTTTGAGAAACAATATTACTCCTCACAAATCTTCTTGTTTTATACAGTTTCCCTTAATAGTTATGTACTTGAGCAATGATGTTTTAGTCTATAAAAGCTTATTTTATAAATTATTAAAGGTTTTAGATTGTAAAGAACCGAAACACTTGCGAGTCCAAATCAGGTGAATATGGCAGATGAGGAGTTTAACTTATTTCGAGTCATTATTTTAGAAAATGCTGTAGAACACTTTCTTTTGATCTCCATAACTTTACTCGGAATCTTAACAGTTCACAAACTTTAAATTTATCAACAATAAAGACTGAAAGGGTTCCTGCTGGCGTTGCGTTAATAATATTCAAGAATGGGAAAATATCCCTACAGAGGTAGGCCCTTGTGTCTCAAAGCTAGTTTAAAATGAAAATTTTAGCCCATTTTTAAGCATCTGGCGTATCATCTTCCTGAAGCAGATAATATGAATGTTGGTACCCCACCAATCGTGAGAAATTAATTAGATATATGTAACATTTTAATTGAGCTAACTGTAAGTGTGTAAAAATGTCACGAAAAGCAGAAATTCTCGCTCTTTTGTTCATTAGTAGGGGGCTCCTTTCCCCCCGGCAGGTATGTTGGCAAAAACGAAAGCTGTTAACACCTGTGCTACCGTTAAAGGACGTTGAACTCCAACGTACGGTAGAAATTGACGAATCGCCAAGTTGTTACGTTCAGAAGATAATCTGACTAGTCAATAATATGAGGGTTGCATGATGTCACCGATAGCCTGTATGGATGTCTAAACCCACAGTGGTGGTAACATAGAAATTTCCTTTATCACGTGGTCAAGCGAGCCTTATTGAGTATTTAAGGACATGAAATCGCCCTTTTTGGAGAATTTAGTGCATCACTTCTGCTCGGCGCTTCTTCTCAGTGGTGTTTGTCAAATATTAAAGCTCCGCATGTCTGCCAACTGTCTCATTGCTGCGATCTGACGAGAAAGGCCTGATAGGCACTTGTTGGTTGAATAAACGACGTCAACTCGCACATAACAAGGTGTTCTTTCTCATGAACCTCACTCAACCCGGCAGCTTCAAGTACCAAAAAGCAGTAACATCCCTGTAGAAGAGTTATTTAGTGATAAGCTGTATTTACATATAATCAACTCCCACCGCAATTCTTCCCGCCACCTAAACTCCAAAACAATTAACTCAACACCCACGCGAGCCACCATTCAATAACTCCTTCAACGCGTATCTTCAGAAGCTGTCACGCGCGGCAGCGGCTGTGTCAGCAAACTGTGGCTGTTTTTTAACTATGTGAAGGTACTTTGAACGGAAGGTTTGAAGTGTTCAGTTTACATTGTAATCACTCCAGCACGTGTATGTCAGGAGTCCTTCAGAACTAACAAATGAGTGATAGGCTACATTTTCTTTACGCTATACATTTTCTTTAAAACTAACATGCAAAAATAGTTGATATCCTTCATTATTTCAACCAAGGCAACTTTAGCAGCTTAGCTCCCTTAAACAGCAGACAATTTTCTGTTCTCTGTCTCGAGTTCCGCGAAAACCAAAACACTACCCAGACCCCAATGCAGAAAAAATAATGGCGGCCGTTGCCGCCCTACTACTATCAACAGAAACACAAAGACTTTACGTATTATTATGTTTACAAGATGACATAATTTACAATTAGAAAATATTTGCTTTATTTTAGTTCCTGAAATTGCTTACAAATAACATTTCTCATGTGTAAACGAAATATAAAATACAGAATGCGGCAGAAACAATGATCCATTTTAAATCGTGCGCTAATGTTTGCGACTTCTTAGAGAGACGATGTTTGCACCTTTGTGTAGTGCAGTCAAAGCATTTTCTGTGCGACATATTACATGACCTTGACCCCTCGTTCTCTGCACAGTACTGCTTGATAGTCAGTATGAAATGCACATCAATTGAAACGTTTTGCAAATGTAGTGATTGACAGCTTTTGTTTCGGCAACAAACAAGGAGTCATCTGTAAGGTCACCTACGGTTCGCACTCCATAAACTTGGCAATAGTAAGAGCTGTTTTAGAGCAAAGTTCAACGCGATCAATTCGTGGGCATTCATCCGAAACACACTACTATCTGATATGTTAAGGGCTTGCGAATGCCGACAAATTGATGTGTTAAATTTTGCTCTAAAGCATCATTTACTGTTGCCAAGTTTATGGATTGGGAACCGTAGGTGACATAGCAGATATTGTCATGAACTGCGTGACCCATCTCGTAATCGACTTCCGTGACGGAGCTTGTCCATGTCGAAATGTTGCCGAAACAAAAGCTGCGTTCTTACAACACAATCGCCACATTTGAAAAACGTTTCACTTGCAAACGCACCATGTTCATACAACTTGCACCCTATACTGACTGCCAAGTATGTGCAGCTGAGCGAGCGGTCATGTAATATGGCGTACAGAAAATGCTTTGAACTGCATTACGCAATGGTACCAACATTAGCTCTCTAAAAAGCGGTAACCAACAACAGCGCACGATTTAAAATGAGTCACTATTTCTGCCGCACCCTGTGCATAAATTAACTCGGCTTACATAAAATCAACCATGTGCAAAAAGTGGTTAATCAACTACTGTCCAATGCCGTTTACTGCAGAGGAATAAGTAATGAACTAGTAATAAGAACAATAACTACGATACAAATAACGTGCATAAAATTTGTTTTAAACAAATTTATTGCAGCGCAAAATTAATGGATTGTTTAAAAACACATGCAGATTTGACTTTTGGCTTGTGTATAGTCATACAATTATAAAATTGCTGAGTCATTTATATCTAATTAAATGCTCTCTAAAAGTTTAATCAAACTATTGGAAAAAGAACATGTAATGGAAGATACATTTTACCTTATATATGTGTAAGTAAAAGTAAAGTGCATATCAAGTGCTCTGCTGAATATGTAATATGATATGCATAATTATCATCCATTGCACTAATGTAAAGTTTATTTTACCAGCATTTTGTATATCTAAATAATGATTTAATGATCAATTTTCTTTGACAAAGTGTATTAATGAAGTCACTCTTTCAATGAGCGAGCTATTATTATTATTATTATTATTATTATTATTATTATTATTATTATTATTATTATTATTATTATTATTATTATTATACAATTTGCACCGTGTTTTACATTTTAACTCCTTACTTCCACTCCAAAGATCGAACTGAACATATCCACAGGCAAACAAATCTTTAAAAAAGGCAGTATCATCCGAATTACTGGATAAATGAAACCTAATCGACTTAGATGGGACAGCATTACTTTTATTTTAATGAAAAGTGCACAGTCTAAGCAAGTTTAGCTGTTTTGTCTTGACCCCACTTGCAAAGGAATCGAAACAATTATAACATTCTGCTCACACCATTCATTAAAATTCTCTTTATCTCACTCCAAATTCATGCGTTCTTCCGGATGTTTTACTTTCATTGCTAAGTCTCACTTCACATATACCGCCACGGGTGGCCGAGATCGTTAAGGCGCGGACTCGTGAGCGGGAGGTCTGTGGTTCGAATCCCGCCAGTACCGTCCTCCCTGACTGAGGTTTTTTCCAGGTTTTCCTCAATCCTCATAAATGGCAAATGCCAGGGAGGTACCCTAGACTTAGGCCTGGAACGTTTCCTTCCTTTAAAAAAAGATCCTTTCCCAATATATCATTTCATCTCATGTATCATCAGTGTCACCGCCTGTGGTGCCTCAGCAGTAAAGACGAACATTAAATACTATTTTAAAAAAAGGATATACTTTACATCACACGCTTTCTATTAATAATTTTATATAAAAATACATAAACATGAATGGAGCCCTTACTCTTGAACCCCCCCCCCCCTTCCATTTACTGACACCCTCTTCATTATAGTCATTAATCTTCTTTGTCGGGTCTTCTCTAGAAACATTCCCAAATTGTGTATCTCGCATGCACCAAAACTTCCCCGACTTTGTATGATTTACCCAACTTGCAACTTAAGCAATACCCACTAGCTTATATCCCAGTGCTGAGTAACTCGTTAACCAGATCATGCCCACACTAATTAAAACCCGGTCTGTTCGTTCCTTTCGTAGATGAGTTCCAACACTACCTCCCTTCTACATATATTCTAAATCACAAAAATCCTGCGGTAAAGCCCGATATACGAGCAGGAACATTTAAATAGCCTGCCAGTTCCACTGGCTGCCGATTTTTTTAGCGAATTCCGAAAGGAACGTAGCTATTGCAATTGTACACATGAAAAGAAATTGAAAACTTGCTTCAAATCTCCACCAATCGTATTTGTTAGGCAGCAAAAAATGATTTACATATATCATGCTCTAGCGACCACAATATTTGTTTTTTCTCAACGAAATTCGGCATATAATGATCAATTAATAAACGATTCTTCGAATTTGTTACCAAAAAATTTTAACCGTTGGGAGTGATGGTTAGCCTAAAGTGAAAAAGTTTTTTTAAAAAATGAAAAACCCCTCATGTGGCTGCAATTTTTGCTTCCCCCCCCCCCAAAATATAGATTTCTTTAAAATAAATTGATAAAAGTTGTTTTCGAAAACCAAGGCAACAGTGGCATTAGGAGTGTGGATATAACTGAAAAATGAGTGGCGGTTAAAGCGAAATTCTAAAATCGCCCTTGCGACCACAATTCTTATTTTTTAAGGAAGCTCAGTATATAACATTACAAGAAATCCAACATATAAAAGTCGCTCTAGCAACAATAATATTAGTTATTTGCAATGAAATTCCGTACATACGAATTAAATAAAATAAAAATATAGTTTTGAAAATCAGGGAAATAGGGCAATTAAAAGTGGGGGTTAAGCAGAACCCCAAAATATAAAAATCGCTCTAGCAGCACCAATATTTGTTTTTTCGCAACTAAACTGGACATATACCATTTAAATCAAATAAGAAAAAATTCTGAAAACAATGAAATCAGATAATTAGGAGTGGAAGTTAAAGCGAAATTTAAGAATGGCTCTAACGGTCGCATTTTTAAAGGTTTTCAAAGGAAACTCGATGAATGCTAAGGAAATAAAAATAGGAAAAATAGTTTCTGAAATTCAATGAAATCGGACAACTAGAAAGGGGGGGGATTATCCAAAATTTAAAAATCGCTCTAGCGGCATTAATATTTGTTTTTTTTCGCAACAAAACTCCGTATTTAAGATTGAAGTAAAATAATAAAAATAAATTATGAAAATCGGGCTAATAGAAATGGAGGATTTATCTAAATCCAGATTTAAAAATCGCTCTAGCAAAATGAATAATGAGTTTTTCAACAAAACTCGGCCTATACCATATAAATAAAGTAAGGGGAAAAGTTTATGAAAATCAGTTAAATCTGATTATAAAGAATTGAAACCCAAAATTTATCTGAATTATCTGAAACCCAAAATTAAAAAATTACTCTAGCGGCACAATTTACTTTTTCGCAACGCAACTCCGTATACAGCATTTAAATCAAATTAAAAAAATAGTTCCTGAAAATCATGGAAATCGGGCCATTATGAGGGGGGGTTTAATAATCGCTTTAATTTAATAATCGCTTTAGCTACAATTTTTTTTCTTCACAACAAAAATCTGTACATACCATTTAAATAAAAAGGAAAAAAAATTCTGAAAATATTAGGAACATTGGGCCATTATTGTATGGGTATACTTGAATACCGACATTTGAAAAGCGCTCTTGCATTTAATTTTCTCTATATTGTTTTAAAATAAAAGGACAAATTAATTGGACGTATAACTTTCATTTATAATGTTGCATGTGTTTTATATGTAATAAAATCACTGTCATGAAGATAGCAAATTTGAAACGTTAATCTAAATTGTGTTTGAGAATTATATGTGTATATAAGGGCGCTCGGTAATAGCCTTCATAAAACGTATTCGTTACATGTTTGTAAAATAATAACATTTAAAATAAATTTCAAAACCAATACAAATTGATAAAACTTTCGCTTATTTGGTTGTGTATATTTGCTTATTACATTGTAATTGTTTTTAAATAGTAACATGTTTTTGTTTTATTGAAACATATGAACATCTTCTTAAACACACAATGTAACTCCAAACTTTATTTCTCCTTATCAAAGTGAATGTAAATGGCTCAGTTCATAAACATAGCTACATTAAAAATGTTTAAAAATACCCACACAGTATAGCTTTGCCTATAAAAGGTCATTTATTTCATTTAATTAATAGTACACCATTAATTCTTGTGGTTCAACCTCAATTATAGTAAAAATTCTAAAAAACGTGGTTTCTCTTTTGTGATACTTAGAGATTGCAAGATTTCTAACATCCTCTGCAGACGCACACCTTCTCGAAAGTCTATAGGAGCCTTTTTAGTACGCCCTTCCAGGCGCACTATCTGGTGGCGAAAAGAGGCAAGGCAAGTCAAACGGACTGTGCAAACTCAAGTTATAGTGCGGAACAGAGAGCCTGGGGCCTTTCTCGTGTGGCGAAAAGAAAGGCAAGCCACACGATAATGCCAAAACTTTTTTTTTTTTGATTGATTTATTTATGGACGCTCTTTAACATCTCAGGTCATCAGCGTCCCATTCAACTCAGGGCGTGAAACGGCCGACAAATTTTGCTCAGAGGCCTCTCTTTCAGGCTTGAGGTTCTTTTTCGTGCCGTAAATGTACGACACGGGACCCACGGCTTTACTTCCCTTCCGAAGGAAGCCATACTTAGGATTTTTACGCCCGAAAAAATCCATCGATCCTGGCCGGGTTCGAACCCGCGTTTTGGGCGTAGGAGACCCCCTTGTGAATTAATAAGACCATAATTGGAACTTGATATTCATTTTTATTTAAAGTTATTCAACTTGGTGAGGAATTCGCTTAGTTTACGCAACTTCTGTGTGTAAGTGTTTTTTTTTTTTTTTCCCCTTAATGAAACTGGTTATATGCCATTCAAATAAAACAATATAAATAGTTTCTGAAAATTAGAGAAATCATACTATTAAGAGCGGAGGTATACTTGAAACCCAAAATTTAAAAATCGCTCTAGTGTATCCAATGTTTGTATTTTCGCAACCAAATTCTGATTTTGCCATTTGGATAAAATAATAAAATTAGTTTGTGAAAAATTAGGAATGGGGAAATATCTGAAAAATGAAATTTAATAAAGCTCTCTAGCGCTCTGTTAGACCCTTCACAAATTCTACTTGCTGAGGAATTCGCTTAGTTTACGCAGCCCCTGCGTGATGCATTTTCCTCATTTTATTCTTTTCAACAGGAATTTAAATACTGTTTTAAATTTCAGACCTTTTCTTTAAGCTGATATCTCTTGTTTTCGGTTCCTTCGGCATTAAAAATAGATTTCTGCAGTTGAAATGTCTACACTGTCATCATCACGCAGTATTTTGATTCGGAGATGAGAAATATTATTAATTTAGACACCTTTAGTAATGAAAAATCTGAAACTATATCCAAATATATTTCACAGACCTTAGTAAAGCACAAAATATCCTTGAAATACATAGTCTTCTCTGGCTAATGTTAATTTCAGGGGTATTAATGACAAAAAGATTTTTTTTTCCCCGAATTTAAACGTAATGTGAATAGCAACATAATAGAACTAGGCATTACCTTCCACATATTACACAAATTCCTTCAGCATGGTGCTGACATTTTTCCTATCGATGTGAACAATATTACATTAAAAAGTTAAATTATTTCTGTGTCTATATAATTCTTACACAGAAACTAAAGAAGCATTGTAAACTTGTCGATATAAACTATCAACAACATTTTATTTGATCAACAAAAAGATAATTAAGGTTATTTTCTGCTTTGGAAAGCCTAATTAAAATGTTCCCAGCTATGAAATCATACACGAGGAATGTTCGGAAATTATTTACAATAGTAGTATTTATGCCTTATTTATTGTGCAACATGATTCAAGAATCTCTCAATATACTCCTCATTGAAGTCAATGCATCGTTGCCACTTCCTGATAACTTTATTAAGGCATCGCGACATCATTGTTTGGGAGTACTAGTCCACAAAAGTGGGCAGCTGCCTGGATTTTCTACTTGTTGCCGAATTTTTTACCTCGCAGGGAGTAATCGTAAATTTAGGACACAGTACCAACGGCGTCACTTCCCTTCCAAAGGAAGCAATGTTTAGGAATTTTTTCAAGATAATATTCCGAAAGTATTAATTTTTCTTCTGAGAAATTATTGACTAGTCTTGTATATTTGAAAATATTCAATTCAATGCTATCATATAAAATTAACTACTAAAATTTATCATAAGACTAGAGATCTTTACTTGTAGATCCAAATATGATTGGATAGTTATTTTTACGGTTGCCTCCTCTCCCACTATGCCAGAGAATAGGAATCCGAATACTAAAAACGCAAGTTTACAAGTTGTGCACCATCTCTTAAAGGTACATTTATTTTTATTTATTTATTTGGTTTTTTTACGAAGCTCTTTAACATCTCATTCAATTCAGAAACTGAAACGGCCGATAATTTTTGCTGAGAAGTTTCTTCTTCCAGATTTGAGGTTCTTTTACGTGCCGTAAATCTACGACTTCCCTTCCGAAGGATTTTACGTCCGAAAAAATCCATTGAACCCGCGATCTTGGATCTACGAGGCAAGTATGGTTACCACTAGACCGCCAGGATCGACTTGAGCGTTTATGTAGACAGCTGGTTAAACCACCTCGGCCACCCGTAGTGGTCAGACAGACAGCGAAATGACAAGTAATCATTTAATAGACAGGTCCAAAGTGGCCTGCAATGTCAGCGAGATCCGACTCGCGCAATGTGGATTCAGTTTGTGGTCACCAAGGTCACCATTGCAATAAAATGTGACCCCCCCTACTATTTTCCATCCCTTCCTTAGAAATGGCTTCAACTTAAGTGCAATTTGATAAATATAAAGATCATTAAACAAGTGGCCTGGACATGTCAGTCGTAAAAGAGCTGGTCTTGCTTTTATATTTCAATAAAGTCATTAGTGCGGTATAAATTAAGAAAGTATAGGGCTCTCCTTGATTTTGTTGCAGTGTTAATTTAACGACTCTTCCCCTTCTATTGTGTTCATTTTCACACAAGAAACTCGTATGTGTTTAACAATGCGTATGGACAATTAAAAAAAATGGAATTTTGAGATGAAATAAGACTTTATAGCACAATGAAAATTTCAAATAAACAACAATTTTCTATGTATGAACATTCCTTCATTTATAATAGTCTTTCGGCAGTTCCAGAAATGCTCACAAGAGCGCGCTAGATGTCAAAGACACCATTTGGGCATTTATTGTGACCCGTAAACTACTATACCATCTTATGCAAGAAGAAAAAGCACACTAGAAATAACATAAAAACTCATACATAATAAATCAACAAGTTTTTAGGCTTTAAAATAATCTGTGAGCAAAATGCTCATATAGTCGCAGTGACCACTTGCAGTCAAGGAGGAAATATCAACGTTTGTGTTATTGCCAGAGCCCGAAAATTCAGGCACTTGTTTTGGTTAAAATAGACAGACAAAAAGGCACTTAAAATACTGAAAATAAGTATTTATTAAAAGTGGAAACAGGGAGTAATACCACACATTATTAATGAAAACAGGTATTTAAGATACTTAAAATTTCTTCATTACATAGTTAAAATACTTAAACTTATTTTTCTCGGTTACAAGCACCAACAAGATGTTTTTCAAGGCATTAACTGTCATAGTCAGCCACTTGTCAGAGAGAACAATTTTTCATCAGGGAAAAAGAACACTCCACTTCCACTGAAGTGATTGGAGCATATCAGAAGGACTCATACCAGTTACAACAGAACATTCACCTTTCAGGATATCATGGAAATGTTGATCAAGACAAAGTAAAGCAGTTTTAATAGTCCTGGCGAATGAGCAAAAGATGCGCAAAGATTACTTCCGTACTGAACGCATTGCAGGGACGGTTTATTGCACAGCTATACCGCTCTCAACTTTCTCGCTTGCAATTGTTTGTTGTCGCTTGCAATTGTTTGTTGTTACGTTTATGTAGCTGAAAAGCAGAAAAGTTTTGTTATTTGCTAGAACAACAAGATTTCCCTCATCCTCTCTATTTCCTGGTATTCGTATGCCCGAGGTAACCCTGCGTTTCTTTCACTAATGAAGGTTCTGCTATTTAAAGGGCTTGAGGAGAAAGATTTTAACTGCTCGAAAAGAAATAAATTTATAACAAGGTTATTAATAGATGTTTTAGTCAAATGAGCATGCCATTTAATGTTCATGTTCGATATATTAAAATTCTTTGTGTGTTATTAAAATACGTAAATAATATCAGAAAAATCCATAAAGAGGCAAAAAAACTGACCCAACCGATTCCAAATGTACGGAGACATGTACATTTCTATCTGACTTAAATATATCCATCTAGATAGAAAAGGCATTTTGCCTAACTTCCGGATTCTGGATTGCTTATTTTAAATGTTTATAGTACACATTATGAGAGTATGAATGTATTTTCAGTTAAGGTTATTTAAACGTTCTAAATGTAGGTTTAAATGACTATGTAAAAATGGGATGAGCCTCCTTTATTCTCGTTCTTATAGCCGAGCTGTGTCCATCTATATCAGCTTAAGTAATATTCTGGACTGTAGTTACTTCATACTTTCAGCTATTGGCTACCGTGTTATGTATTCAGTTGTTTCCTACCACTGCAAGCTATCACGAGAACTGTTCAATATAAAATGATTATAATTTTAGAGGCATAATTTTTCGCGTTAAACATTAACTTTACAATATTAGCTTAATGTGTAAAATACACGTGGTACTAGTTTCATTGTCACTTTCGGTTACGCCTATGAGAGGTATGCAAGATGAGACATTTTCAGTTCCGACTACAGCAAATTGAAAATAAAATGCGACGAACACTATGCTACCCTGAAATTCTGAAACTGAGGCCTATGCAACGTTACAGGAGTCTATGGAGAGTTTGTTCTTCCCTGTAGGACAGCTAGAAGATGATTTAAAATATTTAAATAGGGGAGAAAGCAATAATTTACACAGCTATTGTGATTATGAGCAAGGATCGTTAAATAACATTAAACGTCATTTTGGAAATTCTAAAAGTTTCACTGAGAAGATGCGTATGAGACGTGCTTGTGCACGGTGGGTGCGTGCAGATTTGTTTGACAATACTACAAGTAGATGCGAAAATTCTTTCAAAAGGAATCGCTGGTGATGATGCTTGGGTACAACATTTGTGGCCAACAACACCACAAAAGCAATTGCTTCTCTGGTAAAGTTATGGTGATATTTTTCGATATTCAAGGAATACTTAACGAGCATGTCGTATCTGCAGACACAACTGTAACTGGACAATACAACTGAAAAGACCTGAAAACTCTGCAAGGCCGTACAAGTTGCATGCTGCCCAAAAATAATTCATGGAAGCACATCGCAAACGTTGGTGCCGAATATTTCATAAAAAATCTCTCTGAAGTGTGCCTTTCGACCCCCTATAGTCCAGATGTGACCCTGTGTAACACTTTCCTTTTCCCCGAATTGAAGAATCCCCTCTAGATAGGCAATTTTCATCATCAGAAGCAATGGTGAAGGCTCCGGAGGCAATTCTGGAGGATACGAGGATACGTCCATAAGTTTCCGGCCTCGCCGATAAGGATTATCGCCTTCACAAAACCTTTATCTGGTACCTTATTTGTTAAGTAAATAATTGTAGTTGTAACTTCCGCGCCGCTGTTCAGATATAGTTGCATAAAGAACACTATATGTAGAAAACTGTGATATGTTCAACATGGAGTATCGGGCTTAAAAGAAGAACTTACTACAAATGAAATTAAACAGCGATTGGACGGTGTATATGGGGAAGCATCCCCCTCATATTCTACCGTAAAAGAATTCGCCAAACTTTTTCGAATGGGTCGAGAAAGTATGAAGACGAAGAGCGTGCAGGTCGGACATTGGAGGTGCTCACTCCTGAAAACATCGCTCTTGTGGAAGGAGAAATTATGGAAGACCGGCGGCTCAAAGTTACAGAAATAGCAGCAAGGTTGGGCCTTTCTAAAACAACAGACCTTCGAATTATTCATAAACATTTAAACATGAATGAGATTAGTGCAAGATGGGTGCCTAGACTTCTTTCCTCAGTCCCAAAACAGCAATGAGTCATCTGTTGTCAGGCATTTTTGGAGCTCTGCCATGGCAACGAGAGAGAAATTCTGCAAATCATTATTACAGGAGATGAAACGACGGTTCTCTACTATGATTCCTTGTCCAAAAGAGAATCAATGGAGTGGCGCAAACCTGGCAAAACACCGCCTCTAAAAGCCAAGGTCACTCAATCAACCAAGAAGGTCATTGCCACAATCTTTTGAGACTGTGAAGGAATATTCTTCATTGACTTCAAGGAGAGAAACACACAGTAAATGGGGAGTACTATGCTGGCCTACTGCACAGACTACGTGCTTCCATCAAAGAGGAAAGGAGAGGAAAGCTGAGTGGTGGTGTGCGCCTTCTTCACGACAACGCGCCTGTGTACACAACTCTTGTTGCAAAGGAAGCTGTGAAGAAATGTGGCTTCAAGGAGATCGACCATCTACCCTACAGCCCAGATCTAGCTCCCAGTGACTGTTTCCTCTTCTCAAAACTCAATAAGAACCTTCGAGGAAGGAAATTTAAGTGTGATGAAGTAGCGGATGCCGTTTATGCCCATTTTGTAGACAAGACTTCTACTATTTGGGGGGGGGGTTGAAATGTTAATTCAAATATGTAAGAAGTATAGTGCAATGAAGGGTAACCATATTGAAAAGTGAAATATTGTTTTTGTATTTGTACGTAGAAAATGGTTAGGCCGGAAACTTCTGGACCTACCCTCATACCTTGTTAAAAAATAAGTATGATCGCTCTTTATTGTGCAGCCTTCATATCTGTGAAACGCGTTCTTGCGTAAATTCTTTTTTTTTTTTTTTTTGGTGTTGTTGATTTATTTATGGACGCTCTTTAACATCTCAGGTCACCAGCGTCCCATTCAACTCAGGGCGTGAAACGGCCGACAAATTTTGCTCAGAGGCCTCTCTTTCAGGCTTGAGGTTCTTTTTCGTGCCGTAAATGTGCGACTCGGGACCCGCGGCTTTACTTTCCTTCCGAAGGAAGCCATACTTCGCATTTTTACGCCCGAAATAAATCCATCGGTCTTGGCCGGGTTCGAACCCGCGTTCTTGCGTGTAGGAGGCAAGTATGGTAACCACTGCACCACCAGGACCGACTGCGTAAATTCAACTATTTATGCAACTGATTATATAAATAGTTACATCGCAGCATCTTGTACTTCTTGGGAAACCTGTTTTGTAATCAGTTAAAATAATGTGTTGTAAACAAAGACATAAACATACACGTGATCAATTGAATAAATTTCCTTTGTCAATAGTTAGCGGAAATAGCCTTCGACTTTTGTGTCAGGGCACAGCAACGAACTTCCTGTGCCAGTAGTAAGTGACCTTTGTCTACCAACCCTGAGAGGTTGATGCTTTGCAAACATGTACACTCTTTTGGTATAAAGAAGCAAACTAACATATTCTTATTTGGAAGCTCTATAAGCTCTACAATTTATTTTTCTGTTTTGGCCTCATTTAACATTCTTATGAGGTAGCTTTTCATATATCTAGATTGCAGACGGTTCTTTCCCGCGTATGAGAATTAATCTAGAGAATATGGCACTAAAAAAATAATAGAAATAAAATGGTCTATTGAAGTTTGATAAGTATAAATTTATTTCTCCAACCAGTTGTCAATCATGGAAATATAGTGTGTTTACAAATAGTATCTTAGAAAACGTAATATAAATAATAAGAAAGGAAGGCTAAGTATATGGATAAAAGATCTGAAAACTTTGTTAAATGGAAAAAAGACAGCTCCCTACAAACTGTTGCAAGAACCATAATATAATAGACTGAGAGCGTTGGTAAAAAGAAAAACTAGAAAAAAATAATTGAAAATAATTGGATCGATGTGTATCAAATTCATAATACGGTGTACACTGAGGTTATTTGAGTTGCGGGCCGCAAGAGCGCGGCTGCGTATTGGAATAATGCAGTTCTCAAGGCCGTGTAAAGCATACGCAGCCAAGTACAATTTGTAGTTAATTTCAGGGAGTGAGGGAGACGGTCAGTGATAGATTGTGCATTTGTTTTTGTCATTCAGCGCTTTCGAACGGGGTTTTTACACGGGGCATTCAAAGAGTTTTGCAAAAATCCAAGCTAAGGACTGAATTCGGCTTGTTCTCACAATTCTTCAAAGTACTCTCCACACACAGTTGTAGATGGTGCAACCACTTGTCAAAAGCACTACGGTACTCGGACTGAGGCATTGTCAATAGAGTTGAATTTATAGCTCTTTTTACAGAAATACAAGATTTCACTCGATGAAACAACAAGAAATCTCACGGTACAAGGTTAGTGCTGTAGCCTGGATGGTCAAGCAACTGGACTTTGACCACATCCAGCTTCATCATATTTGCATCTGTTATGTGAGGAGATGCATTGTCGTGTAAAAGCAACAGTCTTGAAGTTGCTGTCTTTGGACGCCGCCGCCTCAGCTCTTCAAATAAATGGTCCAAAATATAAATGCCATAGTGTTCTCAATTCATTGTCATTCTTTCTGACATACAGTCAACCAGTAATGGTCCTTCATAGTTGAAGAAAACAGTGAACATTCGCTTTGAGAATGAAAATCTTGTCCAAAAACAAATGGTCTTGAGTCATTCTCATTTACCCACACGCAGTTCTGAGCTTTATTTCGGGTGGTACAGTAGTGAAACCAGCTTTATTCACAGTCAAACGTTTAGAAACTATTTGGTGGAACATGCTCAGCAGTTTCTTTGCACGTTCCTTTCTCCTCTTCTTCTCTTCATGGTTAGGGAATATTGAACCCATTTTGGACAAATTTTTCGCAGTTTTAAATGTTCATGGAGTATACTGTCAATGTTGCCAACACTGATATCCACTTTCATATTTAGAACTTCAACAAATATGTCGATTTTCCTCCACCAAGCTCCTCATTCTTTGAGTTGATTTCTCGTTCACAGCTTCCCGAGGCTGGCCAGAGCGAGGGTTGCCTTTAAAAGTCCCTCGCCCTTCTTCAAATGATCAAATTCATCTTGCAATGGTATCAAACGAACACACTTGATCACCACAAACAGCTAACAAGTTATGTTGGATTTTTTCACCTAGCTTATAGCATGTGAAAATGTAGAATCTAAAGTTTCCTTTAGAAATATTCTTGATTTTTCACCATCTATTGACACAGGACTGAATTCCTCAAACTGTACGATAGTGACTATGGAAGTTTAAACTTGCACTTATGTATATTGTGATACTTAAGGTTCATTGTTGCCAGCTACGTTAGTTACATTTTTATAGACATTATTATCTAACATTGGGTGGGCTTACGGGCAAAACTTTTTGAATGCTCTCGTATATACAATACATATGTGAAAACTGATTCTTGCAGAGAAGTGGTAAAGCAATTAGCAAGAAAATATCCTGGCAATCGTATTCCAGGTAGATCGACAAACATGTTCCGAACCGCAGTGTTCCTAGGAAAGAAAAAGATGAAATACAGAATATTCCTATATAGATGCCGGCAATGTATGCCACTGAGGGGCATCATTTTCAACATCTCTTATGATACAGGTTAATGCTTATTATTATCATTAGTTTTTTAAACAGTACTAGATTATGCTTTCAGTAAAAATGTAAACACTGGCAATTACTTCTTCAGAGATCAGTTCCACGAAACTAGATGAAAATGTTTAGAAATTATAGTAAATTAAATAATTGTAATATGTTCGTACGATGTTCAAATCGTATTATGAGTGTGTAGAAATAAACACCATACTTGGGCTAGTCAATAAATGTTAAATTATTTTTTCCTCTCTCCCTCTCTCTCTCATCACACGATGGAAATATGGTGGGGATACAACTTTTCATGAAAAGAACAGTTCTAACGTGATTGGTGGGAAAAAATTGGACCGTCTTAGTAGAAAACGCCATAAAAGAGCGAGTGTTGGCCAGTCGGCTGCGTAAAATGGAGTCAATTGGTAATGAGTAGTACGCTGCTCTGAAATTTTGCTTCCATCTGCAGAAATCCGGTATGGAAGCGTACGTGATGTTACAGCAAGCATATGGCGATAATATTCTGCCACACTCAACCGCACTTCAAAGAGTTTAAGAAAGGCTGTGTTTCTACAACAAAGCAAGGGGTCCAGGGGATCCAACCACTGCAGTGAACGAGAGCACAACAGTAGTCATTGCTCGCGAAGAGATTACCTATGGCAGTGCTTTCACCGTTCTGCACGATCCATTACACTTGAGAAGCGTCTATGCCAGATGGATGTCGCCATTGCCAACGCCTGTACAGGATGGTAGGAGAGAACATGTGTTCTGAATTTCAGCGTCTGTAGTAGAGAATGGCGACGCATACCTACAGGTGGTAAGACTTGGATTCACCATTACGATTCCGTAAAGCAAACAGGCGAGCTCATCTGGGAATCATCTCCTCCGACACAAAGAAAGCCAAGGTTGTTACGATCATTCCGCTCCTCTACTATCGTGGAATGGTTTATTAATATGAAGTCCCCCACATACAGCGGTTAAGTATAGTAAGACTGTTTTGAGTGTCCTGACCCAACACATCCAACGAAAATTCTCTGAGCTGCATCCATTAGGTTGGCGATTTCATCATGACAATGCACGCCCTTGCGTTATTGCTCAACGTAAAAAAACATAGAATGTGTGCCCCACCCTCCATACAGTCCGAACCTAGCTCCATGCGAAATTTTTATGTTCGCTCGTCCCAAAAAATAATTGCTGGGCCAGAGTTTTCATTCATCAATGGCTATCGTGAAGAATGAAGGTGCTCTGAAGACGATGTCAAAAAAATAAGTTTCCAACATGTTTTATAGTACTGGTAGACAGTTGGTTTTCTATGTATTTCTTAAATATTCTGTAAAGA
Organism: Metallyticus violacea; assembly: GCA_030762175.1. NCBI lineage: Eukaryota > Metazoa > Arthropoda > Insecta > Mantodea > Metallyticidae > Metallyticus > Metallyticus violacea. Next base: position 31,181,523 of record CM060837.1, on the reverse strand, counting down.
ACCTCTTCGCCGCATGCTCTCTAGGGATTTTTGGTGCGAGTCAATACCGAGAAACAGTTTAAACGATATATGATAATCACTTGAATATTTAACTTCAAGAGACAAATTTTATGCTAGAAATGCAGGCTTCCGTAAATTAAGGTCGACGCCAAGGTCTTCTGACTGAATTTATGTGACATAAATTATCCAGAGTATATTACAGCTTAAAAGAGATTTGCAATCTGAGAATTTTTTATTTTATTTTATTTTATTGACGCTCTTAAATATTTCAGCTCATTGGGTTCGTATTCAAATCAAGGCGTGAAACGGCCGATAAATTTTGTTTAGAGACCTCTTCTTCCAGACTGTAAATATACATGGAACTCGGGGGTTTATTTCCCTTTTGAAAAGTCGGTGGTGGTGTAGTGGTTACCATACTTGCTCCTAAACCCAAGATCGCGGGCTCGAACCCGGCCAAGAATGCTGGATTTTTGTCGGGCGTAAAAATCCTAAGCATGGCTTCCTTCGGAAAGGAAGTAAAGTCGTGGTCCCGTGTCGTACATTTACGGCACGAAAAAGAACCTCAAGCCTGAGAGAGAGGCCTCTGAGCAAAATTTGTCGACCGTTTCACGCCCTCAGTTGAATGGGACGCTGATGACCTGAGATGTTAAAGAGCGTCCATAAATAAATTAATAAAAAAAATTAATCCCTTTCGAAGGAAACCATATTTTAGATTTTTACGTCCGAAAATAAGTATCGACCCTACCAGGGTTTGAATCCGCGATCTTGAGTGTACATCTGAGAATAAGAAAAGTCTTCAAACTGTACCGGACAGACTCACAGGTCCTCTATCACACTCTCAGTATTCAAACCCTTTCTCTCAAATCAACCTGTCACTCACAAGCATTGGTTGGTTCACGAATTGCTCTTGTCTGTCGGTGTATCTTTCAGCATTAAGTTCCCGTATTCCTAAAGTATCCCCATCTGCTGTTGTGCACATCTGCCGTTTCACTCACCGGCAAAAATGTTCTTACAATTTCTTCACACAACAAAGGAAAACAAAAACATGTCATGGCCTACTTTAACGACGTAGATTTATTCTTCAGGAGTAAATGTATGTGTTAAATTTACGCTAAAACAACAATCAATTCATATACATCCTGCTTGTGATACTTTTTAAGGCCCTTTACCTTTTTTTTACAGAGTGTACAGAAGTAATATTATGTATATTAATGACAAGGAAAATATAATCGAATATAGGGAGAGAAAACTAAAATTCACCAAGTTCAACATTAAGAATAGCATTGCGTTACTATGGAAACAAAAGCAGAAACTTGCGTTATTCATTTGTCTACTCTTTACGCAGTTTGCGAGAGCTAAGTATACAAGTTAGTAAAACAATCCACGCTTAAACACTCGATCTTGCTACATTGCCAGTTGTTGTTATCCTCCCTAAAAATGGTTTTTATTTTCCATTTTGATTGCAATGGGAATTGAGGTCATTTTGTGATAATCATGATGATAATAATATCTCAGGATTTTTATCAAGGCCGACGACTTTATTTCTCCGTGCGTCACTGAAATAATTGAAGTGCTTTGTCACGTAAGATACAGAAGCGATCTCAGAGATTCATCAAGGTGGCATTATAAATTGAAACTGACAATTTTGTATTCAAAGTTTTCTTTTTCTTCCTTTTAAGGTACGACGGACGCCTTCTCGGAAACTGCGAGCGTCTTCAAGTTAAACAAAGCGGCGAAACGACCTTCACTACACATGACAGAGAAACTATTGTTTACAAATGCGAGCTGTAAAAGTCAGAACGTGTGTTTTCCAGGCGGGGTCACAGACACGATAAACTTAGTTTTGCAAACGTTTTCGTAACAGAGGAGTGCGATCTGCGTATATGATGACCATCAATGCCGTTCAGTGTGTCAAAAACGCAAAGCGTCATATCTGACGCTGAAGAGAGAGGAGGGGGGGATTGTTAAATAAATAATTCAAAGCACTGGTTCAAGAGTATGATGTATTACATTAAAAGTGTATGAATTTGTAACTTGCAGTGTTCCAGTCAGGTCTCTACTACATTTTTACTTTATAACTCCATACTTACAACTCTAAAAGCAATTTTTTGCTGTTTTGTTTCACATAAGCATTAATATTATTGTGTACTTTCGGGCCGTACTTAGGATGCAGTCATAACTCGTGAGATAAGGAGGAGGAAATTTAGTGAGTATTTGATTTCTTGGTTGGATGCCCCTTTGCTTCGGGGTTAGGACATTCTGGAATTTTGTGACTTGCTTGAGTCCGAGGGAAGGGTAGGAAATCTAGCAGGCTACACAGAAACACTAAGTTCTCAGTTGACACTACTTAGTCACTGTTTTTATAAGAATATTCTCTTGGAAATGTTTCGAAGATCTCAGTTGACTTGCTAGATAATGCTTATCGGCTCACAATTGTCGACTGCTCTGACTGACTACTATTTCTTTCCTACAGACTTCGCGTACTCCTATTCTGATTATCTATTCTTACGCTCACTTATTCCAATTAGCTCTTACTATTCCTTCCTCCGACTCCAACCACCGACTCCTAGTCTCGACTGATCTCTCATCACTGCTTACTGCTTCTCTCACTTTTTTTACATTATATTAGACGTAAAGTTTATTGTATTGTTAGGAACCTCGCTCGCTAAAAATTAAATCCACAAAATTATTGAGCTCGGTTCGATTCTAACTGCTTTATTGGTCCTTCCTTAATATCTATAATTATACAGGCTTGCTCTGATTCGTTCAAATTTAGAAGATTCCTATTGGTTGAACTGGACTAATTTTCTAAGATAATACTTTTCACTCTGTAATAATTCCAAGAACGGACATTTCTGCCATAAATATTCGGACAATTTTCTGATCTAACATCCCTTCATCTTTGTAGCCTTTCAGATTTACCAACAATGAAATCGCGATAGACCAGTCTCGGCCATAAATAAGAGGCATTTATTTGTTTCTAAAGGCATGTCAGAAACCTGTTCACGTATCTAAATGTTACTGTTAAAAGGGCTATAAAACATATGCTATCAGCTAAGGTTAGCATGTGTTTAGTTATCGAGGGAATTCTTCCCTTATTGTCATTATGCACCGTTAACTTTACCTATTGAAATAAGACTTTTCTCTGCACTAGTTAAAATGGCATATTCCGTGTCTCAGCAAATTGTTTTCCCTAAATCCTTTCCGAGGAAACAGGTTCGCGTCAGAACAAAGGCGACCTTCGTCCCTGATTTTTTTTTTTTTTTGAGTAGTGTTTAACGCCCGTTTTTACTACTGAGGCACCACAGGCGATGGACACTGGTGATACATGAGATGAAATGATATATTGGAAAGGGATATTTTTTAAGGAAGGAAACGTTCTATGCCTAATTTTAGGGTACCTCCCCAGCATTTGCCAGTTATGAGGACTGAGGAAAACCCGGAAAAACCCCCAGTCAGGGAGGACGGTCCTGGCGGGATTCGAAGCCCAGATCTCCCGCTCACGAGTCCGCGCCTTAACGACCTCGGCCACCCGTGGGGGTTTCGAACCTTTTAATATTCCATTGGGACAAAGTTCAATGCGACACATTCCATATCTTAACGAGCTGTCCGGTATTGTGGCCTGTACATTCACACAAATACATAATGACCTACTAAAGATTTAGCACAGGTGCTATCTAAATGAAAACAATACCCTTATTACAAATTACGTATATGTATCAGATCATATTTACATTAATTATTAACATTGATTATAACTATGTTAATTTAATCAAACGTGGCCTTCATTTTCGGCTACAACTTGTAACTTGTATAGGTTTCTGTACAAGTGTAGTAATATTTATATTTTGATATACTAGTACAGACTTTAATGTCTTTTAATAATTTAAGGAATCAGTTGAGCTAAATATGCGAAGTATTGGCGAAATTGATATTAATGAAGTAGCAATGTTTTATAAAGAAAGTTAGATTACTTGTAATTAAAGTACGCCTTTCCTGTTTCAAATGCATATTTCAGTACAGTATCTGGACTAAAAAAATAAATGACCTAGCACAGTCCGGAAGCTCGATAAATTAATGCTGTTATGTAGCAATATTTTTTTTATTTACGGACGCTCTTTAACATCCAAGGTCATCAGCGTCCCATTCAATTCAGGGCGTGAAACGGCTGACAAAGTTTGCTCAGAGGCCTCTTCTTTCAGGCTTGAGGTTCTTTATCGTGCCGTAAATGTACGACACGGGACCCACGGCTTTACTTCCCTTCCGAAGAAAGCCATACTTAGGATTTTTACACCCGAAAAAATCCATCGACCCTGGCCGGATTTGAACCCGAGACCTTGGATTTAGAACGCAAGTATGGTTACCACTACACCACCAAGACCGACTATGTAGCAATATGCGACCATCATCTCAAAGATGATTTCGTTGATTTGGTTGATTTACGGACGGTCTTTAACATCTTATATCAGCATCCCATTCAATTCAGGGCATGAAACATTCAAGTGTGTTAACTCACTTTGGGATAACAAATATATAATAAAAGTATATAAATTATCATTATTTATCCCGCGTTATTAAATACCGACTCGATAAAGTCTGATATTTCATCATGAAAGGCTAATTAGCTACGTCTAGGAAGATGGTCGACGTGAAGTGATGAGATGACTGAAGAAAACATGTCAATTATTGAGGGACAAGGATTGAGAAGGAGAAGAGAGGCATGTCTAAATTGAGGGGATATGCAAAATTATCAAGCAGACAAGATGTTCAGAGAAAATCTATAATTAGAGAGAACATAGCATGTATTACTTTTTTTAACACCCGTTTTAACTACTGAGGCCTCACAGGCGGTGAATACTGGTGATACTTGTCAAGAAAGTAAGCGATCCATGCCCACATTTAGGTACTTCCCGGCATTTTCCATTTATGAGAACTGAGAAAAAACCTCAGTCCTGGTAGGAATCGAAACCTAGACCTTTTGCTTCTCACGAATTTGCGTCTTAATGATCTCGGTTACCAATGGCGGTTGGCGTGTATTTTGATTTATCTATTTTAAATGTATTACTTTTAGTTTTTCAGTGTTTATATAAAGTATACATTAATTATATATGTGTTACTCTTGTTTAGTGTCTGAAGTACATGACTTAGTGTTGGTATATATATATATATATATATTTATGTGTGATTTTGTTATGTTTTTGGCTAGACCAGTGCACTAGGTTTGGTAAATCGCTACTCAACGAAAGATGGCTGAAACTCAAAAATCTTAGCATTTTGGCAGAATTTTCTTTGACATAGTTAAAGCATTTGTTTGTGTTTATTCATGAAATTGTAATAAAAAAATAAGTTTTTGTGGAATAAAATTGTTTATTTCTTACCTTCAATGAGAAAATAAAGGATATAGTTATATTATTCACACAATCAGTGAAGCATTCTAATCATGGAATTATTAAACACGGATGCCAAGCTAAGGCGGTACCGCATAAGACTCCATTGGGAAGTAAGGTTCAATTCCCATTGAGTTGGCCATTCTGACCTTGAGTATTGTCGTGATTTCAATATGTCACATACTAATGCTGTGGAGTGGTATTTTTACATTTGGTGAATTTTTCCCTTTCCCATTTCATGTCATTTTATTCGTTGCGTCTGTTACAGAGTCGAAAGCGCCAGACGAAGTGAGCTATGCAATGTGTTGGTAATTGGCGCTTTGCAAACGTTTTCTCCGGTGTTTCTTTTAAGGGGCCCAACCTCTTTATATGGGAGAGGGAGTTATTCTATCTGGAAATATGTTAACACCCTGTATAGTCCGCCTGGTGTCTCCCTTTCCGGATTCCTTCCTCCCGAAGGTGTATCTGGTATCCTCCAGTAATGTCCCACACATTCCAACCCAAAAATAGAATATTTTGCAAATAAAATACACAAAAATTTTAGAAAGGCAATGAGTTCAAAATGCGTTTATCTGTATAAAAATATTCGTTAATCTCATGCACTGTGAAGGAATTTATTTTTAAACATGAAAAACTGGAAGAAAGGTGTAGTTGCTTAGCCAGTCGCTTCAGGTGTATCTCTGACTATAAAATGTGAACCTTGAAGTTCTTCCTGGTTGGTCATTGACTCACTCTTCAGCAGTGCTAAAGTCAACCAGACATCTTCACCTAAAGTTAGTTTACAACCACTTATACCTGGATATAAGAATCTCTTCAAGTTATGTTAATGTGTAATAAGGCCGTAAGAGACACTGTGAAGCACATTTAATTAAATGTGGCGAAAAGCTGTCGACACACGATGTGGGTTTGTATCTCTTAGTATTATAACAGTAAAAGCCTACCATTTGTGAATTATTAATTGATGAAATAAATGGAATGAACTATCAAAATTCCGGTCTTTTAATTGTACACAATTGTTCCATAATTCAAAGTTTGTTAGGATCTGAAACGGAAATGCACATTCCCAGGAGACCAAAATAAATATTTATTTTAATTGTATTGGATTCATAGGCTTATTTTCATATATGTTTGTAAATCATACAACACACATTTAGAAGAAAATAGTGCTAGACTTTTCCAGTTGGAACGAGAAGATCTAGCGTCTTAAGAATGCTGAATATAGACATGCTAATGTGTTTAATTTGTTACTTAAAGTGCAACATGGGCATTTTTGGAATTTAGCTCCTGTTGAATGTATTAAGATTGTTGCATCCAAGATGCCCGCAGGCCGGGCATGGCACCTTGAAACTTGGCATTGAGCGGTCCCAGGTATTGCTGCTGTAGTCACTAGAACAAGAGGAAAAGGGATTTTTCTGGGCCTTGCTGAGCGAATTTATAAAGTTGTTTTGCTACTTTAGGGGCTATGCCCTGGCTTTTGAGGTCTGCTTCGATATCTCTCACCGGAGTATTCACAGGTAAGCCTCTGATTATGCGCCTTATGTCGCGAGCTTTGTTCACTGCAAATGAAAAGTGCTGAATTCCCTTTTTTGTATCAGCAAGAACAGCAACTTCTGATGATTATCAACATTTTTTGTCTGAAATCAGTAGGTGTCATCACCTTGCACTCTCGTCGGTCCTGGTGGTATAGTGGTAACCATACTTGCCTTTTAAACCCAAGGTCGCAGGTTCAAACCCGGCCAGGATCGATGGATTTTTTCGAGCGTAAAAATCTTAAGTATGGCTTACTTCGGAAGAGAAGTAAAGCCGTGGGTCCCGTGTCGTACATTACGGCACGATAAAGAACCTCAAGCCTGAAAGAGAGGCTCTGATAAAAAATTTGTCGGCCGTTTCATGTCCCATGAATTTAATGGGACGCTGATGACCTGAGATGTCAAAGAGCGTCCGTAAATAAAACTAATTCAAAAAATTCAAAAAACCTTGCACTCCCCCATGACTTCTTTACTCCCTAGAAAGAGTCCACGATGATAAAGATGGGGCTCCTAGAGTTCTTACTCGGGTTAGAGCCTGTTGCAGTCGCTCTTGTAGTGGGAACGACTTTTCCTATTTTTTTTAACCAGTTTTTACCAGTCACAACCTGAAATCAGCTTCGCCTGCCACAGAAGTCAAGCCAAATGAGCTGAAAACAGAGATTTTCTCAGAATTTGTAGCATAGTTGGTGATTGATACCTCACTTACAGAAATGGAGCCAATGTCCACAATTTTGCTTAAACGGTTTGGTGATCTTTCGCGCGAAAGGCCCTCGTCCATACTTTTGTTGCACTTTTAGAAGAATCTCCACCAGTTTTGCGTGGACGGAGGTTCTTTCTCTTCCTCATGGGGGCCAGAAACTTGTCTTAGCATCTTTTCAGAAGAAATGGATGCTAAGGAAGTGTCCTGTTTGCCAGATACACTCACCATAATAGATTTAGAATGTGCATAAGTAGGTACTGTGCATTGCCCTACAACGGTACACAGTTGGTTACTAACCTGAGTTGTTTGTTGTGTTTAAATCAGATTACAGATGAAAATCTTAATGTTAATAGCACAAAATTGAAACAAAGCTTGCGCTGGTTAACTCGCCGGTGTGTTGGCGGACGTGAACGACAACACCTAATCATTTTACAATGCAGAATTGCTTCTAATACTTCAACCAGAAAGATGGAGGGCGGAAAAACTCTCAGAGCCTTCGGCTTAAGTCTTCAACTCGCAAATAATTCGCCTCTATGGCTATCTGTGTCGGGCCAAGGCGTTATATGTTTTCGATACGTGCCCGGTCTTCAGAGAACTTCTGGCCCAATGGGATCAAACCTCAAAACGCGTATTACGTTTCAGTAATAACTCACAAACCAAATAGTTTCGAGCATATGTTTATATTACTTTGTTTCTTTGTTTTTGTTTTGTTTTGTTTTTTTTTTTTTTTTTTTTGTCTAAAGAACTTCGTTCAAAAGTTTGGCCCAACATTTTTACACCCTGTATATATACATATTTATACTCTTAATTCTGTAAAACATATAACTGAAGTTCATTCTGTTTTCTTCCAGAGACCAAGCAAATACTGAAGCGAGTGAACGGCGACTTCCAATCCGGAGAACTAACGGCCATTATGGGGCCTTCAGGAGCCGGAAAGTCAACGCTTATGAACATCCTCGCGGGCTACACGTAAGTTTATTCAAAATAAAAAGTATGTTAAATGATTCATGAATATTCATGATTATAATGAGAGTTTATCCACCAAGTCAAGGATATTGCAGTAATACCAACTGGGCTCTCAAAAAAAATTTAGCCAGGCCGTGCATCCACAGTACTTCATATACACAATCATCATAATAAAAGTCAAACTATGAAGTCTATTCAATAAAAATCATCATTATTTTTTCACAACATACCTTTAATCATCCTTATGATTTTGATGATCTCTCTCAAAGTATTCCCATTTGGATTCATGCACCAGTCTCATCGTTTATGCCATTCTTCAAAGATAAGCAGGAAACCGCTTATCCCTCACTCCTACTTTCCCACACTTTCTTCTAAACTCTGGCAACTATAGACATGCAATGTGAAAAGTTTCAACTCCAGGTCTTTGTTGTTGGGCATGCTTGATAATTGTCCCTTCCTTTTAATTCAGAATACATAAGAAGATTTTGGTCTTTTTCAAAGTTGTCGCACAAGAAAACAGCGCATCTCAACTAAGTGCCATACTTGGATATAACAGGGAATTGTAATAGTTAACAACCCAGTAACTGCTCGATACAAAATTTGACATTTTAGGGACTTTACAAGAGTCTTCTTCAGAGCAGCAATGAAGAATAATTAACCCTTTTGTATTCCATTATTGGATACTCCACATCTAAGTTGCAGAGTTTTTCTCGATATATTACTGAAGTCCAACGGTGACAAACCTGGGAATCTTGCTGACTACTCTACGTGACCTTTCCTACCAATTCGTCTAACATTCTGTCCATAGTGCCTGGAGCTCCAGCTTTTTGGAAATAGATATCATCTCTGGGTAGTGCATGATTGACTCGATTTGAAAACAACTTTGCGATAGTCGGTACTACGTGATTTCGAAGCAAATCCAAATATCTATCAACGTATGGCGTTTCTCTAAGGAAGAAAGTACTAACGCTATAAATCATGAACAATAGCATGATACAGGATCAAAAACTAAATTTTGTTGTTACTACGTGTGGCTCTCCTTCATCCATTGTGGATGTACGTCTGATCAGTATCGGCAGTTGTACCTGTTGACAAATCCATTCCAGCAGAATGTGACTTCATCTGAGAATACGTTTGACTAACATTTTTGTTTGTTTATTTGTGTATGCTCTTTAACATTTCAGGTCATCAACGTCCCATTCAAGTCAGGGCGTGAAACGGCCGACAAATTTTGCTCAGAGACCTCTTCTTTCAGGTTTGTTCGTGCCGTAAATGTACGACATGGAACCCAGGCCTTATTTCCCTTCCGAAGGAAGCCATACTTAGGATTTTTACGCCCGAAAAAATCCATCGATCCTGGCCGGGTTTGAATCCCCGATCTTGGGTGTAGAAGGCAAGTATGGTTACCCCTACACCACCGGGACCGACTAGTTTGGCTAAGAAAAACTATATTGCTTGTTACTTGACACTTTTAGGAATGTTTATTACGGAACTTGGGCTATATTTTATCTTAACTACAAAAATTTAGTAGACACTTTTAGACTTTCTTGCACAGGAAGCATTCAATGAATTGGTTGCACTTTCCGGATGACCTGGTCTTTGTAAGTCCTTTAGAAGTCAGAAGCGAGTACAGATCACCTGGGACTTTTCCCAGGGGATGTCCATGGCCAGCAGTACCTAGCCGCTCGTGGCTTTACCTGTTCGATGGGTTTATATGATTTAAGAATGTACCAGGAAGAGGGTTACTGCATCATTAAGGTGGGAGGTTTTGCCACGGCACGTGGTGTTTCCTGGCGGTCACTCATCCAAGTACAGGCCACGCCCCGTCAACCGAGGTCCTCAGCATGGTTGCCGTTGGTGAGGAATCAGAGGGCTAAATCCTTTACGTTTCCTGTTTATTTTTTACACGATCCTTGTCACTGTTGTAAGTGGAAATAGATTGTAATCCGGATGTATATCATTAAATAAATTTCTGTCTGTGAACAAGCTCGTTACCTGCTTCCAGAATCAACCATAATTAAATTTCTTTCCCTTTCGTTCAACACTAGTGAGAAATATTTAACATGTTAGATGTCAGTAAAGAAAAGAAGCCTTTTATTATTCGCTACACTTTTTTGTTTTCCTAAATTAGCAACAGTTAAGTGTACAAAACTAATGAGTATTTTTAAAGCTCTTAATGATCATTGTTCAAAAATGTAAAAATGTATTGGGCTCTCCATTTTAAATAAGAGTTTGAATCATTTCCAGTTAAACCGTAAATATTTGAGTTCTAAGTATACGGTTATCCTCAGACACCAAGTTTCATATCACTGAACCACATGCTTCAAAAGTAATTGAGGGTATTGCAGCTTCTTCTAACATGAATCTCACTTCATGTTTGCTGATCATCTCCTTTATTTTCTCGAAAACTTTGCATACATTGACTTTAAGTCATTTTTTCTGAAGGTGTTCCCATCCTGTACTGCCCTTTGCTTGTACTTCGCGAGGAATGATGTGAACGGAAGATTGTTGACCTTGTGAACTGGATTTCCTGGTAAAATCTGCAGAGGACTCGATTATTGCTGCTTTTCACATCCGGGAAGTTCGTGGTGAAGTGGTAACCATACTTGCCTTCTAAACCCAAAATCGCCGGTTCAAACCCGGTCAGGATCGATGGATTTTTTCGGGCGTAAAAATCCTAAGTATGGCTTCCATCAGAAGGGAAGTAAAGCCGTGGGTCCCATGTCGTACATTTACGGCACGAAAAATAACCTCAAGCCTGAAAGAAGAGACCTCTGAGCAAAATTAGTCGGCCGTTTCACGCCCTGAATTGAATGGGGCGTTGATGACCTGAGATGTTAAAGAGCATCCTAAATAAACCAAATCAACAGCACTTGGTGTAAAGTGATATTTGAAATCCCAACTTGAACTTCTTCCCAACATTCTTACGCAAACCTTCGCCACTATACAATGCAGACTTGTCGTTACAATAGCATTCAGTGTGGTTCATTTAGAAACCATTAAAACAAGTGGAGAAACAGAAAAAATATCAAGGCCCCATGCGAGAACTTCCTGATATCGTTCCCCATAAGGAAAGTAGGCTATGATTTACGTTCGCGCGGCAGCCTGTCCTAAGTTAATGAACTCTCGAAGGTTACGTGACGACCTTGAATGAGAAATCTCTCTTTTTCAGGCATAGCATGTTTTAAACGAAATCTAGGATTTGGTGCACACGAACGCAAATATATTAAATAAATGAATGTGATATGTTTATCCAATTAATTTCAGTGCATAATTATACAAAAGCAACAACATTTGCATACCTTGTGTGCTCATTAAAGCTCATGACGGGTGGTATTTTATCGAAATTTTATAAAAAGAAAATGGCGTAATACATTTATGTATCTTATTTTTATAATCATGTACTGTTCATGTATAGAGCATAATGAAAATTTACTTTAAGAAACTTTGTTTTGTGTAAATTAGCTTTTATTAACCTCCATAACCACTACGTGCTTGTAGCTGAAGGAAACACCGAAAACTATGTACCTCCATTTTGTTACTAGGTAACGCAGCATTTTGTTTAGCTCCAATCTGTGGAGGAAATACGCTACCGCAAATACGGCAGATAGGTATATGGTTAAAGGAATAAAAGCACCATACAGCTATAGAAAACGTTTACAAATATGTGGTACAAATTTCGTAGCAGCGGGCTAATTGAACATGGTAATACGCTTTTTGTACTACCACACCCGAAAGGGTTAAAACCATACATGAGTTCCAGATCGTGCTTTGCATAACCTGATGATAGCTCAGACAATGGCAGTGTGACATCTGCCGCAATTAATTCGTTATGATAGACCTTGGAATATTAGGCATGAATAATTTATGTTTTGGGCAGCTAAAATAGATTATAAATTAATTTCATTAAGCACAATTTTTTTAATTTTAGGCAGAAAATATTTATGTTTTTGGCCTTTATAATGAACCACAAAATAATTCAGTTAGGTACTAATGTTATGGGAACAAACTTATATTTTGTTACATGTTTCAAGTCCATTTCTTCTTGAACTTCTTCACATTCCAGCACCAAAACATTAACTTCTCCCTTAGCAGCACTAATTTTATCTTCAGTTTCTTGCGCCACTGACATCTGATCCGACAAATCGTTTCCTTTGCATTCCAGCTTCGCTATTGTTCAGGACAAGAATGAAAAATTTGCATTTGAGTAAACGAGATCTGGCTTCAATGTTGATTTTTTCAACAGTTCCTTTGCAGACAAAACATAATTAGGAAGCTTTTTTACCATAGCAGCAGTGTCTCCCCAATGTTCCGTGCCTCTATACAGGTTAAAGTAGGTTGAGGAGAAAGAGTTTCTGGAAGTTTTCCCTCGAGGGAAAATGTGGGATGAAGCTTTGAAGAAAGTTTTCTTCATATCGGAGATCAGGGTATTGGCTTGAGGAAATTCATTCCTTACGGTTTCTGAGATCGGTGAATGGGCTGAACAGCCGACGTGTAATAAATAAGGTTACGGTAGAATGTTTTCAGAAGAGCCGAGGCTGAGATCATATAAGAAGCAGCGTCAGTGCAGAGAAAAGAAGCCGTACTCTCTTCAACACCACCAAGAAATAACAACTTTTGTTTACAATGAAGGCAATGAACTGGCCTTTGACTTTTTGGAGATATCTGATTGCTATAACACGTGAAGGGGAAGGTGTATCGTCAAGTTTACTATTTTCAATATATCTGTTAAGATCATCTCGTCGACACCTACGCAGATGCAGGTATCTCCTATGTCCTTCTTAATTGCTGCAAGTATTTTCTTATACTCAATGTCCAAATTGTCTTCCTTCCTGAGTGTGGACTCAGATGGAAGCAGCACTTTTCCAAAAATTGGTATACTGACTTTGCAGCGTTTTCCATGGAATATTAGCTGCTAATAATGCCCTACAAAAATCTGAATTGAAATCATCAGACGTCGCCAACCTCGCGGAAGTTTTGTCAATAGGGTTTGTTTCCGCAAATGTTTTTCTTTAGCTCTTCCTGTGTGTACATTCTGCTTAATGTGAGATTTTCTCTCGTGTGAAATCTGAAAGAATGGATGGCTTTTGTAAGTATGATTCGGAATGAACAGTTTTAATTGGTTTAATCTCTTTCAAATTAGGAAATAGTCTACCTTATATTATTATTATTATTATTATTATTATTATTATTATTATTATTATTATTATTATTAAATTTTATAACTCCTAAAAAGTAAACATTTTTTTTTTTATTTTACGTTTCTTAAAAATTAGTTACCGGCTTGCCTACCGTAACAAACAAAATGTCTATTTCTTACCTGCTTGTTATATAAACTACAAAAAAAGTATTTTTCTGCCGGAAATAAGATAATTATAATCCACCAGCCAGGAACGAATTAAGGAAATTTTCAAATACTTGTATTGTGACGTTGTTTCTCTTCACACTGCTAATTATTATAACTGACACAATACAGGATGTGAGCACCAAACCATACACACGGAGAAGAAAAATAGAAATGAAATTTAAACTGTGTATTGCGCATTATAATTGAAGCATTCAACATTTGTGGAAATGTTAATCAGAAGCATGTCAATTGTTAGGGCGGCCAGCCGTGAATTGTTAGCTATTCATTGTTGTTTTGAAGCCTGTAGACTTTGCACGACATTATGGTGCTGTTTTGTACGTGAAACAAATTTTAAAATACATAATTTCTAAGTAAACTATATTAATTCTTAAAAAATACGTCTTAGGCAGTTTTGGGCATAAAAGGAAGAAATAAGCACCGTCCGTCACTTTAGGCGCTTTAAAAGCGCTCCCAGTGAGTATAATTTTCCATAAATTGCAAACCTCTGCAATTAATTTGCACATTTTAGGCATTTGCCTAAAAATCCGAGGTGTAGTTATGAATAGGAAGATAAAAATAATAAATATTAATACAATTTTTGACGAAATATGAAATCCGCGGAACTGAAATATGAAAAAATATGAATTAAAGTCAGTGAGAATGATTTTGTACAACAAAAACACTGCGCTCTACATCATATGATGAGACAGGAATTAAATTATATGGTACGCTTTGTAGAGTCTTGCCTTACCTTCTAGTGCACGGGTTCTCAACCTATGGTTCGTGAGCTACTGCCAGCTATAGGCAAACATTTTTAGCAATAGAAGAATTAATATTTGTTTTACAAACTACAAATATAACAGTTCTACTAATAACAAAAAATAATTTTACATTATTTCAATGTTAATCCTACGAAAATGACAGAAGTTAAATATGTTATTTTATCAAACAACAATGGATATTTTATCGTTTGTTTAGCTGCGAGTCGCATTTACAGTTAAGAATGCAGTGGTGTTGCGGCTCTTAAAAAAAATATTAAACGTCTTGATAACATGAATCAACATTGGAAACATCTTCCTTTCTATTGTTGAATGTTTTCTTAAGTGAAAATGAAATTTGTCTTCATTGTAAACTGGCAGTGAATATTAAGGAGCACTTTGGGAGTCTCGTCTCAGATTTTAATGTACCTATACTTCCCTGAAAACCTGCTGACACCTTATCAGAAATCTTAACTCCTGAGAAAGAAGAATTGATCGAGCTATTGATATTATTATTTTAATTTAACGCCCGTTTTTATTATTGAGGCACCACAGGCGGTGAACACTGATGATACATGAAATTATATATTGGGAAAGGACTTTTTTTAAGGAAGGAAAAGTTCCAGGCCTAAGTTTAGGGTGCCTCCCCGGCATTTGCCATTTATGAGGACTGAGGAAAACCTGGAAAATACCTCAGTCAGGGAGGACGGTCCTGAAGGAATTCGAACCCCAGATCTCGGCTCACGAGTTCGCGCCTTAACGACCTCGGCCACCCGTGCTAGTGACTTGAGAGAATAAACGAATATCCAGGCTGTAAGATTTATTTTGGTGCTTGTAACTACTTATCTTTGTGAAAGTGGGTTTTCTTCTCTAATGTATATTAAAAAATACAGATATAAGTTGAATATTGACTGAGATTTTACTAAAATTTATTTGAAAACAAACATTAAAGAATTGTGTTTAGCTAAACAAGCAGAATCTTTGTACTGAAACAAAAGCGTGAGTCAGAAATTAGTTAAAATTGTAAGGTTAATAGCTTTTACTGATTGTAAGTCTGGAATCTATATTTGTCGAAGTGTTAATATATTCATTCAATATATTTTAACCTTAACAAAATTAATTTTAAGACGTTTCACAGATCAATCCATTGCATAGGAATAGTTAAACAGTTTTTTTCTTCAATAAATATCTAATTCTGAATGCTATATACAAGAAATAACTAAATAATACACCAGTGTTGTTAAATTTTAGAGAAATGCTTATTTTGACTTTTGTACCACAAAGTCAAGCATTTCCTTCGTAAAATGTGTTTACTGGTACATATAATAATCCTGTGTTCAATATTGTAGCGTCAACCCGCTGCTGCTTGGATTAGCTCGTCACAGCCAAGCGGCACAGATAAGAATACGCGGATGGTACGCGCGCCTTAGCGGCGCTAACATGTAAATACACTTAATGATACTTGTAGTTGAACATACGCCACAGCGGCGCTAACATGTAAATATACTTAATGATGCTTGTAGTTGAACATACGCCACAGCGGCGCTAACATGTAAATATACTTAATGATGCTTGTAGTTGAACATACGCCATAACGGCGTTAACATGTAAATACACTTAATGATATTTATGTTTGAACATACGCCACAGCGGCGCTAACATGTAAATATACTTAATGATGCTTGTAGTTGGACATACGCCATAGCGGCGTTAGTATGTAAATACACTTAATGATATTTGTGGTTGAACATACGCCACAGCGGCGCTAACATGTAAATATACTTAATGATACTTGTAGTTGAACATACGCCATAGCGGCGCTAACATATAAATACATTTATAGATACTTTAGTTGAACATACGCCACAGCGGCGCTAACATATAAATATACTTAATGATACTTGTAGTTGAACATACGCCATAGCGGCGCTAACATATAAATACATTTATAGATACTTATAGTTGAACATACGCCACAGCGGCGCTAACATATAAATATTTTAAGAATCAATAAACTAGATAGCGCCACAGATACTATGTACTAATGACCAGGTCCATAAAAGTCAACCGAGGCTGTCCGAAAACAAACTCAGTAGCTCATGCTATTGAGTGACTTATTCAAATACCAGGCAGGCTTCAAAATTTTGGATACAATCCGTAACTCTCTGATTTGTTTCCTTCCTGCTGCTATTACCCGTCGTGGTTTAACGATGTCGGCCTAACGATTCCGGATAGTATATCCATATACACTGCTTGGCACGAGCCTTGCTGGTATAACAAACCAGTCTATGTCTTGTAGGTCACCTCGCCGACAATGGCAAGTGGTGCCATCAAGGACGTCTAGGGTCTACATCTTATCACAACTCTTCTCGCAGCTTTTACACAACATGGAGGACATCAGGTCCACAACAAGTATAATGGTACGTCACTGTAAAAGTTGAGAGCTTCTGTTCTACTGTATTGTTAACTTCAGTATTTTCCACAATTTTTTTTTATTAACGTTGCCTCAGAAGTATTATTCTGTTAGCATATTTTTGTAAAAATATTTCTGCAGTTTTTCATTTTCTAACTTTATAAACTGCATTTTTGTCAATATATAACCATAGCGTATGAAAGAGATAGTGGTTACTCTCCTGTCAAATCTGCGTATTTCTGCCCCCTCCCCACTCTCGATACAAAATTGCATCCTCAGTAATCAATTATGAAAGCAGCTATGCATTTTTACAGTAGCAGCAATCTCTCATAAGAAAACAACAGTTCCTTCCGGACTCCCACACTGACGGTTCGTCAGTTTTTCCTTGAAAGTTAAAAGCAGGAAAATGTCGCTAAGAGCCAGATCTGGACTGTACGGTGGGTGGTTCAACATGTTACTTCCGATTCTTGCAGAAAGTTCACTGCTTTCAAAATCGACAGTAAAACAACAATTCTTACAACACACACCTTGGACGTGAAACTGGCAACTATCCTCCAGCCTGAGGTTCGAATCCCGCCAGGACCGTCCTGGCCTAACTGTTTAATTTTTGTTTAATAATTGTTTCCAGGCCTAACTGTTTAATTTTTCCAGCATACTTGTTCGCTAAGAGCGGGTTTATAATCTAAAAAATGCATTGCATGAAAATGCTTTGGAGTCAACTCTATCTTAGAACATCAGATAGAGAGCGCACGGCCACAATTAACATTTCGCTACAATTGCAACAATGAGTGCCGCGCCCAAACTTCCGTTATGGCACTAAATACACGCTATTTCCAGCGCTGCCAACAGGAAACTTATTACTTTCGTAGTTTCCTCAAATCCCAAAAATTAAATAGCGACCTTTGTTTATTGTAGCGTGTATGCAATACAATTTTTTCACCATTCGCAGCGTCCAAACACAATAAAACAGCGCCAATGATAAAAATAAATAAACTTATCTACTCAGAAAAACTGTACAAACTATTTAGCTAATGGAAGTAAAAAACAAATAACAAATAACAAGAGCAAAAGGAATTTAACAAAGTAGAGAACATAAAATACTTAAACAGTAGCCGGTAACAAAATAGGCTTAAAATGTGTTAAAAAGGAAACCGCCACGCATAAACTGAAAACCCTTAACCTTGCTCCAGAAACCGAAAATACGTATAAAATGGAGTAGTCACCCTACAGCGAAAAAGTCATTCTAAATAACTTCCTCAAGAGAGAAAGACAAACAATGAGAAAATCTAAAAGCCGCTAAATAACAACATTCAATTAAAACGTGACGCACTGTATAGAAGTGGTCACAATCTGAGCACCCTGGAGCAGATTCACTCTTAAAAATGTGACGGTGATTAAAACGACAATGCCCAATCTGATCTGCAAACGTGTTAAAATTATTTCTTCTCTGCGAACAACGCGAGAAGAGGTTAACTAAGTAAAAGGGACAAATTTTATTTCCCGAAGTTTGTTCTGTCGGGTCAAATTCTATTCTTTGCGCCAGTGCGAGAGAATGGTTCTATTTCATAACGAATTAAATCCCCCGAGTAAAAATGTTGCTGAATTTTCAGGAGGATGAGCAGCAAGAAGGGGAAGAAATGCAAAACATACTTTAAAATGCACAATAAAAGTTCATATTTATTATTATTTTATCGTGAAACATAAATACAGAAAATCTGGCCTTCTATGTAATAACCTGAAAATATTTAAGTGCGTAAAAATCTCAACTCTACTCAAAACAATGTGACATCTACTATACAGTGCAGCTTTGGCGCCTTGTACATGTTTCCGATACAACATCCGCAACCCTGAATACTGCGGATGTTGTTGGATATTTTTATTTTTCATTTTTTAAAATATTTCCTTCCAATTAGAGTAGGTAATTCTTTTTAAGGCATTATTTTTCATTGAAACCTCATATATGTATGTCTAACTGATTGTGAGCACTTTCTGTTTTATTACTTTATGATGTTGATGTTTTGTGTTAAATAGAAGTAGAGAATTTCATTTGGGTTTTAATTTGTAAGTCCAAAGGGGGTTCATCGTTCATTTACCGCAGTCCCAAAAGCTTCACCAATCTCGTGAACATGACAAATGGAAGCGGGTGATATCGTCAACACTTGTCTAATTCCCGTTACCAAAGGTCAATCAAAGTTCAAAAGCCAATGAGGAAAATCGGTAGACGGCGTCCATGTGCTTCATTCGTCGGTAATTGTCTCCTTGTCAGTGAGGTGCCCGCCTATGTAACTGTAAATAATTCGAAAGGTTCAGGATGCAGGAATGTTTTGTTTGTTGTGAGACACGCAATAATGAGCAATATTAAAATTTTCATATCTCTACTTTTTCAAAGTGTTCTCCAGCATATTCTATACTTTGGAAGCAATCCTTCGCACTCTCACATTTGGAAAATCAGTATCCATTAAGCGATACTTCAAATTAGGGAACAGCAAAAATTCGCAGAACCATGTTATGTTAACCATACGGTAGGTATCAGCTTTTAAGGACACTGGGAAATGCTTTCGTACTAAGAGTGTACTTCCAGTGTAATTTAATATATTTTTTATTTCCTCCAAAGCCACTTCTTACATTAAGACCAAGCTTTATGTTATTTCTACCTGAAGATACTCTATTCAATAAGTAAAATAAAAAATAGTGACATCTTGGCTCCGGGATGTTGCCGCGTCTTAATAATGAAAATAGTCTCTGCTCTTGTATCTGATGGAATTCTTCTATTTGCTCAGCAGTGACAAAATTTATTATTAAGACGCGGCAGTATCCACAATTTGTCGTTACAAGCAGGGCTGAAAACACTAGGAATCGTATGGAATCTCCGAGCAACTGGCCAATACCGAGCTATAGCGGGGAAACTTGCACAGATAAAGCTAGATAATAAGGCTTCATAAGCAATGGCACGATAGTTCAGGCGGTTAGAGCGTCATGATATAGTTATGAAGATAGTGGTTTCGAATCCTACTTAACCCAATGCTTTTTTACTGCTGGACAAAGGAGATTTGGCACAATTATGATTTATTCGGTAACATAGTATCACGCATAGAATGGTCTATAAATTGATGTTGGCCAATTTTTTTCTGCTGCAATCAAATGAGATTTACCAGCATTACAGTGATTTATCCACCCCTATGAATTTATATTTATGAAAAGGAGGCGAGCGTAGGCCGTGGGTCGTAGCGAGCCGCAGCAAACTACTAAGTGCACCAGTTTCTTCAATTTACCCGAGGTTAGCTTTAGGGTTAGTGTGTGTATATATTAGTTGCGATGGTATAAGAACACATTTTCCACCATTACAACATTTCACCCGCCTAACAATGCCTTCATTACAGTGATTTACTCACCCCTATCAATTTATATTTACGAAAATGAGGCAAGCGTAGACCGTCAAGACTAATATTTTACCCGCGTAACAATGCACCAATGTTCATTTTTCAAAGGGTGCATTATTTTTAATAAAAACAAAATTACATTTAACATGAGACTCTCGGAGATTCCATGATTCCACTGCAGCAGGAGATTTCATACGATTTCTAGCGCTTTCAGCCCTGCTTATAACGCCAAGTGCACCCACAAGCCAAATCCATAGTTAATATAGACACGAGCCGCGGAAGCTTTCGTCTACACAAAATAAAAAATATTTCGGTTTTCTTATTTTCATACAAAAGTGACCTAAATACTATTATTTTTGAGATATGCATAATGTGTGCTGCTCTTTTGTTATCTGTTATGTAACTTAAATTTCGTTATATATATATATATATATATATATATATATATATATATATGAGATTAAGGGTGTTTATTTATATACTTTAAATCATTTTAAACGTCCATACCGGTCAAAAATATTTGGACACCCAGTTTTATTTTGAAAATTAAACAAATATTCACTAAAACTGCTGTACTTATATACTTTTTCATCACGTTTTTACATACTAGTATGAAATTGCTTAATTAAATATGTAAACAAGCCAAATGCATATAACTAGATTGATTATAGCATGTTTTATATAAAATTATCTTAAACTTTCTTTTCATAAAAAAACTCAAACTTTTGCACTACTATTGGCACTCTAAGAACATTGACATACATCCTGTGCAATAGCACATCAAGCCGTTTTTGTTCTGTATGCCTTATTTCTGTGAATTCTATCAGTGCCACTGTAAGAGAAACAACTCCACGTCATCATTTTGGGGATCGATGAACAAATTACCAAGAATTTAGACTCGTTGGTCCATAGGATGGGCTTCTAATCTTCAATGGATCAATTTTTGTGGTATTTGGCACATTTTAGTCTCTTTTGCCTATTGACTTCTTCGCTGCAACTCTGCCCCAGCGATCTGCTGTTCCAAGGCAACGCTGGATAGAGTTGACAGAAATGTTGTGGCTATGGCTGGTGTTGAACTCAGGGGCTGTAAGCTTCCTGTTTCTTTCAGTTGTTAGTATTGCAAGCTGGTCTTTGCTATAGAGGTGCTTCGTGGTCTTCCACCTTGTTTTTATTAAGATTTGATCCACATTTCAGGAATCTCTGGATTGTGTAACTAACAGAAAACCGTGCAAATTTCAGTTGTTTTTTTTTTTTTGGAATTTCAGAAATGCTGTGTATCAACAAAATGTTGTTCTAGGCTCAGAGATGAACTTAGAGCCATTCCCTATAACAATTTACATAAAGAGCATTAACAACGATAAAGTGTGCAAATTTAATAAACATTTAGAAAACAAAGGAACAAAAATTCATGTACAAGAATAAAAATATTAAATTAATAAAAATAGTAATATAATACTATCATTCATAAATGGTATGCAAGAATCTTGCCTGCACTGCTATAACTATGCACTGATCTTCTCAAGAAACCGCACTGCAGAAGCATTGTGATTCACTAATAGCCAACAAACAGCTGAATTATTTACCCATCATGCTTACCTTATTGATTTTTTTTTTTTTTTTTTTTTTTTTATGGACGCTCTTTGACATCTCAGGTCATCAGCGTCCCATTCAATTCAGAGCGTGAAACGGCCTACACATTTTGCTCAGAAGCCTCTTCTTTCAGGCTTGAGGTTCTTTATCGTGCCGTAAATGTACGACATGGTACCCACGGCTTTACTTCCCTTCCGAAGGAAGCCATGCTTTGGAGTTTTACGCCTGAAAAAAATCCATCGATACTAGCCAGAATCGAACCTGCGATCTTGGGTTTAGGAGGCAGTATGTATCACTACACAACCAGGACCGACATGCTTACCTTATCAAAAATATGATTCTATAAAAACATTCCCTAGCCCAGTTTTTATGCACACAAGATTAGTGCTGAAACAGACTACACATGATACCGTGTTTGGTTTCTCTCTGTTACCACATACACAGTGTGTTAATAAATACGGGGTGAACGATCCTTCACACAACCGTTTCGCAGCGTGTGGCTGGCCGGCAAGGTTGGCTGTTGTGTCGGCTGGTGCGGGTGACAGGAAGTCCACAGTAAATATAGTACGGTTTGTCGCGTAAGTTATTTCTAACATACATAACATAAACACTTAAAAAGAAAAGTAAATTACTCACATATATTAAGCAAGGTGATGCTGGAACAGCCTCCCTTCGTTGTTTAAGCGTTTCTGACATCTGTTTAGGAAATTGTAGATTTGTTTTGTACACTTTCTCTTTCAATGACTCCCAGAGATAAAAATCGCAGGACGTTAAATCGGGGGAGTCAGGAAATTCCTTTTGAAATAATCTCCTTACAACATGCGCTGATTCTGTACGCATGTATGAATCATACGTGAATAGTCTTTGGGGAATAGAATACTTGTATTGCCCCATTACACTTGATACACTTTCACTCAATACACTGTATTGCGTCGCCTAACAAACAGGCGCTATTTGCACAGGATTTCAACTCACACTGAGGCCTTGCGCAGCGGAGGGGAAGTATACTGTCCCTTCGCCGACATAGCGCTGCCAATTGACCAAATATTTTTGACCCGCAGTATAAATATCACTAATGTAATATAACTTTGTACATCTTGACTTATTTCAAGTGCTGAACTACACACACTATACAAAAACCTCATGGAATGCATTTAAGTTTTAATGTTAATCTCATTGGCATTTGACACTCTTTAAACTGTCCTTAAATTAATCACACTAAAATTGTGTTTACCTTTACAGGACAGATAGCGTGTCTGGGATGGTAAGAGTAAATGGCTTGGAGCGCGACGTGAGGCAGTTTCGACGACATTCCAGTTACATCATGCAGGATGACAAGCTGCAACCACTCTTAACCGTCCAGGAGGCGATGGCCATAGCCGCCAATCTCAAACTGGGGCCCGAGTTCTGCGCAAAGAACAAACAGGAAAGGGTGAGAATATTTCTCTATCTAGAAACAGTGAGGCACTATTGTTATCGAATAGAACGCCTTGACGAATTTTGTTGACTAACTAAATACACAACAACCTAGATAATAAAGATAAAGATAGCCTATTGTGTCCCTTAAGGGCAAAGGTCTCCTAACAAGTAGGGAAAGCTCGCTTTTTCCTAACGTGGTGAGTTATTCCTCGCTAGTTGTTCGTATGTTGTTTAAAACACTCTTTGGTTACTCCATTTCTCACTGCACTAGTTTCTTCTTGAGATATGTCTATTTTTCTCTTCCTCTTGCTACTCTTGACCTACATGTTCCTTGAAGAGGTCTGTCCATCTTCTTCTGTTCTTTTTCCTATCTGGGGGTCCCACATGGAGATCTTGTAGGTTCACCTATTGTCTTGCATTCTTGCGACGTGACCGCTCCATTGCCATTTGCTTCTGGTAGCTATTTGTGCTGTCTGTTGTCTGAGATAACTGGTTTATTAATACTATAGGTATTTTGTCCTTCAAAGTTATTCCCAGGATCTTGCGTTGCACTTTTCTTTGACATATTTGAACTTTGTTCTTTTGTTTTTCTGTTATTGACCATGTCTGGCACCCATATACAGGGTATATACAGGTTTTAAGCTTCTGAATCTGATTTTCTTAGTTGGTGTTTGGTCTAACAATACAAACTTGAGGGCCCAAAATGTTCTCCAAGGTTAATGAGATCCTTCTTTGTACTTCTTTTTCCACCTCAGACTAATCATGTCAACTTAATTTTACATTTTAACTTAATTAAATGCATTTATAAAAGTATTATCTTTATCAAATATAATTCAGCATATTTAGGCAGTCAGTTAATCACAAAAGGAGTTAAACAATATTTCAAGTAGTCCCGGGTAGGCTTAACTTGAACACTGTGTATAATCATATATACTTCTGTATATCAATGAAATATTACCTTACATACAATTTTAGGTTTCTTTCAAATCTCTTCAGAGAAGAACAACCCTAAAAAATAACTGTAGATAATTCACTCCAGTCATTTACCTCTTCTCTATTGCCAACAATTGATTTTAAAACTATGGTCGTTTCTACCCTAGTTGCGTTATGCCTCAATGCATTTTGTTCTGTATAATGACGTTATCCTCGCTTTTTTATATCTCTCTGCTAGTAATGTTTTAATATTTTCGTCCCCATATTCTTTTTTACCTTTAAGAAGGTTGTTGCTTTACCCTGGATTTTTTCTAGGATATTTATTTGATATATCCTGTTTGGATCCCAACACCTGCTCCATACTATATTAAGGGCCAAACTAATGATAAATAAGCCATTTCCTTCGATTTTGACTGGCTTTTTTAAATATACTCATAACAAAGTATAACCCCGTCCATGCATTCCTCTTAACACTATCAATTTGTTCGTCCCATGCCAGTCTAGAATGAAGTATTTACTGCACTTTTACTGGGGAATTGCTGCTTCATCGAGTTTATAATTAAGTTTAATTTCTTCTCCGATTTACAAAATGTTATTTCCCTTCTCTTAGAACTATTTATTTTCATACTAAGTTTAATCGCCCAATTGGAAATATTATAAGATTGCTTTGTAAAATAGTCATTACGGAACTGTTGTTAATTTTTCTACAAATAATATAATCATCGGCAAATAATGATACTTTAGACTTTATATTTAAGTAACAATCTTTAATATAAATAATAAACGATAGTGGCCCAAGAATGCTTGCGGAACACCTGAAGCCACTGACATTTCTTGACCTAGCCTCTTTGGGTCCGCCCTTCTAAAAATGTTAAAATCCAATGTACACCCTTTGACCTATTTCTAGTCCACTAAGTTTATCTACTGTTAAGTCATGCAATACTAAATCATTATGTCTGGTATTTTTAAAATTAAAAACAATAATACAGAGGTAATTTCAGAAATGCTGGATATTGTTCAGAATACTTTTAATTTTTTAAAAATTTAATCCATTTATCAGAGGCTTGCGAGACAACTTTGCTTGTAATTGAACGAATGCCAAAGAGTCACCTACTTTATACTCTCTTTCCAGCAAATGTTTTAATTGTATTTCAATATCATCCGTGCGACAGTTTTTTTTTTATTTATTTATTTATGGACGCTCTTTAACATCTCAGGTCATCAGCGCCCCATTCAACTCAGGGCGTTAAACGGCCGACAAATTTTGCTCAGAGGCCTCTCTTTCAGGCTCGAGGTTCTTTTTCGTGCCGTAAATGTACGACACGGGACCCACGGCTTTACTACCTTCCGAAGGAAGTCATACTTAGGATTTTTACGCCCGAAAAAAATCCATCGGTCCTGGCCGGGTTCGAACCCGCGATCTTGGGTTTAGGAGGCAAGTATGGTAACCACTACACCACCAGGACGAACGCGACAGTTTTAATGGGGGAACGAAGGATGGGTTGTTAATTGGTGGGTTTTAATTAATATTCCTAGTATTATGTAGAATTAAAGACGTTCTCTGTCTCTTCTCCCGCCGCTGTCTCGGAGTGTCGCTTTGCCACAGCTAGATTCGGTAGAGCGCTGGAATTTTGTGACCTTTTCAGATCAACAGGGGAAAAGAATCGGGAATTATGTAATATACGAACATAAGTCTTAGAACTGGAGATGACACGATTTATTCACTTGTATTTACTGTTCACTTCTGAGGGTCGACTTTAAGTTCTGACAATGTTAAGTGGTGCTTAGATCACTCTTGCACTATTTAAACTGACCTACTAACCAGCTGACTGTTAACTCACTGAGTTGAACTACTGGTAAGTGACTCTTTGTCTAATTACACCTGACTATAATTGAACCAATTGTCTGTAACTCTCCCCGCTATACTTCTTTGATCACGGTGTGTCCTCTGATAACTGAACACTGACTTATTCTCTCTCACGAAAACTAAACTCTGGCCTTCGACAGCTAAACTCTCGCCTCACTCTCCTGGGACCTCGAAATCACAACCTTTTATAAACTATTCCTTCGTCCGGTCAGTAGATAATTTCCTGTCTTTTCAAAATATTATTATTGAACAATTTCGACATTAATTTCCTCTACACGGCTATGTATCGGCCATGGCGCGTGCATAGGCCTTATATACGAGCTATTCTTTTACCCTTGGCTCCACTATGTTGGGCTCTATTATTTATTTCACCGTAATGACCTGCTGTATCAGCAAATGTTATACTGCGGTTCGCCTTAAGATTCTAACAAAGCTAAGTTTTTTGACTTTTCACGTAATAGAGAGGTTTATGACCTGTTCCGTCTTCATAAGATTTTCCACAAACCTCAAAGGGTGACCCTTCTTACACAAAGTCTCTTGCAAAAACATACAAAAGATGTACATGGCCATCTGACTCTTTGTCCAGTCCAAAACACATTTACAATCAACATTTCCTGACTTATTTCTGAAGTTTCTGTCAACAAGTTTTTTCTACCATTCTGAAATACACAAAAATCTTAACTACTAATATGAATACATACAAATTACACACGTAAATTGCAATAATATTTATAATATATGTAATTGATTGTTCTAATTTTGGTAATATTTTAATTGGGGAAGAGCGGCATCTCATAAAGATCACTTCATCCCAAACTGGAATCTTCTGTAACCTCATCCAATTAAATGCAGCAAACGATTCAACTGCATTCACTTTAATTACTTAATGTAATGTTTAAAATATACACCCATTGTCATCTAAAGCAGTAAATATCCACATACTAAACAGATTTAACAAGCACAGAGAAGCATCAACAAGGCATATCAAAGAATGGCAAAGCATCGTTAACAAGCTTATAGTATAGACCGCCTTCGTGCTCTAGTGGTAAAGTTTGAGATTACTAATCCGGAGGTCCTCGGCTCGGTTCCTGGTCACATCAACCAGTCTGGATAATGTTTCTTTTCCCTGAAATGTTGAATGTCAGATAGCTTTAAGGCGCCAAGGACTCCGAGCTCATTTGTGTCATCCTTAATTCATTTCATTTCATAGCTACAGACTTACATCTAGTTCACAATCTACAGACGTCGCGAGAGAGCGACAATAAAATAAAACCCTTTCCAAAAAAGATGGTAGCATTTATCGATTCAGAATTAAGCACACGGAGAGGAAAACTCAAGCTTTTTGTCACTTCGGAAGTAGATTTACAAACGAGAGCATTCTACACTGCTATTTGCCAGGGAATTCATTTGGTTTATTTATGGACGCTCTTTAACATCTCAGGTCATCAGCGTCCCATTCAAATCAGGGCGTGAAACGGCCGATAAATTTTGCTCAGAGGCTTCTTCTTTCAGGCTTGAGGTTCTTCGTGCCGTAAATGTACAACACGGGACCCACGGCTTTACTCGCCTTCCGAAGGAAGCAATACTTAGGATTTTTACGCCCGAAAAAAGTCATCGATCCTGGCCGGAATCGAACCCGTGATCTTGTGTTTAGGAGGCAAGTATGGTTACCACCACAAAACCAAGATCTACTTGCCGGAGAGAGTTAGCAAATAATAAATGTAATTGAATTTCAGTGTCACTTAAACAAAAAATACACCAAATTACATGCACGTATTTTTAGCCCAGTGATAGATCACCAAGGTAAATGCTCTCTTCCCTCCGGAAAAATAGCAATTCGTTCTAAATAAAAAAAAGTCGACAAAAGGACCCTTATCAATCGGAGATATCAAGAGATGGGACGAGAAAATTCAGCCGATAGGAGGCTTGGACCAAAATTATAACTTTAAGCGTAACCTTGATTTAATGACTCTAAGAACGAAAGCAGAGGGATTTTGAGAAAAAAGAGGACAATATACGAAAAAAAAACGGCAGAACAGTAAAAACTGTGCGATAGGGAAAACGAGCTGTCAGAAAAGTGACCTTGGGAAAGAACCTTTTCAAATAATCAGTAATTATTCTCCATGTAATGTCCGCCTGTAGTCGTTTATTAGCGGAAAGGAAGAAAATCTGATGCACAGAACTTTCCTTATAAAAACTGTTGCAGTGATGAGAGACAAAGCTTAGCACCGGCGCCTCTAAGATTGTTGATTTGGTTTATTTACGGACGCTGTTTACAACATCTCAGGTCATCAGCGTCCCATTCAATTCAGGGCGTGAAACAGCCTACAAATTTTGCTCAGAGGCCTCTTCTTTCACTCTTGAGGTTCTTTATCATGCCGTAAATCTACGACGTGGGATCCACGTGTTCTGACTTTTATAGCACTGTGTGCGCACTAGGCTTTAGCGGTGAACGTTACGAATTCAGATATTAGCCCCTGAAAGTATACCTATTTTCTGTTTACTATGTGATTTTTGATGCAAAGGGCCTAAATTTCAATTAAATCACAAATTATTATAAGAATATGTTTTATTGAACATAATAAGTAAATAAAAATAACTTTAATTCATACGAAATGACAAACACAAAGCACTGAGTTAAATTTACTCTTTGTAGATATTCTTACATACAAAAAATATATAGTTCTGAAGAATATGTACAACCTTTGACAAAAAAAATTAGTCATGCCCAGATTCTACGTGTCAATTATGTTGTCTTAATATCATATTATATTTTAATGCATTATTTGAGTTTTATAGCATTCTTATACATACAAACTCGTAATTACAAACTAACGTATTATTTAGAAATAACTAAATAAAAACATGAACAAAAAGCTTTATCTTCAGAAGTGAAAACTCACAGAATTAAAAAAAAATAATACCCAGTGTATGAACCCTCCGCATGTATTACTACTCCCAATATTCGGGACATAGGTGATATATTTCAACAGTAGTGTGGACGAGAGACTTCTTGAATTTGTGCCCATGAGTCATCTTTAGTCCTTCGTGGTTGTGCAGTACATTGCAATTAGAACACATTCTGAAGGAAAGATTGTAATATTCATTATATGTTAACGTTAAAGCTTGCTGTGTATGGGAAACAATATTACGAAACAAATTTGTCATAATATTTACAAAGGTTTATTAATCATGCCAGCAGGCGAACCTGCGCTATTAAACACGGCATCACTGCACACTCTGCCACAGAGCTAACGGATCACACACACTAGTCAGCGTCTTTAGTGCATGCCACATAACACAATTGCTGCAGTGACTAGCCGTGCTGGTTTACCTAGTTAGCAGTCCCTAGGATGAGAAGACTCGCCTGCTATACAATTCCTGTAACATAAGTACTACTACAAGCATTAAAAACAGAATAGTATTCACTATGCAATTTTTGCATTTGAATGCTTAGCTTTCACACTCTATACCGTGTATAATAAAAACGAGAAAGGCAAATTAAATGAGATTGTTTTTGTAATAATACGTAACAAGAATATCAAATATTTCGAAAACCTTAGATGGTGAAAATCAAATTTGTATCTTGGATGTGTTTGTTTATCGTGGAATGACTCAATAGGCTGTTAAAAGAATGTATGTTATTAGCATCACAAATTATTGCCCTCTTTTGTAGTATAAAAACGTGCTTGCTTCCAACGGAATATCTAAAATATTAATTCATTTTTATAATTGAAGAAAATAAGCATAATAAAACATGTTTTGTGCAGGTCTAGAGCAGAGATAAAAATCTGATAGCACTCGGGACATGTATTTTCCATTTACATATTTAGCGACTTGCATAAACTTGCCGTTTGTTGTCTGTTTTAATAGTTGATTGAAAGCAATTATGTACATTAGGGGGGGGGGATATGCATGGTCATTCCTACAGAATGAAAATAACCATTCTTATGACAAACGATGCGCGGATTCCGAAAATGACTTTCGCTTTTTCCTATCGAGTTTAATTAAAAATATATCCAAGATAAATTAAATTTTGCAATTTTTAATTGGAAATTTAATTGTCAAATGCAATTTGCTATATTTAGGACAAGTATTTCTTAGTCAAATAGCAATATTATTAATTTATATACACCGGTTAAAACTTTAACGATAGAAATAACCAAACGCGTACATTGATAGGCCCTAAAAATGCTGGTGGCTTATTTTCCCCCTTCAGAGACCATTAATAATTCCCCCACATTGCAGGATCTCAACGATCTTGAAACATTTTTCCATCCTGACTATGTCCTGATGAAAACGCCCTCTCTGTTATCACTTACAGCACTCAAATTTTCAGGAAAAACTCTTAAGTGTGAATGGAGCAAATTCACCTTTAGTGACATCTTACAGCCCATTTCTTTATAACATTGTAGTCAAATGTCCACTAAAGATACATATTATTCATGTTTTTCTATTGCCAAGAAACCCTTCTACCATGCGTTGAAAGCACACCAGGCTGCCATTTCTGCTTAACTTACTTTCAAAAACTTCGTCTTTTAAAAGCTTCCTTATCTGTGGACCGACGAAAATACCCTCCTGGGAAATATTTCATGCCGTTTTTATGCACTGCACTGCGCTATTGCCAAATTATGAGAACCTGTGTGCTGTTGAATTTTGGACTAATTTAGAACAAAAACAATTCCTTCTTTTTTTATTTATCATAAGTTACAAAAAGTCATTCATTTGTTTTTATTTTCAGGTTGATGAAATCTTGACCTCATTAGGCCTCTCGGAATCAAGAAAAACATTAACAGGAAACCTCTCAGGTGGTCAACGAAAGAGGCTGGCTATAGCCTTAGAGCTAGTTAATAATCCCCCGGTGATGTTTTTTGATGAACCCACAAGGTAAGTACTTCCATGGTTGTGACATTTTAAATTATTAGAAAACATAAAAATTAACTTATATTGCTTCACTTTGATAGGAGAAGCAAATAATGTACTTTTGGTTTAAGAATATTAATGTAAACCAACACAACAAGTTACTGTGTGGGATTTTTTAAAGAGATAATGTTAACTGCTAATAACGGTTCATCGAGAAGTCACTCCATAGTCATTGTGTTCGGTGGTAGGACTGACCGCGCGCCCGAGTGTTTCACTTAACGCAAAATACTAGTAGCCTTTCCTGTATTAACTGTTCTCGTCAGACAGTACAGGGATGTTTAACAGTTCCTGCAGGATCTGCGTACACTAAGTGAATTTCTCAGCAAGTTAAATTTGTGAAGGTTATTACAGAGCACTAGAGCAGAGAATGTAGGGAATAGCAAGTAGTACTAACTGAAGATGTAGTATGCAGTAATAAAAACATAACTTTCAGACTTTTCCAGTATCGTTATTCTTTTATTTGCATGTCAATTGTTAGCTTAACGTTTCCCATAGCACTTAGCTGTATAACAACTAAAACGGAATATGATTAACATTTGAACTACTTAGTTAATTTTAGGCATATTGTTTTTCTGTGTTCCGGGACCGTTGTGTTCTCTCAGCCTGCATTTATTGTACACTTTACACTGTCAAGTTTGATAGAGTACATACACTACAGCTTAAGGTTTGTTCATCGCTTCTTATCGCTCCAGCATTCTCTGGAATTCGGCTTTTTCCGCTGCCATTTGGTACTGAAACCGCAGGAAGGCCGCTGTCTGTAAAGATAAGTCCGATTATTCGTCCTTGCGCATGTGTAGACTACTTCTCCCAATTTTTTTCAATGATAGTTCCCCCGTATGTCACATCTACCCCCAGGCCACTTTAATCGACGTCCTCGGCGATTATAAAAATTATGCTTTCAGGTTTTCTCCCTACTCTTAATATAGCCCGATTTTCCTAATTTTCAGAAATTATTTTTCTT
Source organism: Metallyticus violacea (assembly GCA_030762175.1). NCBI lineage: Eukaryota > Metazoa > Arthropoda > Insecta > Mantodea > Metallyticidae > Metallyticus > Metallyticus violacea. The sequence goes on along the minus strand of CM060837.1, from coordinate 31,149,350 downwards.
ATTTAATTAAAATGTATATACCGAGTTTTGTTGCAATTTTTTTTTAAAATTTTGAGTTTCAGATAACCCCTCCCCCTAGTCATAATAGTTTAATTTCGCTCATTTTCAGAAATTATTTTTCTTATTTTATTTCAATGACATATACCGAGTTTCATTGAGGAAAAACAAAAATTGAGGTCACTAGAGCAATTTATAAATGTTCGCTTTAGGTTAACCTCTACCCACATATGGTCCAATTTTGCTGACGAACGAACTGAACTGAATATAACGAATTGATCGTTATAGGTTGAGTTTCGTTGAGAAAAAACAACAATTGCGGCCGCTAGAGCGTAAACAGACACATACACATACATATACAGGTATATAAATGTTTTAATCGCCATTTTTTTGTAAATGGTAGGTAGGACCGATGGAGATTTCAAGAATTTTTTCACACATCTTTTCATGGGTACAGCCACATAGCAATTATTCTTTCGGAATTCGCCAAAAGGACGCGTTTTCCAAAAGAGACTGAAGAAAAGATTAATGCCTTTTTTATTTACACTTAGCAAGTGGTGGAACAGTAGAACAGCCTCTTACGGTAAAAGTGAGTGAAAAACAACTATTTATCTCTCGATTTCATGCCTTCCATTTATAAGGGTTCATTCCTGTGCTCTATCCCGACTCTAAACCTGTATTTCATGACACAATAATGTCTACGTTTAACTGTGGATTTGAGAGTATTTTTTTTTTCTTTCTTTCTTTCTTGTTGCAGTGGATTGGACAGTTCCACCTCTAAACAATGCCTCACCGTGCTCAAATTGCTGGCGAGAGAGGGACGAACAGTTGTCTGCACAATACATCAGCCTAGTGCCACTCTCTTAGAAATGTTCGATCATTTATATGTTCTCTCTGAGGGACTATGTATTTACCAAGGCAGCATTAAAGGCATGGTCCCGTATCTCTCGGAGGTTGGCTTGGAATGTCCGCCGTATAACAATCCTGCAGACTTTGGTAAGAATGAATTATTTATACCATGTAATTACACACATAAAACAAGTTCTGACTTTGAACAAAGTCAAGAAAGTGCATTATCAGTAAATAACAGTTAAATTGTGTATATTTTCTTACGGAGGGAAGTTATTAGTTTATAATAATTAGCTTTAATGTCCGAGAGGATTGACTCGTAGGGGAGATTCCGGTTCAAATTCTGCAGCCGACTAACCTGACTGGGTTCTACGTGGTTTTCGTCTGTCTAAAATGGACTGACAAGTATAAATGCAGGGTTACTTTTTTTCTGCCGCATATTCATTTTCTATTTCATCATTAATCTTATCTATGTGTACGTCTTTGTGATGTCATCGAGGCAGCCCTGACCTATGATTGACCAAGAACACAGGAAGTCCCTGTGTGAGTCCAGAATAAACAGCTCCCCGAAAGGAGGCTGACCCGGGGATTATGTATTAAGTCCTACAAACATGTGCTGAAAGTTGAGAAAAAAGTGTCAAAAGTACTTCCTAATCATTAAGACAAAGGGCATTTTCATATCTTCAATGAAAGATATGCAAAGTAATCAAGGCACATTTAAACTATTCTGATATTTACAGGCGTTATATTCTTAACATTTCCTGAAAGAAGCCCTAAGTAAAATAATTATGCTGAACGTAAAGGAAAAACCTGAGAGATTACACTAGACTGGGGACAGAACTTACGAGAGTAGATCCATAAGTTTCCGGCCTAACCATTTTCTAGGTATGACAAAAACAAAAACTATATTTTACTTTTCAATATAGCTAGCTACCCTTTATTGCAATACACTTCTCATATCTTTGAATTAACATTTCAATCCCCCCCATAATAGTCAGAAGCCTTTCTGCAACATGGACATAAACAGTATCCATCACTTCTTCGTCACACTTAAATTTCATTTCTCGAAGGTCCTTCTTGAGTTTTGAGAAGAGGAAATAGTCACTAGGAGCTAGATCTGGGCTGTAGGGTGGGTGGTCGATCTCCTTGAAGCCACATTTCTTCACATTATTTGCAACAAGAGCTGTGTGCTCAGGCGCGTTGTCGTGATAAAAATGCACACCACCACTCAGCTTTCCTCGCCTTTTTTTTTTTTTTTTTTGTTGAAAGCACGTAGTCTGTGCAGTAGACCAGCATAGTACTCCCCATTTACTGTGGTGTTCCTCTCCTTGAAGTCAATGAAGAGTATTCCTTCACAGTCCCAAAAGATTGTGGCCATGATCTTCTTGGTCGAATGAGTGACCTTGGCCTTTAGAGGCGGTGCTTCGCCAGGTTTAAGCTACTCCATCGATTCTCTTTTGGACAAGGGAAATAGTAGAGGACCACAGTTTCATCTCCTATAACAATGGTTTGCAGAACTTTTCTCTCTGGTTGCCACGGCAGAGCTCCAAAAATGCCTGGCAACTGATGACTCGTTGCTGCTTTTGGACTGAGGAAAGGAGTCTAGACACCCATCTTGCACTAACCTTATTCATGTTTTAATGTTCATGAATAATTCGAAGGACTTTTGTTTTAGAAAGGCCCAACCTTGCTGCTATTTGTGTAGCTTTGAGCCGTCGGTCTTCCAATTTCTTCTTCCACAAGAGCGAAGTTTTCAAGAGTGAGCACCTCCAAGGCCCGACCTGCATGCTCTTCGTCTTCAATGCTTTCTCAACCCATTCGAAAAAGTTTACCCCACTCTTTTACGGTAGAATAATATGAGGGGGGTGCTTCCCCATCATATACTCCGTCCAATCGCTGTTCAATTTCATTTTTCTTTTGTGAAGAACTTAAAAACAGCTCGAAACTCCATTTTGAACATGTCACAATCTTCTACACATAGCCTTCTTTATGCACTATATCTGAACACAGCAGAGCGGAAGTTACAGCTGCAATTATTTACTTAACGAACAAGGTATGACACCAGATAAACGTTTTGTGACGGCGATAATCGTTTTAGACGAGGCCGAAAACGTATAGACCTATCCTCGTACTTTCTACGTACTTTGCTGTAAGTAGTGAATAAAGATTTAAATGCGGAAGGGCCCTAAAAGTGCATCGACCCGGGTTTAAATCCGTGACCTTGGGTCTACAATGCAAGATGGGTGTCTAGACTCCTTTCCTCAGTCCAAAAGCAGCAACGAGTCAAGCCCTAAATTGAATGGGAGGTAATGACCAAAGATGTTAAAGTGCGTACTAAAATGAATTTTTTTTTCAAACAAATATTTTTCTCCTAATTTTTACCATGAATGCTGATAACCTCTCTGAGAAGTTCTACACACCTATCTCCTTTGGAATATTTGTTTCAGCCATCATTTTTAAATGCCTGCATTCAAAACTCATCTTCTGCCACAAATTTTTATGTAGCACGTGCCTGAAATTTTTGAAGATATTCTATAAACTTTGCTTCTTAAGAGTTAGCATGCATTTTTTTGCAAAAGCAAAAGTAAATTATCAAATTTTTTGGTATAGTCTCTAATTTTTTCCATGATTTTACATTTTAAGTTCACTTTTTTTTAAACTTCCAGCAGTCATAATTTAAAATCCTGCTAACTATTATGTAAGATAACATTTAGATCACATTTACAAAGTTTCCATTTTATGTAAGGAGATAAGAGTTTTAGCAATAGCTTTGAATTTCCAAAATGAAATTGAATAAATGTTTAAAATAATGGTAAAAAGAAAATTACCAATTAAGCGTCAAGTTATAAAAAATAGACCAAATTGGGAAAATTAGAGACAAAATCAACAAAGAGTGACTGAAAACAGAATCTCAAAACAAATAATGGACATTCCATAAGAAGATCAATCCAAAAATAAATGGTGAAAATGTGTAAAATCAAAAATGCTTGAAATTTAAGTCTAGAATGTTAGAAGACAAAAAATTGAGAAATTTATAAAATGAATTTTTTTAAAGTATTTCTCTGACAGTTAATCAATAAATTAACAAGTATATTGGAATTATCAATTAGATATCTACTTAGTTTGAATTATGTTTTATTTAGGTATAATTAATATTTGTATTGACTATATTGTTTAAAAAGTAAAACAGTATTTCATGAGATTATTAGTAGAAGTATGCTTTTAATTTTAATTATTATGTTTATGGTTTCAGTACTGGAAATAGCAACAGGTGATTACGGGGACCACAACGAAGCTCTTGTGGCAGCTATACAGAATGGCAAATGCAATGACTGGCGAAAGAGGCCCACTGAAAGAAGTTCTTATGCAAGTTTTGGTAAGCTATTTGCCAACCAGTATAAAAATTGAAAATACTGCAGAATTTTAAAGTAAATATCCAATAATATTATTACTGTTTATTATATGAGTATTTTAGTGTAATGCTTATATTAATATTAAATAATTTTTATTTGTGTAATTACATTTTGCTTGACTGACATATTTAAAAGTATTAATAAGTAAGTCATCAATAGCTGGCTGTCAATTTGCTAACAAATTCGCAGAATATAAAAACACATGTATTTCTGAACTCCTTCAAACAAAAGTTTAAAAAATGTTCCTTGATAAATGTTATTATTCAATACAGGAATTTATGCAAATAAAATACAGTAAAACTTGTATCCGGTAACTATGGGACAAATCCAGTGCCAATTGTTTTTACCAGATAACTGGAAAATACTTTTATAGATTATAGAAAGACATACTGCACGGATATTTTTTCCATGAAGAAGTTAAGCATTTTTCATGTGAATTTTGAAATACAAACTTTATTTTCAATACTTAACATTGTACTGTTAGCTCATGATAAAAGATATACTACAATGCTATATCTTGTGAGGATGCTGGGAATCTATTTTACTGTTGCTAGATCATCCACCTTACTCATCAAAATTAGTTCCTAGTGACTGTAACCTGGTCACTTGTAAGGATGCGTGGGAATCTATTTTTACTTTTGTTAGATCATCTACCATACTCATCAAAACTAGATCCTAATGACTGTAACTTGATTACTTGACAGGATGCATAGGAATCTGTTTTATTGTTGCTAGATCATCCACCATACTCATCAAAACTGGTCCCTAGCAACTGTAACCTGATCACTTATGTGGATGTGAATGTCAGTGTTAATTATAGCCATATACAACAAGATCAGGGTAGCCAAAATTGCAACTAATTGCGATGAATTTATAGCTTGCAATTATTCTTCTATTAAATATGTTCTAGTAACACCCTTTTTCATTCTATTCAACAGCTCCAACTTCTGTTTAGGCATAAGAAGTTTTCCCTTTTGTCAAGGCTAATTTTTCTGCTTCTCCCATTTACTGCAGTATCAGTTTTAACTCCTAAATAAACATAACCCCTAAACACTTTGTATTCCTTATCTCCTTTTCTCCATTTCTCATATTTACTCCATTTTGTTCCATTCTTGAATATTATTATTTGAGTCTTCCCCTGATCCTTCAAGCTCCAATCATTGTAATTTATCTATTTGCTGAAAATATTGCTTTAAACCAATTATCATACAACTAAGTCATCTGGACATAGTAACCCAGGGATTGTAACATTATTAAAAACTGGCAACAAATGTTACTCTTCCTATCTTCATTATTGAATTTACTAGTATACTGTGTAAACAAGAACTTTTTCTTAGGGGCACATGGAATTAGATAATATAAATAATATGGCCATTTCAAAGCTTTATTCAATTTGATATTAAATAGAAAGTCTAAATTGGCTCATTCTTACCTTGACAACAGAAAAAAAAGGGTACAATTAAGTTGTTCAGAAAGCAATCAGTGTAGTATTGCAAATTAGGAAGTTTCACAGGAATAATTCTTGGCCCACTGCTTGTTATAGTTTATATAAATGATTTATATAATATAATTTATATAATTACCAGGGGCATTTATAATTCAAATCCAAAACAAGATTGGAACAATGAAATTTAAGACCATTTCAACTTTTCAAAGAGAATTTGGTATGTTGTATATGGTACCACACATAACAAATTATACTTTTGAGGCTATGAATAAGAAATTATTCATTTATTATAAACTTCTAAAATAATATGAGCTTATACACTTGAAACCTTTACTATTAATGTCTTTTCATTGTAAATAATGTTAAATAAAAATTAAAAAAATGAAAACAGATATATGATTGAAAAGATATTAATATTAAAGCATTCTTAAAATCTCAATGAGATAATAGTTTCTGGCATCTTTGTCCCTACTGCTAGAATTAATTTATCAGAGTTTTAATACAATATTTTATATGAATGTTTTCAGGGGGTACATTGCCATCAGGCCTATTAACTCCTGTACATGCACCTAACATTCCCCCTACACCTCTTCCGGAAACAGAGAGCTCATCTATAGACTATGAGGATATGCATTCTTGTACACAGAAGCGAAAGCATCCTACATCCCTGTTTATGCAGTTCTTAATATTACTCAAAAGGACATTTCTCCTTCTAATAAGGGACAAGGTAACAAATTTTAATAACTCCTGTTTTGTTTACAAATTGTACAGCAAATAGTATTTATATTCCTATTAGAGTTTTTATTAAACTCTAAATTTCTGTAAAACTTGAATGCCTTAGAAGATCTAGAAATTAATCTGGCCCTCCCTAGTTAGGCAAGATGATGATGATCATAAGGATGTTTCAGTTGGTTTGAGATTAATGTGAATGCCATGAAAATAAAAATGTATAAATTTATGTTATATTTTTGGCAATGAAATTGTTATGTATAACTTAAAAAAATTACTAGCATTATTGAATGCCAACTGTTTAATTAGAATTAAAACATGTTATTCTTGATATCAAAACCACATCTTGACATCAAAACCACATTCCTACTATTCCTACAGAAAAACTTATAGATCTATTATGAAAACCACTAAAATCTTTACATTTACAAACCAAAGAAAGAGAGTTAGTAAAAACTTATGAATGTACGCGTAGGTACCATAAAATATTTGTCTTTAATAAAAAAATAAAAAATCTGTCAAGACTTATTCATAAGTTTCTTTGAGACAGACATTCTAAATGCCTTTCTATTACTTTTTAAAACAGAAAACATCACCACAGAAACTGAAGAAAATGGCAAGCCTCCATTTTCAAATTTAAGGGCTGTCATACACTATGAAAACCTCAAATTTGGTGTATACAGGGAAAAAAAAAATACTCACATATGCATTCACACACAGAAAATGTTTGTCATAATCTAATTCAACATAAATATGGTTTGTACATAGATTTGTTAACATTCCACTCATAAAAGAGAATATAAAGAATTAGTATATATATATATTTCTATTGTAGCAATAGTAATCACTGGGCAGAGTACTAACATAATAGAAAAAATATTAATAAATTTAAAAAATGAAAAAGATACAATGATCAGATCTATATTTTAAAAATTTTATAGAGTGACTCTTATAATTGAATAATATAATCAAGATAATTAATTTCATTTTTATTTAAGAAAGTCATTACCAAGTTATTTTCTATGTCTAAGTAATTATTTATTTCTTTTAATTCATATAAATGAAAATATTTTAACTGCCTAACTCCTTTTTTTTTTTTTTGTAATTTCAGTTCCTGTCAATAATGCGGTTAGTGATACATTTAGCTGTTGGGGTGCTGATTGGGCTGCTGTATTTTCGCATTGGAAATGATGCAGCTTATGTCTTCGACAACTGTGGATTGCTGTATTTCTGCATCATGTTTCTTATGTTTACAGCATTTTCTTCAATGGTGCTCACTTGTAAGTAAACTGTTTCAATCTAAGACATGAATTCTTAACTGCAATTTTTAACAAAAAAAATGTTGAAGACATATGCTTTTCTTTGAGTCATGTAAGTTATGACAATAATTCACACATAAAAATTGTCTGAACAACATACATACATTTAAAAAAAAAAAGTTTTAGTGTTTCTAAACAAATGGTAAATAAATATGAATATTTTGTTCGTTTGTCTGCCTACATATCAACATTTTTCTCAACCACTTCTTTAACCAAAGTCGCATACAATCATATTGCAAAAATGTTCTCTCATTAGCTTTACTTTAAACTTACTGGTTTTGAACATCTTCACACTTACAACAACCTAGTGCTATCAACACTTCTCTATGATGTAATATAAGCTCTGAAAGTATTCAAAGAGAAATATAACACTATTGTGGGTGCCATATTAATCAATGCTACGAAATTTGCTGTTTCAGTTCCCTCTGAGATTCCAGTTATATCAAGAGAGTATTTCAATAGGTGGTACTCCCTCAAATCATACTACCTTGCCATCACTTTGGCAGATGTACCATTGCAGGTAAGAAGGTAAAATAATTACTATCTAATTTTCTGCATTAAAAAAAATCTATACTTAAAATATATGTAATTTGCTTAAAATTTAGTAACCTGAAGTAAAACAATTATACAAAATAAAATCATCAGTAACTAATAGTAACACTATACTTCACTTTGATATTTTTTTTTATACAGAACATGTTTCAAGAGCCTTTGCTCTCAGCATCAGCTGTAGCCTGAATTACATAGTTGGACAATTTGGACACATCTGGTGGTTGCAATTAGTCAACACAAGTTGACAAAATTTGAAATTCATTACTCAAACTTAATTTTTCAGAATAAAATCATAGTAATATTTTAGAATATATTGTCTTATTCATTGGTTTTTATTTCCCATAGGCATGCAAAATGCACTAGGGTTTGTAGGAGTAAGACTGCCAAAGTCAAATCTTAGTTAATGCTCTTCTAGGGGATATTATTGCCAAGGTTATCAAATACCAAGGCGATTTTAAAACAGGAAGAAATGATCATTCCAGGAGTATTCTAACAATAACACTGATAAACTCCTCTGCAGCTGCCGATAAGCTACCATTTGACATCATCCACAAGGAGTTTGTCTACTGTTAAATTCTAGGCTGTTATTGGCTGATACTAAATAAGAGCAGTAATTTTATCCACAATTCTGCAAAATGAACTGCTAAGTGTGGACGCACTTGGTTTGAAAGAAATTATTAAATTATAGTCACCATTGCATGCACCTCAGGAAGGTACCACCCTACAAAAATCAGCCTTCATCAAGAATAACTCAAAATCACAGAATCATTGTCTCCTTTAAGAGCCACTAAATATATTGCAAATGAGCAATAGTCCCGTGTAACCCATAATTTCTCCACTTTCACTGCTTGTGTGTTTGTGATTTTGGTGTTTGTGCATTTTTAAAATGGTTTGCAGCCATCCATCATAATACTAATAGCTAATAATAATAGCTAATTAATGGTTATCCGATTCCATTCTGCTCACTTAGATTTGCTTCCGCTATAATATGAAACTTATTTCTGCTATAATAAGAAAATAGTTATGTTTTGAATCCAGTGGTCATTCCCCTGCACATTGCTTAATTCTAGCGGCAGCTCTGGGAAACAAAAACAAATTACTAAGGTGACCTACTCTAAAACATTACCATAAATCCTCTCACAAATTGGTGATTCCAATTTTTCTTTATGGTTTTGAATAATTTTACTTCTCTAGTAAGTAAATAAAATATAGTGAACTTTTGTAACAGTGATGTCATATATTAACATTTAAAAAAGTTGAGTCGAAATTGTAAAATATACATCACTAAAATTTAATAAAAATAAAATTTAAAAAAAAAGATAATAGGAGCAATGGCTCCAGAAACTAGTCTTCCTTTTTATTAAATTTTAGTGATGTATATTTTACAATTTTGACTCAACTTTTTTAAATGTTCTCTAGCAAGGTTGTGGTTTTTGTCCAAAAATGTAGGGCAACTGCCTATTTACCTATCAGTTTACATTAACAATCCAAAAATGTTCCATCTGCCTTATTTTCTACGTATCTTTTTATTATACCTATATAAATTTGCTTATAATACTGACTATTGATTTGATAGACTCCTGGCTTCCTATGGTCCAAAATTGCATTTTTAGTTACATTCATTAGTAAGTTTTTTTTTATATAAATGTACATTTATTCTATGGAGTCAAAACTATGTTGTTGTTGTTGTTGTTATTATTATTATTAGTATTATTATTACTATTATTATTATTATTATTATTATTATTATTATTAAAAATGCTTCTAAATTTATTGTGTGTCCATGGATGGATAAATTTTATAAATATTTTGTCTTCATTTATCATTGGAAGGGTATTGATTTCTTTTAAAGTTTTACTCTTCTGTGCTGCTAATCTAATTATTCAGTACTGTGCAATAAAGGTCATCACTGTATGCAGTACTGAAGACGTATTAGTATTATGTTGTAAATTCTTCCTTGTTGAGTGAGATGTTGATCGGTCTATGAGTAAAGTTATTTATTATTGCATGTTATGCAATAATAAATAACTGGGGTTAAAACAGGTATTCTTAATATAATTGTCTCTAAATGTGGTTTTCTGTAAATACTAAAACAAATGCTATTCTCTTTCTGAGGTTCTTTAGAGCTAAAAGTGGTAGAAAAGCATCTTTTTTAAATTCTAACATGAATTTAATCTTTTGATCTTGTTAAGTTTAGTAGCTTTAATACATCAGTTTATTTCATATCTGAGTAGTGTCAGCTCTTATTGTAACCACTTAAGTGTACAGAAGAAAAACTGTGCTTTTTCTTCCTTGACAAACAATCAGGGTAGTTTATTCTTAAATACCTGTGAGTTGATGATAATACTCTTATGTTCCACTTACCATTGAATTATACAGACCATATTTCACAGGCCTTTGCCCGCATCATCAGCTAGGAGTGGATTGCTGGTTCCTTGATAGCTGGATGGACTTGGTATAGCTCTCATGGAAATTTTATTAACTTTTGGATTAATTTTTCTTCTGTTGGAATCTCAAAGTTCATATTCTTATCTTCATATATTTTTATGAAATTTTTTCCATATTCCCTGTTCCAAAGGTCCATCTGGGAATTTCAGTAATTTGACTTCCATTTCTGTATCATGCTTATCTCCTAAAGTGATGTGCAACTGCTGATTTATCTATCTGATGGTACCTGATTTTTCTCCAATGTTCCTTTAGCCTAATTTCAATGCTTCTTTTTGATTTTCCAATGTAGGCTTTATTGCATTTCGAACAGTTGATTTTATAGATTTCTGGCTTTCATCAGATATTCTCCATTATCACCATAGTTTAGCAGATTATTTGGGCTGAATTTGTTCACTGGGGACAAGGTAATACCAAACAAACTCCGTGAGTATTTTCTGGAATTTTTGGTGGCCTAAGGATGATGAGTAAATTTCTTGTGAATTTTCCTTTTCTTGCTGTCCAAGTTGTAACCTGTTTTAACCTCTTCTCTTGTTTGAATTTCTTGATTTTCTTGTCTACAATTTCTTGGTCATACCTGTTGGCTTTTGCATTTGTATTATGTGAGAATACTCTTCACTGTATTCAAACTCATTCATGGGTATGTTAATGAGTCTATGTGCTAAGCTGTGGAAAACTGCATGTTTGTATGCTACTTGCCACTTGCCTTTATGTAATTTTCAGTCTGTGAACCCTTTCTGTATATTCTAAATTTCAAATTATTGCCTGTTCTTATAATCTTTAAGTCAAGGAAAGGGTTCATGTTGTCTTGTTTTGTTTCAGAAGTAAATTTAATTTCCCTATCTTGTAGGTTTAGCAATTTCAAAGCATCCTCCAAGTGTTTCTTGTTAACTACCACAAAAATATCATTCATGTATCTGGGCCAGAGTATAAAAATGTATGGAAATGATTTGATGAGTTGCATTTCCAAACTACTCATATATATCACCGAGATTCCCCATAACTAAACCTGCTTCTTGTTTGTGAAGCATTGGAATTAGGCTAAAGGAGAAACATCAGGTACAAACAGACTGATAAATCAACAGTTGCACATCACTTTTGGAGAGATAAACATGATATAGAAATGGAAGTCAAATTACTGAAATTCGTAGATAGACCTTTGGAACTGGGAGTATGGGAAAAATTTTTATAAAAAAATATGAAGATAAGGTTATGAACTTTGAGATTCCAACAGAAGAAAAATTAATTCAAAAGTTCATAAAATGTCCACAAGAGCTACACCAAGTCCATCAAACCATCAACGAATCCAGCAGTCGATTCACAGCTGATGATGCTGGCAAAGGCCTGTGAAGCATGTTTCATTATAATTCAATGGTAAGTGGAGCATAAGAGTATTAAATCACCAGCTATTTAAAAATGTATTAGTTGCTTCACTGTATAGTTTCAACATAAAATTAGTTTTTAATTTAATCAGGGCAGTGTCTACATTTTAGAAGAATTGTAGAGAGGGGTATTTCCTGCATTTTATATTATCAGGTATTTTCCTATATTTGAGTCATTTCATAACATCTGATTATAATAATACTAATAGCAATTATAAATTTGAACAAGAGCTTGAAATTCTTATTTAATTTGAATTTTTTAGCCTTTTATTTCCATAATTCAAAGGCAGGTTTTATTTATTGAAAAAGCTGTGCTTATTCCTGAAACCAAATTTATTCTGTATTAATAGGCATTTTCAGGATTTAGCAGTAGTTATACAGCAAACAGAATACTGATATTTAAATTGATTTACAGTTATCCAAAGACAGTTGTACAGTTTTTGTTCATTTGTACTGTACCTGCAGCTTTAACCTTCCCTTCAATAGTGCAGATTTCCCACATCCTTTGTGTGCAGGATCTTGTGTGCAAGATTAAAATTTGTAAGAATTTGTAAAAATCCTACCTGTATTGGAGTTAATGACCAAAGGACTCTTAAGTTGCTAGAGTGATTTGTCCATCTAGTACATTGTTTGCAATATCAATGATTGGCATGTTTATGGCTAACTTTACAGAGAAAAGTAGAAATTCTAAAATAAGTAGAAAAATGAGAAGAAAGAAATTTGCTATCACTAAAATTTATGCCTAACGAACACATTGACTTATATTAAAAAAGATCTAATTTACTGCCAGCTTAATTATTGTGAGTGGATTGTTTCTTACACTATAGGACAATAAAGAATAGTAAGTTCCACTGTTGATTAATTATTTCTGTGAAAAGTAATGTTGTTTCATCGATTTTATTTAATAATATGTATATGATATTGCTAATTTGAATGTTGGCTAATTGTATTATATTTTATATTCCCTTGGTGTTTGAATTAAAAACAGTCTGCTGTAAGATGATGATGATGATGATGATGATGATGATGATGATGATGATGATGATGATGATGATGATGATGATGATGATAAAGAAGTCTTACAATATATTGCTGTGACTCATAATAGCTGAGTAAAACAAAACAATTTGAAAAATAAAAAAATACATTATAAAATAAAATAAAATGTATGGCAGCAAGAGCAATAGCAGTTTAAAATTTAAAAGCAATCAAATGATAGCTCAGCATTTCTAGAGTTAAACATATCTGTAGCATCAAAGGTGCAATATTCTCCAGACTCTGAGGTCATTACAAAGGGCAATATTGAAAAACACCAGTAATATGTAATAGAAGACTGTGAGTACAAATGCCTAATATCTGAGACTGCAGGCATCTCAGTGGTAATAATCACAAACAAACAAATAAACAAAAACAAAACAAATAAAATGGGAGAAAAAATGGAAAAAAAGCTATATATCAAATTCTATTTGGATCATCCTCCCTGATTGAGGTTTTATCCTTGCTTTCCTCAATCATCAGTTGCAAATATGTAAGAGTTACACTAAACTTAGGCCATGGAAAGCTTCCTTCCAAAAATGTTCTTTTTCCAGTTTATCATAATATCATATATATCATCAGTGTTCATGCTTGTGATGTAGTTAAAATGGGTGTTAAAACACTAATTATATGTTTTTCATCTTCAATATTATAAGTTTATAGTACTTTTAAATTTTCAAGGAATGTTTAATAAACCTGTATATAAAATGGTTTGCTAATAGCATGGAAACAGGTTTCCATTTAAAAATGCTTTAATTTTATTGATTGCAGTAATGATATAACTTTATGTGATTATTTTCAGGTTGTATGTATATTGTGTTATACATTAGTGGTTTATCACATGACCTCGCAGCCTACCAGTATTACACGTTATATTTTGTTTGTTATAATGTGTACCCTTGTCTGCATGGTAGCGCAAAGCCTTGGTTTACTCATTGGCGTGGCTTTAAATGTTCAGGTATATATTTTTATTTATATACATGTTTTTTGTACATTTATAACCTAAAATAGTAAAGTATTTATTAATGTAAAGATGCATTTAAGTGACAAAATTCATAGTGAATACACCAAGAACATATTGAACAGGATCTGGAACAGTAAAAAATAGCATTCCTGTTATATATAAAAAAGCATAATCATTCCAATTTTCAAAGACAAACCAGCAGGTTAGTTGAACAGTTATAGGCCTATATCCTTAACCTCAGTACTTGCTGAAACAATGTTTTTTTAACAGATACTTTGGCATCCCATTCTATTCAGGGTATGAAATGGCTGACAAATTTTGCTCAGATGCCTCTTTTTTCATGCTTGAGGTTCTTTATCATGCAGTAAATGTATGACAAGGGACCCATGGCTTTACTTTCTTTCTGAAGGAAGCCATACTTAGGATTTTTACGGAAAAAACATCTGTCCATCCTGGCCGGGATCGAACCTGCGATCTTGTGTTTAGAAGGTAAGCGTGGTTACCACTATACCCCCAGGACCGACTGAAACAATGGAGAAAATGGTACTTACAAGATCTTTCAGACCATCAAGCAGGTTTCAGAAAGCAATATTCAACAATTCATCAAGTTTCACATTTAACACAGGAATTTAAAAGTACCTTCAACAAAAAAAGAGGCAGTGTTTACCCTCTTTGTTAACTTCAAAAATGCCTTCCACAAAGTATGGGGAGAGAAGCTTATATACAAGATGAGTAATATTGGAATAAGAAGAAACACATGTATGCGTGTGTTTTTTTTTTTTTTTTTTTTTTATTGATTTATTTACGGACGCTCTTTAACCTATCTCAGGTCATCAGCATCCCATTCAACTCAGGGCGTGAAACGGCCGACAAATTTTGCTCAGAGGCCTCTCTTTCAGGCTTGAGGTTCTTTTTCGTGCCGTAAATGACATGGGGCCCACGGCTTTACTTCCCTTCCGAATGAAGCCATACTTACGATTTTTACGCCTGGAAAAATCCATCGCTCCTGGCCGGGTTCGAACCCGCGGTCTTGGGTTTAGGAGGCAAGTATGGTGTGTGTGTGTGTGTGTGTGTGTGTGTGTGTGTGAGAGAGAGAGAGAGAGAGAGACAGAGAGAGAGAGAGTGAATGGAACCCAGCAGCATTGGGGAACTGAAATATTAATCTTTTTTTAGTTAGAGATAAATTTCAATAACTTTGATGAATGTACTTGCATGTAATTTAACCCTACAACTTACTTTTTATTTTATTTTCTAAATACTGCATAGGTATCTGCCAATATGCATCTGCTGTCAGCATTTCTTTCACATACACTTTCTGAGGGGCTTTTGCCTTCCAGAGTTTTTATTCCCCCCCCCCAGAAGAAATATAGCAGATAATAAAATAGGCTTCCTATATTCTTCACAGTTCCTCCAATGTAAAATAATGCTGCAAATAGCAAAAGCTTGTTATAATAACATAAACTGCTTACTATTAGCTATTGCTCATGCATGCAGAGAGCATAATGAGAAATGGTTATTTTTCTCTCATCATTTTCCATCTTTATAGAATATTTCATCACTATTATTTGAATTTTTATTACATACTTTATTCAGTAATTGAAAAACAGAAAATTACAATAAAGAATACAACCTTGCAAATAATTACAACAAATACTTTACTTACATTGTTATATAAATGCACCACATGCCCTCTGCATGTTATTCAAAACCAGCATGCAAGTTCAAGAATTAAACATTCTTTGAACCCCCGCACATTGCTTTTGTCACCCCAGATAAAAGTTTCTATAAGAAACCCTCTCTCCTACATATTATCTCGACTTCTCTTAGCAATTTTATCTATAACGCATTCTTACTCCAGTTTCTTCCCTTTTAAGTTTGTTACTTAAAGTTATTCCAAAAACCAATTTCAAGAGAACATTTGTGCAGCTTATAATCTTCTTTTGTCTTCTGATCTATAACAATGTGGATTTTTAACTATACTTCTTTTTGCATCTTTTTACCAAAATATTACCAAATGCATCCATTTAATCTGTTGTATTTTTGGATGTTTTCTTCTTGATTCTGATTGATATCAAAATCTGATATGATATATACTAAATATTGTTGCTATTGGTCACTGGAGTGCTGATATTTATAATTTTTTCCCTAGCTTCCCAATAAAGATTTTTCAAATTATTTGCCATTATATTATTTTTTTTTATCATAACAGTCAGCATAGTAACACTTCACTTACTTGTTTAAAATCCAAAACATGTTTCAAGAGCTCTTACTCTTAATGAATAAATTTGCTAAAAGAATTCAATGGTGGAATCTGAAAGTTCATGACCAAGTTTTGTTTTTTATAACAATCTTTTCATAAGTTGAAAACTCTGCTGCATTTTGGGCTGTTCTTAATAATTTAGCCTACTTTTCTAAAGTCATGATTTTTGGTCCAGAAACTTAAAAACAAAAAATCTGTCATGAACTACGAAACTCCACCATTGGATTGTTTAAGCAAATTTATTATACAGTCGCTGGAGGACAGCAGTCGGTCTCTAACTGATAATTAGAGCAAGTGCTCTTGAAACATATTTTCGATTTTAAACGAGCAAGTGAGGTATAATAGTGTTATCATGCCGACTGCTAATCTATTAATAACTTCTGTTTAAATCTTCATTATTTTTCATTTGTTTGTTGCAACAAAGTTGGCTGCATTTCAGAAGAAGTTCTTTGTTTAGGATAGTATTCATATCCTTAAACACAATGGGGAATAGTTTTCCTTGTTTAACTTCATTCTAAAGAGATGTTTTGACAGGCTATTATGATCCAACAGCTAAGCGGAATTGGGTAACTCCAATTTTTCTTGGTTTCAATAAAAGATGTTTGAAAGTCTTTAGATCTTCAGATGGTTTTCTTTTAAGTTTTTGTTGGATATTTTCTTTTTCTTGTTCATTTCTTAATCTTTTTATGAGTTTCAATTTAAAAGAAAGTCACAGTTCAAAAGTTGGTTTTAATTCTATGGTGGCTCCTTTTTTACTAAAGTAACAACAATCTCATTCTCCTTTAATCCAACATGGCTCTAAACCCATTGTAAAATTATGCATCCTAAATATTTATATGCTGAAATTTGTTGTATCATTTACATCAATACGCTGATGACCTGCGCTGTTAAAGAGCGTCCTTAAATAAATCAATTTACATCAATAACAATTTTTGCTCTAAACTTCCTAAATATGCCATTAATTTAGTTCTTTCCTTTGTGATTTTATATTATAATTTGTTGCAATATTGTTTATTGTGTTTTGTAATGAAATTCATTAACCTATTTACTCTAAATTTTTTAAAAATTTAAAGAAGATTGACAATAATGTTATTAGCCTGCAGTTTTATTTTTTAAAATATTTTAATTTTTGTTGCTTTTTGACTGCATTGGGTCTTCTTGCAATGCCTGTAATTGTTTACTGAATACTATAGGCACAAGTCTGTAAGGATGAATAAAATAAAATTAATTAATGATGGGCATATGAGTTCAGAGTCCTTGGCACCCCAAAGTTATTTTCATTCCACCTAAGTGTAAGGAAAACAACTCTGAAAAAAAAAAACCCTACCCAGACAGCTTAACCTGACTGAGATTCGAACCCAGGACTTCTGGATTAGTAGTTGCAAATGCTCCCACTAGACCATGGAAGCAATCCCTGTAATTAATAATATCAATTTTACTGTTTTTTTATGTAACGGTTTTACTTTATCAGTTTTTAATTTTTCTGGGTAAATGCCTATTGTAATGTTGAAATACATCTACTAAAGTGTTTTTCATATATTAAATACATTATTTTATCCTTCTGTAACTTAATTATATGTTTTAAATTTATAACAATGAAATGTGTTCACACAAGAAATGAAACTAGCATCCATGAATTTAAAAACATTTATAGTACAACAATAATAACAAAATAATTATAAAAAATTCCTAATTCAGTCACAGACCACAAGCACACAAAAACGAACAGACTTCAAGTAAAGAGCATAAGTTGGTTGGAGGGTATTCAGTTATTAAAATACACTGGTGCAATGAAATATACAATATAAAGTTAATTATAGGTTTTTGTTAACTGAATTTTAACAAATATTTTTTTCAGAATGGAATGGTATTTGGTCCATTTGCAATCCTGCCATTCACAATCTTCTCAGGATTTTTTGTGCATATGAGCGATGCACCATCATACTTTCAGTGGTTGTTCCATGCTAGTTACCTGAAATATGGATTCGATGGAGTGCTGATTGCAGTCTACAGTTACAAACGAGAGAGTTTGGAGTGCTCTACAGACTATTGCCATTATTCCAATCCCCTTAAGTTTCTAGAGGCTCTCGACATGGGTCATGGCAGCTATTGGTTTAATGCCTTCATTCTCATGTTTATGTTTATAATGTTGAGACTGTTTTCTTATTTTATATTGCTCTATAGAGTGAAGCATAAATATTAATATATCTGGTAATAGTTATGGTTTGTGATAAACCAAAAATAGTGAAATAACCTATACCTTATAGAGTGGTCAAAAGACATAGTGCTCATTATTTGAGCTCATCTAAATTTTTGCACTCTTAAACTATGTATTGTCTATAGTCTCTAGTATTGCTTAAAATTATAATTCTATTGGTTTAAAGAAATAGTTATTGAATTAGATAAATTCTGTTAGATAATTTAATAAGAACAAAATAGTTGGAATTTCTTAAAAAATTAAGAAATGTGGAAGCTATTATTATGATCATGTTGTATCAAGGACAATGTAAGAATCTGTGAACTAGGCATTTCAATTGACAGTATTTTACAATTATTCATAATTGTAAATATTGAGATAATGTTAAAGGTCACTTTTCGATAGGTACTGCAGATGCTGACAGCACAGCAGAAAGCTTATAACGAGAAATTTAGTTAGGAGAATTTGGACCTCTTCTAAGAAGGTCCTGATGACCATTTCTCAAAGATTGTTACTGAATTGAGACATGGGTTCACCACTATAACCTAAAAACCAAGAGTTTATGCAATGGAAGCATAAAGGCTCCCAATCCTCAAGTAATTCAATATGCGTCAGTCAAAAAAAGTCACGGCAACCATCAGAAGGTATTCTGTTGATCGAATTCATGCCAAATATTCACTTCTACTGTAGTTATATAAGGCCATCAATGAGAAATGGCATTGAAAACTGACATAGATATGTTGCTGCTTCATTAAAATGCTGTTATCAAGGAGTGTGAGCCCTTGGAGCTTAACCATCTACCATATAGTCCAGGTCTGGCCCCCAGAAATGATTTTTTATTTCAAAATTCCTTTGTGGATGGAGATGCTCCAATGATGTCATCATAAAGGATGTGGTAATGGGTTGGTTGGAGGATCAAAACATATCCTTAAACTCCAAAGGGATTAAATCACTGGAGGTGAATTGGACATAGAAGCCAAATAATGTGAGTTTCAACATCAGATTTCATTTTCATACTCAAGTAAATAACTTATTGAGCACTCCTTGTAAATTGTGTCTATACATACAAAGCTGAAATACCAATACACTAAAACTGAATCAGAAATTCCGTTTCATAGTACAGTTGTTTATTTTAATGTTTGACAGACACTGTTTAGGCTTGTGCTTGTCAGCTTAGGGAACAAGGTTGCTACACACTGGCTATACAAATATGTTTTCTCCAATATTTTTTCTCTTACTCTAAGGGTGCAAATGCTCATAATGGCATAGGTGGAAGCACAAAATTGCAAGACCACAGCATATCATTTAGCCTAGGTGCTCTAACTCTATAGTATTAAGGGGCTTCCCTTCATAAGAGAATTACTAAAAATTACGAAATTTCTTTATAAAATGTGGATGCAAATGCCAATTCACTTGCTGGCTAGATTATGAAGTTTGCACTGGCCTGATATCATGCATAAGAAACCAGTGGACTACATTACACTGAATGAGGAGGAGAAGAGGTGTCTATTATAATTTTTTTCTGTAACAGAAATTTTCAAATTCAGTCTGTCAACTTGAATTTTCATGCAGTACAGATCTGAACTCTGAGATGTGCAACAGGTACAGTGTTCTCTTGACCACTCTGAATAAGATTGTTCTGGGTGCTGTAATTGTTATCTCTTTATTTGTTATGTATTTATTAATAAATGCAAAATATGAAGGACTATTTAAAAATACCTTTATACTTTCCTGAAATGCTTAAAAGTGCCGTCTGGCATTAATAAATATATTTATATTTGTTATTATAATGAATAAAGTGAACAGCACAATGTATGTTTACTGTTAATCAAAGAAAAGTAAAGTTTTATTCAAAGTTCTTTATAGTTGTTATGTATGTGTATTAGAATATTAATAATGTGAATTTCTGTAAACGTCCTTTTTATTTTTAATTTGACTGTGTAAAACTATATTTAGATCTGCTATTATAGATGATTCTTTATTCATATATTTAACTTTCCTAGAATTTTCAATATTTTGGAGTTTGAGCTAGAAGATTTGGTTACCATGTAATTTGAATAAACAGTGCCAGTGATAATTTACTCAAAATAGCTATTTCATGGAAAATGATAATAAAGATATAAAAAATAGAATAGAACAAAAAAAGTTTCAATTTCCACAATGAAAAAATGCATTTTAAATGAATGAATAAAGGTTATAATTAAAGTATATTATTATTTAAATATAAATACTGCATAATAGCAACAATCACATCACAGGCAATGGCTTCAGAAGTAATCAATTTTCAATTAATTTGCTGTACTCTTTTGGTGGTTACAAAAATCTAAATTAAAAAAATTAGCATTTAACCTGAATGTTTTCTAGTAGTCATCTTCAGTGATAGATTTTTAATTTAATTTTCATTCTTTTGGTATTTCTGATACACAAAAATTAAAAAATTTTAATTTGAACCTACCGCTATTAATGTAAAATGTAGCAATACAAAGGCAGAAGAGCATTCCCCATGTCTAAAAGCATTATTTTTTCTATTTTGTAAAAAATAATGCTAGTGTTAATGCCTTAATTTTTATTTACTATATTGATGTTTTAATATAGACCATTAAATAAAAATATTTCATTCTTACTTTAGTATTAACTTTCTAAAACAGGTCATTACACATTGAACAATAGAACATTCTTTTAACAGCCATTTACATTCATTTACTATCAAATTGTATTGGGAGAAAAATGCTCTACATCAGCAGATGAACTATGTTTCAATATAGCAATGACAAATTCTAAATACACAGTTTTAATGCTACATGAAATGCCTTCAAGATTTCAATGTTTTTATTAGGATTTTTATTTATTTTCTGTAATAATATTATGTTTAAGAGCAAGGTTATTTAATATCGTACAAATTCCATACTTTTACACAAATTTATGAAACATTTTCCATTGATGCTTAGATTAAATTTGTATGATGAAATAAATAATACAAAAGTATATATAACTTATTGCCATCATTTGGAATCATATGCTTTTCAAATTTGTTTACAAACAAGCTACCAACAATTTGTAACATATTGATATGTTTCTTAATGGCTCACTGAACCACTGAATAACATTATTAACTAATTTACCAATACAACTAGAAGCTACAATATTCACTCTTCTCTTTAATTGAGTAATTTTTGATACCAAAAATATTAGTATGAACACTTAGTTCCTTTTAATTGCAACACTATATGAGCAATAAAGTACAATTTTTATAAATAAATACTTCTTGAAACTATTGGGTTACAAAATCTGACATTTTTCATTTCTGCTAATCAATCTGCTACTCCAGCCAATTTTTGTGACAGGGGATATCTAAATAAAAATGAATGTATTTGGCAGGTTTGAACAACTATCTCATCTGCTGAACACAAGCTCAAGATATAATTATGTTGTCTTTTCTGAATTGTTTTTATCTAAATACATTAGTTTCATTTTCTTGTACTTTTAGAAACAGTTTATTCTTTTAGTTTTCCATATAAATGCATTGAACTGATCTAAATGCACGATCTTACCAAACACAAACTTTAGTTAATGATTATTTACTTGTGCCTTGATTCACACCACCATCTGAAGGGTTGTCTTTTGTGCACCCTACAGTATGCAGGTAAAGAGGAAGTGCCTCTGGTATATTCTGAACTTAAGAATATCATGTATGTATTTGTAAGGCTGGATTTTGTGGGGAAGAGCTAATGCACATAATTTTGCTGAAACATGAAATTTTTGCTGTAACTTCTGAAAATAATATTGACATTTTAGAAACCACAACTATATGATTCGCAAAGATATCTTGAGATTTCTCTAATAATATATATATATTGTTGTGTTAATTATTTATGCAAAAAAAGTGCCTCTATTTATGCCAGACATCTGATACTGTTGTCAAGGTATACATTTTATCGAGGGGAGTTTAATTAACAAAATGAAATCCACTGTTAAAAAGCCTTTTTTATGTGCATTTTTACTTAACAATTATCAATATTCCTTATTCATTCAAGGATGTTTAGTTCAAAATACTTTAAAACAAAAAACTTTAACTAATTTTTATTGAACAAAAACAAAGTGCCTATATGTTTTGAAAAATTTTCATTAGGATGTTGGCAAAGCTATTTTTATTCATTTATTATCATTTTAACATAAATTTTATCAGAAATACAGTAATGTAATAATATCAGCTGTGATACGGTTTGCAGAACACTATGTTTAATATTGTAGAGCATGTCTAAATTCATATTTAGATAGGTTAATGAAGAGCTTTAAACTTCTTAACTTCACCATGAACTTTTTAACATTTTGCAACCATTGTTAATTATCACCATCAAAATGTATATTTGTTAGATAACAAAATCGTGTTATTTTAGAACCATGACTTTCTAATGAAATGTTAGCTAATAAGCTTATGTCTACAACATGAGCTTAGAAATAAAAAGTACTCATGTCTCAATTTAAATAAAACAGGGAAAGAGCAACAGAAAAATGTTAAAAGATCAATAAATGTTGGGTTTGTACAGAATTTTACTGTTATATTTTAGAGGGAGACATAATTTTAGATAATAATGATGTTGGAATTTATAATGCCAAAAGTGTTTGTTGTAATTATATTCATTGCATTTACAAAGGAAACTTTGTGATTAACAAATGAAAAGATATAGCAGGAAGAGAGTCTTTAATTTTTTTAAGGATTGTTATAAGTGTCATACGTGATTTGTGTTCAAGAAACAGTGTTAGTTGTATAAGTGAAATGTTTATGTGATGCAACTGCAATGCCATATTACTCTAACAAAGATATTAGCTCTATGAGTAATAGCACTCATAGAAGTACAATGAAAAAAAATATAAATAGTTGTATGTGAAAACATTTACCAAGAGTGGAAAATGGCACATTACCAAACATTATTAAACTTTCATTACCAAGGATCTATTGTGCAATTATATGTAATATTTTTGTAAAAATAGCTAATAACTAGAGAATGTTCAATCATTTATTATACATGTATCAACAACTCAACCAATAAATATTCTGTGATCTCAAAAATATATTAATACAAGATGATTGCAGCCATAGCAAAAGTAACTGAGGGGCATTATTTTTATTTCTTGTCATGCTTGTTTTGTATGGTATGTTTTCTTTTACAATATAATGTATCTCAATACATTAAGGACCATACATTTTAATGATATTATACAGATCAGAGATGGTCAGATTAAAAAAGGAAAACTTAATTTACACATATTGAACAACTTATCTTCTAGTATAAGAACTCAAAAGTTTTGCCCAAAAAAAAAGTACTGGTAATCCAATTTATAGTTTAGAGTGTCAATCTACTGTCCCTTGACGTAGCTAGCTCAGATGCTTCTAGCTAATAGCACCAGATCTCATATTGAACTTAATGGTTTAAAAGTGCATCATCATCATCATCATCATCATCATCATCATCATCATCATCATCATCATCATCATCATATGAATGCCACAGGTGGTCAAGTCCATTAAGGTGTGGATTTTTATTAATTTATTTCAATGGTGTATAGGAAGTTTCATTGAGAAAAACAAAAATAGCAGCCGCTAGAGCAATTTTTAAATTTTAAA
Source organism: Metallyticus violacea (assembly GCA_030762175.1). Taxonomy (NCBI): domain Eukaryota; kingdom Metazoa; phylum Arthropoda; class Insecta; order Mantodea; family Metallyticidae; genus Metallyticus; species Metallyticus violacea. The sequence goes on along the minus strand of CM060837.1, from coordinate 31,125,135 downwards.
TTGTTTATCGACCGATTTCACCAAGAATAAAACTTTAAAAAAAATATAAAAATAATTCATCAATCACTTTTAACAAAACAACTTCATAATTAATAAAATAAAATAATTAAAACATTTTAACAATATCCTTCCAATCTCAAATAATAGGACAAAGTAAGTAAATCCCAAAAATTGCTCCTATAATATTAATTTCTTACATAATTATCAATAATAGATGCATTCATTTAATCAATTTACTGATTTCAGAAACTATTTTGATTTTATTTCAATGGCATATATTGAGTTTCCTTTATGAAAATTTAAAATGCAGCTATTATAGTCATTTTTTTTAATTTCGTTTTAACCCCCTCGTTTTTCAGGTAAACAGCCGCTCCCAATAATCTGATGATTTTCAGAAACTATTTTTACTGTTTTATTTAAATTGTATATACGGAGTTTCGTAACGAAAAAACAAATATTATTGCCGCTAGAGCGATATTTAAATTTTGGGTTTCACGTAAGCCCTCCCTCCTCGTTTTAGTCTGATTTCGTAGATCTTCAGAATCTATTTTTCTTGTTTATTTCAATGGCATATACCGAGTTTACTTTAAAAAAATTAAATTACTGTAACCAGAGCGATTTTAAAACTTTGCTTTAACCCCCACTCGCTATTCAGGTATATCTCCAACTCCTAATGGCCCGATTGTCATGCTTTTCGAAAAATACTTTTATCAATTTATTTTATAGAAATTTACTGAATTTCATTGAGTATTAAAAAAACTGCGGTCGCTAGAGCGATTTTTCAGTGGTTTTAAAAATTTACGCCTTAGGTTAAAAAAAATAAAGGGATTTTTTACGGAAGCAATAGCAAAGTTCCTTTGGAAATTGCTAAAATTCAATAATAAAAAAAGGGGGGGTACTATTAGCATTTCAAAACAAGGTTTCAAAAATGAATGTTTAAACATTTTAATCTTTGGTAATCAACATATTGATTAAATGCAAGATTTCACTTCTACCAATGAAACAGATTTTAGAAATTTTCCAGCTGACTATGCTATAGCTGGAAGAACATTTCTCAGCTGTAGCTAATATTGGATCTAAATTTTGAATGTATTTCTAAAACCAGTATATAGTTTTGAAAGACTTTTAACATTGATGCTACTTTAAATTATGATATTTGGTTGGACTTATGGAGACTGTAATTCCACTAACTATTTTTATATTATGGAAAGGGCTTCGTCATATTTTTTTATATTCTGGACTTGTTTCTAATGCACTTGCATTTAGATTGGCTTTCTCCAACTGTTGTTGCTATTCTATGTCTCCCTCTCACAGCTGTCTGATTAACTTCCAGATTAGATCATCCTCAGGAGAGATTTCAAAATTGTTTGTTTTTAAGTATAAAAAGTCTTTCCCAAACGATCAGTTCTGTATCTTGCTGTTTTATTAATTTTTTTTTCCTGTATCTTTATTTGCGGCTACTATAGATTTTTCTATTTCATTGTATCTGATGTTTCTGAAATGGTTTTTTTTTTTTTTTTGTCCTTATGCCTAAATGTCGTTTTGTCTGGCCAATATATATTCCGTTACGTTCTTTGGAATTTATTTTACATATGCATTATCTATTCATTGTTTCAATTGTATGTTTTTAATTACTTACGACTAAACTTGTTCTGGGGAACTAGGACAGTGTTTTAGAACACTAATTTTTCTCTGTCTTTCTCTTTTTCTAAAGTGCTTATTTCTTTCTATCTTTGGTATTTTATATTAGTTTTGAAACCATTGTTAATGGCAATCTTACATAGTCAAGACAAACAAATAGTTGGTTAAGGTAGCTGAGAATGAATGCAAGTGAATTCGAAACATCTGGAATGTAAAAAACAAATACGGAATATAAAAAAATTAGTAAAGTTCCAGCGTCAAAAATCCAACCAAAATATCGTGATTTCTAGACGTTTGTAATAGCATGGGTACTCAATATATTGTCCACTTACCACCGGACACTCACATCATTGAAAGAAATGCGATAAAAGAAGTCAAAACTGGGTTGCATCGATCTTATCTGGCAATAATGAAACTTCTTTAATTTAAAATAGACATTTTGAAGCCATACACACCCAACAATAAGACAGATGGCGGGAATGCAGTTGAAATGCAGTCATTTTAACGTCACATATTCAGACAGTTGCAAACAAACCAAGTGTCTCAATAAGCTTGCGGAGTATTTCAATTGGGGAAGGTGAGAAGAAGCGGTAGGGGAAATTTTATTAATAAAAGTAATTTGTGCATTGCATACACCACCTGAAACGTCCCCCACATCACATGTGTTAATCGTAAAGTTTATATGAGGGTCACACTGAAAGTAGTGAGGAACAATTTTTAAACCTCTTAATATTTATTATTTACATAAACCAAGTGCATCGTCGTAATCTAAAGGCCTTTCTCTCATTTTTCTCTATTTTTTTGCACATATGTTTCCCGTGGTACTGCAAGTTTGAAAATACCCTTACGATAGAACTCTGTTCCAGCTGCACGAAGACACTGACGCACTGCTTTCCGAATATCCTCCACCGTCTCATAGTGTTGGCTTCGTCTGTTCCTTAACACAGCCAAAAAGATAGTGCCAAGTCGGGACTGTAAGGAGGATGTGAAAGAGTTTCCACTCAAACGTTCTGATCTTCTCCATTGTTACACGGGCAGTGTGAAGAACGCGCATTATCCTGTTGCAGGATGATCTTTCCAGGGCGCTTATCGCGCAATGCACGACGGAGCTTCCAATGTGTCTGGATACAGCGGGCAGCATTTATGGCTTGTCCAGGTTCAAGAAAATCAACCAGAATGCAACCCTGTGCATCCCAGAAGACGATACCCATAATCTTCCAAGCAGATCGCACTGTCTTCGCTTTCTTCTTCGATGGCGACACCAAATGGTGCCATTCCTTGCTCTGACGCTTTGTTTCAGGCTCGTAATGATGGAACCAGCTTTCATCGCCTGTCACAATACTCGTCAAAATCACAACCTTCATTTTGAAATCTCTGAAGATTTTGTCTGATGATTATTCTCTGAAGTTTGTGATCTTCGGTCAATAAACGTGGGACCCAACGGGCACAAACTTTTCGATAACCTAAACTTTTTATCATTTCTTGCACTGCACTATGTCCTACTGCAAGGTTTGCAGCGATTCCATCCACAGTGCTACGTCTATCTTCTCTAATGAGCATCAACTCTTTCCTTGTTGCAGTTCGCGAGCAACCGCTAAGAGGCTCATCTTGGATACTCGTTTTCCCATCTTTGAAATGTTTCAACCATCTCCTAACACTGGTAGCATCTATGCAGACATCGCCATAGACACGTTGAAGTATGAGATAATCTTGAGAGACAGAAACCGTTATGTACACCTTATTAGTTATTGTGCACTTTAATTGTAATGCACAATATTTATGACCATGCAGTAGAATAAGTTTCAATGGGAAGAGGCGCAAAGACGGAAGCATGAGCTGGTCCTACTGGTATTGTAAAACACCTCCAGGAAATTTGTTGAAAAATGGCGTCAAGGATATAGCGCAAACTTTTTATTTAAATTAAGTTTTTAAATAGCAAACAGAGCTAACGATTAAATGCGTTTCATTAACTGTTTGTAGCACTAATAGTACTTTCCTATAAGAAACATGCATTACGGAGTGATATATTCGTGTTTGTTTACATTAGAATAGAAATAGATGTAACGGGGAATGCATTATAGAAAGCTCTTATCGCTTTTGTCCTGTCGCCATCAGAACACACGATCCAAACAAACCCATTTTTATTTTATGAACTTATGAACAGCATTAAAACGTATTGTGAACACAGCGTTAGAGAATTGATTCTGGCCATTACTCATCCCCCCCCTCTCTCTCTCTCTCTCTAAAGTGTGTAAAAGCAACATAAATAAGTTTGGCTTGTTTTAACTTTTCAATTCAATGAATGAATAGTGTTTAACGCCCGTTTTTTGCTACAGAGGCACCACAGGCGATGGACACTGATGACACATGAGATTTTTATTTTTTAATGGTGATTAACGCCCGTTTTTACTGCTGTGGCACCATAGGCGGTGAACACTGATGATACATGAGATGATAAATTGAGAAAGGATTTTTTTTAAGGAAGGAAACATTCTAGGCCTAAGTTTATGGTACCTCCCCGGCATTTGCCATTTATGAGGACTGAAGGAAAAAAAACCCAGTCAGGAATGACGGTCTTGGTGAGATTCGAACCGCAGACCTCCCGCTCACGAGCCCGTGCCTTAACGACCTCGACCACCCGAGGCGGTAATCCCCGGCATTTGCCAGCTATAAAGACTGAGAAAAATCTGGAAAAAAACCTCAGTCAGAGAAGACGGTCCTGGCGGGATTCGAACCCCAGACCTCCCGCTCAAGAGTCCGCTCCTTAATGACCTAGGCCATCCGTGGCAATGTTTTCAATGTTCGATGCAGCTTTGGATGTCAACTTTTATCATTGAGATTCATATGATCAAGGCAGAGGCGTTGGAAACTGCCCATTCTGGAAAAACCCAGTAACATATATTCAAAACAATCGTTTTTCTTTACTAGTTTGGGGCAATTTCAATACAAACATATCGATTTGATTATTTAGATAAGGCAACCTGATTGTACTAGCAATGTCATATTATCTATTTGATCCATTAAAAGCGAACAATACTATCTCAAGTGCCGCAAAGTTGTAGTGATATTCAATAATTAATTCTTCGTTCGTATTCAACAGCAACCTTTGTGTACGTAGCCCTGGATGCATTTTGTTTACTTGTACATTTTAAGATATAATGTTCATTTATATATTTTGTGTATATATATAAAATAATTAAAATAATAATATTTGTATGTAACTTTACCAGATTAGCACGCAGTAAGGAAGAGTAGGGCTAAATAATATTTTCATCCTTTTAGAAGTACCGCAATTGCTCTCTATCTCCAAGTCCTGAACACGTCTTTTGTTTTTGTTTTGTTTTTTGTTTTGTTTTGTTTTTCCTCGTTCTCTGGTTCCTCTGTCATTTGTTTGAACCACCAGTAAGCCTGTAATCATCGTAAATAGGAAGAGAGACAGAGGGCGGACCTCGCCATTCGACAAAAGTTTATTTATTTTAGTCCATCATGTGATTTTTTTAGCTAGGCCTTTATTTCTTTATTATTTTTCCATATATAATTTCTATTACAATAATATTTTATTGTTAATTGCTTCGACAACGACAATTACTACAAGAAGAGTGCACGTAAAGACTTTGTGTCTAACTACCGTTGATTAAAAAACTGTCCACATTACTAACTTCCAGTGATGGTTTTTGAAGGAAGGCAGCCCTATCAGCCTGAAGAAAATTTATTAGTTTAATGCATTTGTTAAAACGTAGATCATATTTGCGGGTTTCAATCGGCAAATATTACTTTGACTTGAACTAGATTACCTAGCGTCACATGCCCTTGCTCCTTGTTTCAATAATTGTCTGCCGTACTACCTATTTCCCTCTCTGCACCTGGCAGTCCCAGTGGCATTCGTTTCAACCGAAGCCCTTGATTCCATTTCTCCCTCTCCATTACGTTTTACACGCGCGAGCGAATGCGGTCCATTGGGTTCGTAGTCGTTACAGCTTACAAAACGAAACACGTGAGATACCGTGGTGTGACATTTTCAGTGAGCGCTGGTAGGCGAGTTAAATATTAGTTCAATTTAATGTAGTGTTTGTGTGGCAAATACAATAGTGGCGAAGTTCTTAAAATCATTGAAATATAGTAGTTTAAAACTGGATGAAAAGTATGATATAAAAGCACATGGGCGTCGTACTTCTATGTTAAACATTTCTCAATGTGCTACCAGTAGACAAAAACAATATAATGGAACTTTTAATCCTGATATTTATAATAAGTTTCATTGGTTTTGTGGCTGGTATAAGTTCAAAATGCGCTCTTCTGTTTCCGTGCCTTCTCGTTGGGATTTCAGGTGACTCTTCAAATACGGCTTGGTCTGTTAAAGGTGTAAGACTTTATGAAAAAAATCCACAAACACACGAACTGTGAAAAGCATGTAAATTATATCCTTAACCTTGCTCTTCTAGGATCGGATGATGTCCGTGTGGATTTAAGGAAGGTTTACCAAGATTCAGTCTTGCGACACAACGATAAAGTTCGCAAAAACAGAGAAGCGTTGTCCAAAATATAAAACTGTATAAACTTTTGTGCCTCAAATGAACTAGCACTTAGAGGACACGATGAATGCGAGTATCGCAAAACATCAGTATTCTTTTGTCATTAATAAAACACACTTCTGAACTTGATTCAGTGTTTTTATCTTATTTAGATATCGCTTCTTACTTTAAAAGTACATCCAAGAATATTAAAAGTAAACTGTTGGAGATCTGCTGAATTTGCTGAAGTTGAATATGTGGCTGTCATGGCGGAGGAGACAACGGGTATCTTGTGCTAAGATATTGTAATAGTCAAGAGTGTCCTGTTTAGAAATACTGGAGTTTCTTTAAACCTTCTGTTCCAAATGCAAGGAACATAGCAGAGTGCATTTTATTACAGCTTGCTGCAATTTTAAAGAATGAAAAGAATAAACATACATGGCACTTCAGTGGTGAGTGCAGCGATGAAAGGTGTGCAGATGAAAGTTAAAGATGTATACGTAAATGCTCATTTCTCATACTGCTTTGCTCATCAATTAAATCTTACAATGGAGTGAGCTTATAGGCAAAATACTAAAGCCAGAAGAGTTTTTGCGAACTTAAATGCCATTCCACCATTCTTTTCTCGACCACCACAGAGATTTTCCGTTTTGAATTCTTGTGTAGCAAAACGAGTGCCATCTGGTGGCGCAACTAGAACGAACTTTAAGTCCAAACAGTTAAAGATGTTTATGAGAAGAAAAACGCTTTGATTGAGTACTTTGAAACTCTCATAAACTCCGAAACGTATAGCAACATTACCATAAGGGAATCAATCCCATGGTCTTCCTAAAAATTTGTAGGTTAGGAATTTTCTTTGTGGATAGCATTTTGTCACAGAATTATGCCACATGTTGACATCCTTTATAATCAACTACAGCACAGACTGGCAGATGCGACTACTGTTCGATGCCATGTTTGTAACTTTAAGAGTGTCATTTGTGGTATCAGGAATTCGACTGAAGAAAATCGAGAACATAGTGGATCTGTAAATTCAAATAAACGCCACCAGGTCAAGAATTGCAGCCGCCAAGGAAGTTTTTACTTTAGGTATCGACTGCTCTGTTGTCAAGAACTTTTGACAACTTCTGCTAAATATTTCCTGAACAAGAACTGATTGAATGTGCTCAACTATTTCCTGTATTTGACAAGGAAAAGTTACACACTGAATTATCTGTTCTGTATTCGACAGAAGAGTTCAGAAATGTTGGAGGTCCTGCTCAAGTGCTTCAGTTTATGATTTCTCATGAATTACATTCTTCATTTTCGGAAGTTTTTTAAAGCTTCTTGTATTGCTGTGACTCTACCTATGACTACGAGGGAACGAGAACGCTGTTTTTCTTTTTGACCAATCTGCGTAGCACCATTGGCGAGGAGAGACTGACCGCTCTTAGAATGCTTTCAATGGAAAGCAGCATGGTGACAAACATCCCGAACATCTATGAAAAAGAAAAGTTATTCAGAAATTTGCTTCCTGCAATTTGCGACGCATGATATAAGGGATGTCTCAAGGTATGCAACCATTTCGTGATTTTTCTAGCAGTCCTTTCACTTGTAAAAGTCACAAGTCGCTGCTGCTAACTACTACAACATTGCAGAGTTCAAAATACTACAAGAGCTACTGCAATTCTTTACTAATCGTTACAATTTTAATGGGGGGGGGGGGGTGATGTCAGACGCCTACACATGGTGCCCCCTGTTTAAGCTAAACGACTGAAAGCGTGTTGTCTTGAAAGCAGCTTAGCATACCAGACAACAGATGCATGCCCTCTTTGCGACCACGGAGTATCCAGAACTGAAGAGCGCCTCAGCATTTGTCCTGCTGTTCTCAACTGTTTCTCTTTGCATCTCATTGACAATGCCTTTGGTGACTGTTTTTATCGTTCTTCTTTGTACTGGGCTGCTCGTCAACTTATGGCCGAGAAGTCGGAGACGGTTATAGGATAAAATAGAAAAAAAAATTATAATGTGTTATTTACTATTTAATACATTTATACTACTTGTTAATTTCTAATAGTTAGTCTACTACCTTTAGTAAGGTTATAATAATAATAATAATAATAATAATAATAATAATAATAATAATAATAATAATAATAATTACTAGTAGGCTTACAGCTACCTCAAAATCGGTGGGAAATCCAGAGACCTCCACCTCTACAGGTCTTCAAGAGGGTCTTCTGGCACTAGCAGAAGCAAGACTTCCGGAGCATTAGTGAAATTCCTCTCGATGATCACATCCGGGAAAATGACCAACTTCTAAAACTTTTCAAGGCGTAACCTGAAAAGGAGATGGCCATAAAGTTTATCAGGTTTCATGTCTTTTTTATTTTGTAGTAAATGATACAGTTGTCTGTTTAGAATCTGTCTTTGTTAGTCCAGTCTTAAGTGTCTTGTTGAGTTCACTCCCGTAAGTATGTTCTGGGTTGTCAATTACACCACAGTCACAGAAGCTATCTAGTCTCAGTCCAAATAGATGGAGGTATGGCCCATGGTCTGTAATGGACAAGACATCGGGATGGATTGAGAAATAAACTTTCAATCGTTCAAAGAAGCTGAACGCTCTCCTGCAAGTTGTGCTAATATCCCAAGTATCTTGCCATTGCTCAATTAATTTCTCTTCTATTTCAATTTCATAGACCTAGATGAAGTCTATAAACAATTTGTAGTATGTTATTGTCGCGTAGCATTTGATAATAGTCAAAATTGACAGCACTATTTAGTCCCAAATCGGTATGATGGTGCTAATTATCCAAAAACAAACAATATGTAACAAACTAACAGTAGACTATCAATCCTCAAAAATTCCTTCAAAACTAAACAAAGCATCCAACACCATAATACGAATAAACAAACGAAAGTCTTTGTAAAGATAATGACATTGGAATATTTATAAAACATTGGGACAAAGTACAAAAGACAAGGGTAAAATATCAACATACCCAAAGTAAAAATATCCAATATTAACTGTGGTTTCATTATATGTGTATAAAGTTATTATTCTAATAAAATCAAAAGGTTTGTTTACATCACTTAATAAAGACCATTACTCCTACAACACTAGAGGAATAAAAAAATTACCATAGAGAATATAAAGCTAAGACTTCAAGCAGGAAAGATCCATATAATATAGATACTATTATGTTTAACAAACTCCCCTCATATATCAAACTAGCACAATGCAATACCTTCAAACAACCCTTAAAGAGATATCTTATTGACAAATGTTTATATAATATAATTTAATTTTAAATATAATATAAAGTTGCTCAATATAATTATATATGTATGAATTATTTGTAATTTAATATATGTCTGTGTGAAATGTAAACTTCTTATCCATATATATGTTATTAATTTTATACATTTCAACTACAATATTAGATTCTGACTATACTTGTAATATAAAGTTCACAGGCAATAAATTATTATTATTATTATTATTATTATTATTATTATTATTATTATTATTATAGGAACCAAAGCAATCATACCAAGAAAGAACATTAACAAGTCAAATATTCGGGTACACAAACCGTCAAGAGAACAGATAGAGAAAGAATTTAGGACAGGAATGAAAGCATCACATGTTTGTTAATTTAGGATTTTTTTTATTTTTTATTTTTTATTTTATTTATTTATTTTTATTTATTTGTTTATTTATTTTTTACTTCGGAGGCTTGGCCGATTACGAAGAATACTACTTAAAATAGGTCAAGAAGTAAACTTGTGATGCCGGAATTTAAGAAAATATTAGAGGAATTACATACAGATAATTTATGTATTCAAGAACACTTTTAAAGGGAAATTAATACATTTACCCACAAAAGCAAGGGTATGCACCACCTAGAATCCAATGGGGACAATAATTATAAACATTGCAAATCTAACAATTCTCCAGCATTGATTCACATACTAATTGCATTGAAAGTGCACATAAAAACAGCATATTTGTTCTTTCCAATCATTAGAATTTAAACCATACCTCTCGAAAATTTAAACTAGTAATAGAACATTTGGGGACAATGAAATCATACACAAGTGCGAGGAAAATGCAAAATGGATTGGTGGTTCAATCGACTAAAGAACGAAAGGGGAAAAACTAATATCTGAACTAAACCTAGTAATAATGAATGAACCAAATAATCGTGCAACATTTGAATACAGAGATTTGGTGCATCTGCTAACATTGATTTTATCCTCTGTGATAATAAAATTGATAGAACAATTATAAACTGGAATGTGTGGGTCAAGACATAACTACAGGTGATCATCGCCTGGTATATTTCGATTACGATATGGGAAGAGCAGGCAGAGGAAACTTACATGAAGAACGGATACACAATTATGCACAGACAAAAATTGGAAGAGCTGAAACATATTTTTATAACTACAACTACCAAGGACCATCAAGGGACCAGGAATCAGATAACCTAACAAAGATAATAAAAGCAGCAAATGACAAAACGTTTCCAAATATTAAAATTAAGAAATATTGGGATAAGTTATGGCCCGACGCACTCCAAAAAATTAGAAGACAAATGAGAAAAAAAGAGATTTTATCAAAGGACGGTCAATGCAGAGAAAAGAATAAATAATTGAAGAAACTATCGACAAGTAAAACAAATATTTGAAGATTTACTGGTTGAAACAAGGTATAACTCATGGAAAAACTTTGCAACAAATAATTTAAACATAACTGTTGGGAGAACACGCTATAAAATTGTAATGGACAAAATTAAAAAACTAGAAATATGAAATACTTTAAAATCGGATAATGGAACAATGACAACTGAATGGGAAAGTTGAATCAATGTACTTCTTAAAAAAGTATTACTTGATCATGAAATACAATCAAACACAGAAGAGAATACACAAAAAGAATATATACCGAAACTATTATAATAAAAAGGTTACATAACCGTTTGATATTACAGAAATGAAACTAATTATTCAAAAATTGAAGGAAAAAAAAAAGCTACTGGACCTGATAAAATAACAAAGTCTTAAAATGTTTAGAAGATAAATTAACACCATTCTTGTTTAAACTTTTTAATGAATCTGTATGACTGAGGAGATTCCCAAAAGGTCCACAAAAAGCCAAATTAATAATTTTACAAAAGGGTCCTGATAAAGACCTGAAAGATTCCAAAATCATGCAGGCTAGTTTGTTTACTGAATACAAAGGGAAAACTTTTTTGAACAGTTGATTGGTAAAAGAAGCACTGAAAACAGGACAATGACTAAAATGAGTGATAAACAATATGGCTTTAGAAAGGGAAAATCCATCGAAGATGCAATAAGTGAAATATTAAAAATGGCAAATACATCTAAATCTAAATACATAATAAGAATTTTTGTCGACATAAGAGGGGCGCTTGATAATCTATGGTAGCCCTTTCTTTTTTAAATATTAAGAGAAAGGAACTATCCAACAAGTCTTTACAACTAAATAAAAGCTTATCGCAACAACAGGAAGATCTGTATAAAAGGGGCGGGAGGAAAAATAGGAAAAAAATATAACTAAAGGATGTCCCAGGGGTTGGTCTTAGGATCAATTTTCTGGGACATAGTTAATGAAACGCTAATGGATAGGCTGCAAGAACACTCGGACACAGTTAAAACGTATAGCGTATGCCGATGATGTTTATAATAGAAGGAAATAATAGAAGAGAGGTAGAAGCAAAGGCTAACAACTTAACAACGAACAAACTAAAACTCTGGTGCAATAACTCATAACTACAAATAGCTCCAAACAAATCAGGATACATGATTTTAAAAGGTAAGTTAAAAGGTAATTATAAAATACAATAATTAGGCAATAAGGAGGCTAAAATAAGTTAAGTATTTTGGAATGTTATCGGACGAAAAAATACATTAAGGAATCATATTCAATATATATGAACAAAATCCGGAAAAAAATGACGCAATTGGCAAGGATAACTTAATCCAAATTTAATATAACGCTAAAAATAATATCAGTTTATCACAATAGTATATTGCTACCTATGGGGCGGGAGTATAGACCCATAGAGTGATGATATCCTAGATAAAAATCAATTAGGAAGAACTCAACGGAAAATATTAAGACAGGCTCAGTAAGTACAACACCTACCATGGCCCTACTAGTAACAACGGCCAGATCGATTGTCTAGAAGCTAAGGGGAGCAAGCTATTGGCTTAAAAAGGAGAATTTTGAGAAAGTAAGAGAAATAGGAGGATGTTGCAATCACTCAATAAAAAAATGTAAAATCACATTAAAAGTAAATTGGCAGCCTGAATAAGACCAATATGAAGTGGGAAGAAGAACTCTAATAACTTTAATAACATCAACGAGAGATTAAAATTAAAACACATCATTCCTACTAAAGGCTAAATACATTATTTAACATGTCATGGACCATATAAAACCTATTGGAACAAAATTAATAAATCACTCAATGATATAGGAAATGTTTCAATATGCTAAAAAGCAAGTATACCAAAAATTGTTTAAAGAATTCAAATGTACAAAATCAAGACAATATAAAAATCTAAGATGATAGTTCCCAGTCTCATATGAAATGGATGCGCTGTTATATCTCTAGAATGTACAACGCTATACAAATTACCAGATATTTAAATCGTTTTCTCCAGCGAACAATTTGCGATCAAAAAATCCTTGGAAGCTATGAAATCTTAGGGAAAATGTGTTATCTATTCTGATTCCAATAGTGCTTTAAACTCTTTCCAAAATAATTTGACAAATAATCTATTAACCAAAGAAATTCAAAATGTGTATAAAATAAATATTCTTGAAGGTAAGCAAGTAACTTTAATGTGGATACATTCCCACCAAGAAATAGAGGGCAATGAATAAACATACAAAATTGCTAAGGAAGCAACAAAACAACTAACAATTTACCCCCCCCCCTCCATCCCACGTGAAGATGCTACATTATACATTAAGAAAAAGCTGATGCTACAATGAAAATTCAACTAATATGAAAATTACCAAAACAGCAAAGTGCATGAAGTGAAAACCAACACATCATTCCCAAGTATATATAAAAATCTTAGCTCACATCAACAGATCTAACTCTCTAGATTAAGAATTTGCCACACCAAATTAACACGACTATCTTTTCACCAGACAAGAACCTCCATTTTGTGAACGTGTAATAATAAACTAGTAAAACACATTTGATAGACACCAAATTCCTCCAGATTTTCAGGCAGCATTAAATGAATGAACCAAATTTTCATTATTTAAATTCTTAAAAGATTTACAATAAATTAATAGTTAAAACATAGATTGTATTCCCCTTCCACTTTTCAAAATATTAACCAAAATATCGGTAGATCTAACAGCAAACATTCCAGGGTCACTATTTATTTTTTTCGGGTTTGAAGAAAACTATGAGAGATGAATTTCCTGTTGACAACGATGTAAAGAGCGTGTCTTGATTAATAACCATAGCATAAACCTTATGTCACACATTATTGCAGCTGCAGCAAAATATTAATTGTGGTCGTGCGCTCACTATCTGATGTTCCAATATAGAGATGACTCGAAAGCATTTTCGTGCGATAATACTTTTACTACCATTAAGTGTAGCCTGAGACAACAGGAATTCCTGGAAAAAATATTAAAAGCTTTTCCAGATTCTGTTTCTTTACGTCCAAAAGGTTATATCTGGTTTGCAGAGTTTAGACTAGAAAGAGCAGCGATTAAAAACGAGATCATGGGGTGTCCAGCAACAACAGTCACAGAGAAAACATTGCTCATGTAGAAGCCATAGTGAAGAACGATCCGCGAGTAACTTACAGGGAGACAGAAGAGTCGCTGCAGGTGTCAGAAATGTTACACATACATATTGTGAGGAAGTTTTGTTGTCCTTGGGTACTCCACAACCTCACAGAAGAACAAAGGACGCAAGAATGGAATGGTGCCATGAAACGGTTTGTTTTTTCGACTATGTCAGCTCTCAAGTGTCCACAATATCTTTACGGCCATGACCATTTCACTCCAGGAATAAAAAACAGTCACTGCCAAATGATTTATACCAGTTTGTCTTCCAATGGTCTTTAGAATATTAGCAGAAAGAAGACTGAAGTCTGGGCTGCAAGGATTGTTGCTCCACCATTACAATGCCTATATGCACATCACTTTGAAAATTAACATTTGAGAAAGAATAGAAAGTGACCCTAGAAAACCACCCACCGTCTAATCCAAAATTGTCTCTCTGTGACATTCCAACTGTCAAGGAAAAACTCGAGAACTAAAAGTTTGGGAGTCCGGAAGAAGGCGTTGTACAATGAGAAAGCAATGGCCATCTCTAAAGAAGCATGCGTGTTTGTTTCTATGATTGGTTAAATGATAATAATTTATATCGAGAAAAGGGGACACTGCTTGAAACGAAATAGAATTGGTGAAGTGTGGCATTCTATTGGGTGATTTTTCGCTCCACATGCAGTTGGCCGCAGTTCTGCTCTCGTTCCCAAGTTTGAAAGCTACCGGGGAGCCGGAGGGGAGATAAGTACGAGTTTAGCTCTAGTAATATACGCATATATTCTTGTGTGTTTTGTGACAGTGTATTAAATATGCATTAGGAGGCGAAATACAGTTAATTATGTTAACATAGCTCAATTTAGGTATGCTATTCTTCAAAGAGTATTTATTTACGATTCGTACATGGGTACACAGATGGTTTCAAGAGAGATTCCCTGATACTTTTCAAAGTGGAAGTTCATTCACAGAAGAAACGTTATATAACATTGAACATGTCTCCCTAAAAATGACTTCGACGTCTTTCTCAACAAACGGGAATTTCCTATTCCTCCTACAAAGCTCCTGAAGTTAAACCCCTGTAACATAAACCGGGTGATCCTGCATACAGATAATGTGCATGGATTTTGAATAGTGAGTGTGACGGAGAAATCGACCCTAATCTAATTTTCTTTACGGACGATACCAAAGTCCAGAAAAACCCAACCTGCTTCATGAGGAATCCGTGCATGATCAGAAGATAGGACTGTGTTGCGCGGAGAGATAATAGCCCATATTTTTTAACGAAACAAATAATAATGTATGTGCCGCACATTTGCAACCCTTTTTTCGTGAATTAACTGTGAAGGCAAGTACTTTCCAAAAGGACTCTGCAAAGGCAAATACAGTCCATGTTTCCTTGCATGCAATTCATGAAATATTCGACTTTAGAGTCATCACTTGCTCCCCCGATTTAACGCCTGGGAGCCATTAAAGAAAAATACACTACAAATCCACACACATTGGTGAACTAAAAATAACATTCATGAAGAAATTGCTTCCATTTCTCAGAGGGAACTGGAGAGGGTAATGGTTAATTTCATAACCCGATGGCAGAAATGTATGGAAAATGAAGGGAGGAATTTCCAACAAGAAAAGTTTTTCCAAAAGAATCTGTCTCAAGAAAGAAGAACAGGTTTCTGTACACAAGTGTACACTTCACCTGAAGAAGATACTATCTAGAAATCACGTGAGCTGACTGGAATTGCCAGAGAACAGAGATATAATCTACGCGGCCAATGGTCCAACACTTAATTTTTCGCAATGGGCCGGACGTTGGTGCTGCTGGTCGCCGTGGTGGTAGTATGCCAGGCTGATACTTTCAAGCAGCCTCTATATCTTAGGAACGCCTACCCCATATGGCAGCCCTTGCCTGCCAGAGGTGACTATGGTCCCAGGCTCATTCTAACTCCGTATATCGAGTCAGGCAAAGTAGAGGAAGCTCAGAATCTCTCAGCAGTGTCCGGAGGGCCTTTCGACAAAGTGAATGTACCTAGCTACTCCGGTTTTTTCACTGTGAATAAGCAATACAACTCTAATCTCTTCTTCTGGTATTTCCCGGCAGAGGTAAGTTAACATCTGTAAGAACTTGGGTAAATTTTAATCACTGGTAGTTAGTTCGGAGGATGTGGCAAGCGTTCTACTGTATTATCATTTTACCCGGGCTCGCTCTCGACTGTGTGGCTTTGGCGGCTTTATAAATACAACGAAGTGGCTCTTTACTGCGGCTGCAAAGAGCAAAACGATATACAGAGGGTGCCAAAAAATGTATACACACTTCAAGCAGTTACAACAGTTGCTCAAAATGTCCACCATCGGTGTCGATACACTTCTGAGTACGCGAAAGTGTCCTCAGCGATTGCAGCACATGCCTTTTCAATTTCTTCCCGAAGTGCTGTCAATGTAGCTGGTTTTCTACGGTATACAACATCCTTAAGAGCTCCCCATAGGCAGAAGTCCAACGGAGTTAGATCCGGAGAACGCGGGGGAAACTCAATCGGACCTCTTCGTCCTATCCAGTGTCTTTGAACTTCAACAACATTCTCGGTTTTCTAATACCACTTCAAAATTGTTTTCCGCTGTTCAAACGATAATCTTTCCTCCATTTTGTTATAGCAACGCTAGTATGACGCAATAAAACCTTGGCTTCATTTGTTCATTGTTAATTTACCTGTCTCATAGCAACGCTATCATAACGTACGTGAGTCACGCCTGTTTACAGAACATCACACTACACATTACTGTTGTTTTTTGGTTCAACTTTAAAATATATTAAATAGATATCTACTGTGAAAGTAGGTATACATTTTGGCACCCTCGGTATTTGCGTTTTATGAATGAAAATAAATAGGGTACGGAGAGCGTTAAAATAGTAGAATAAAACTAAATAGGATACGTTAAATTAGTATTATAATACCGGCTTGAAAATGCCAAACGTGCCTAAAATGTTTGTCTTTATAAAAATAATGTTCAAATTTTCTGTAATGCAATCAAAAGTCTAAACAAATTTTAATTGACACCTTACGGCACTTTTACCCGAAATTTTGGCTATTTCTTCTAGTATATTGTTTTACAGCCCAACTAATTCTCATTTATTTCATTATAGGCTTCATCTTTTAAAGTGTTTCACAAATAAAAAGCAAAAACTGTTAGGTCTAGGGATAGAGCAGGCCATAACCCTTGTAAAACTTTAAAACTTAACCTTTAACTTAAAACTTTATGTTACAGTAGTTGTTATTTACAATAAAACAATGTTACCATACTTGCCTCCTATACCCAAGATCGCGGGTTCGAACCCGGCCAGGACCGATGGATTTTTTCGGGCGCAAAAATCCTAAGTATGGCTTCCTTGGGAAGGGAAATAAAGCCGTGGGTCCCATGTCGTACATTTACGGCACGAAAAAGAACCTCAAGCCTGAAAGAGAGGCTTCTGAGCAAAATTTGTCGGTCGTTTCACGCCCTGAGTTGAATGGGACGCTGATGACCTGAGATGTCAAAACGTCCATAAATAAATCAATAAAAAAACAATAAAACAATGGAATGCAGTTTTCTAATTGCAATTATTTCTGACTCCAAATGATAAATATCAACACACAAATCCAAAGTGCAAATGTACCAACAACAATTGCTATAACTCAACAATTAATTGATGCCGGAATTTGATTTATTGTGATAATAAAAGTCACAAAAGCACAAAACAAACGTCCCAGTAATAAAAGCGATATTATGAAAAATGTTTTTTGGGGCCAGCGGAGTAACTGACTCCGCTGCATTGATACGTATATGTTAAGTATAATCTTGTTCAAATATTGATGTGTAATACATGTATGCAAGAATAACCTACATTTATAATGCAGCACTTATGTAAATAAAAAATAAAATATCTAAAAACATCAGGAATAGGCTTCAAGCTGTAACATTTTTCCCCCTTTCTTATTCTAATTGCAATTTCTGTACGTGTTTTAAATGTTCCAATTAACTAATATCTTTTTCTTCTGATATGTGTAAATAGCTTAATGTTTCTTGAAATTAAAACTACATCAAAGAAATATTCGACCTTAACAACACTAAACATAATAAAAATTATTCTTAACAAAACGTAAACAAATAATTTAATTCTGTTGGTGTAGATTTTAAGTTGACCATTCGCCCCCGAAATAAGACCAACGTTCCGGGCTATATTTGTCCCCCGATTTCTATAATGAATTTAATATACCCGATATATGTGGGAACACTATCCATTGCAACATACGTTCTCGAGGTTTTCTTTCTTCCTAGCACCGTCTTTCTCGAGCATTCCTCCGCAAGTCACTGTTGCAAACGCCCGGCCCAATCCAGCGGAGGGAATTTTCTCAAATCGCAACAATGGTCACGCCGATGTTAACAGCGCGCGCTTGGCCATAATATTCACTGTGAGTTCAGTTCATGTCCTTTATGGATGCCTTGCTTTTAATTGATTGATTCGTTTTATTTAAAGACGCTCTTTAACATCACAGGTCATCAGCGTCCCATTCAATTCCGGGCGTGAAACCCCGACAACTTTTGCTCAGAGGCCTCTTCTTTAAGGCTTGAGTTTTTTTTTTCGTGCCGTAAATGTACGACACGGGACCCACGGCTTTACTTCCCTTCCGAAGGAAACCATACTTACAATTTTTACGCCCGAAAAAAATCCATCGATCCTGGCCGGGTTTGAACCCGCGACCTTGGGTTTAGAAGGCAAGTATGGTTACACCACCAGGACCGACGCCTTGCTTTTAAATAGTGTGTCCGGTAGTGATGGGCACATTGAATGTTTCTTCCTGTCGGTTGTTAATTGAGAATGAACAAGTTCAGCCGGATGTTTTTATTCGACAGTTTCATTCGCTTTTAAAATTGTTTATTGGTGCACATTGGTAATCTACCCTCTCTAATAAAGTGTCGTATATTCAAACATCTATTTTTATTATACGTTTGATGTTTTATTCTGCTATAAGCGTGTAATGATCTTGCGTTATTAACAAATGTGAAACAGATATGCTGTTGTTCTAATCTAACCTCTCTTGTTGCTAAACGAGGGTGAAAGTGGCACCGAATGTTTGTTTCTTCGTGCATTATGGGTAATCTAACCTCTGAAATGTCGTAAATTCAAACATTACCTACTTTTATCATATGTTTTATTTATTTATAAGAACGTTATAAGCGTGTAATATGCTTGTGTTATTAACAATTGTGAAATAAATATTCGACTGCTCTAATCTAATTGGCTTATCATTTATATTCTTTGCTACAAGTTATTTATACTTAATAGGCATTCTGTCACATTGTGTAATTTTGAAGGTGAAAAGGGTCTTTGATAGTAATTTTCATTACTGTGTAGGATTGCTTTGGGCTCGGTCCAGTTGGTTAGCTTGTCCTTTCTGGGATTTTATAGGACATCATTTGTATATAGTATTTTGCTATGTAAGTAGTATAGCGATAATATGAAATAA
Source organism: Metallyticus violacea (assembly GCA_030762175.1). Taxonomy (NCBI): domain Eukaryota; kingdom Metazoa; phylum Arthropoda; class Insecta; order Mantodea; family Metallyticidae; genus Metallyticus; species Metallyticus violacea. Next base: position 31,105,669 of record CM060837.1, on the reverse strand, counting down.
CATTAATTAAATAGTAAATGAAACTTCTATTATTTATTACTTTTAAACTCTCTCAATCGTATTTTAGTTCACTTGGGAACGCGGATCGTTTTATAGGTTGATAACTCCTCGTTTATAATTGTTATAAGTTATATGTAATTGAAATGGCACGGTTTCTTACAAGCATTATAGAGAAAAAAGACGTTAAAAAGTCAGCGAAACATCAAGAATTCATTTCAAGAGTGATTGATGTATGTGCGCAGAAAAAGGGCCGAGGATTGAGGGAGATACAAGGAGATTTAATGAAATGTTTTGGTATTACAAGCAATTTAATGAAATTATCACGTATATGCGCCAACTACAAGAGGAACAAGAGGGTATGTGCCCCCAAAGAACTCGTCGCTATGGGGCACAAGAAATTCATAGCCGGGGAAAATTTTCTATTTATAGTAAATGGATATTTTTAATGTTTTGTTTCAAATACAGATTTATATGAAGTTATCATTTCATATTATAGTTGTAGTTGTATCGCTTATTATTGTTATTACGATAGATGGCAATATTAAAGAGGGCTCTGCATATTGTAAGGTAACCAGGAAGTGTAAATCTAGCAAATAATGCAAAAGTATACATTTTACACTGTATCTCAGAAAGTTTTAAAGTTATCAATATGAAATATTTGAGAGATATTAAGAAAACAACCAAATATGTTTTAATGCTCTAAGGCATATAAAACGTTTTTTTAAATTATTTAAACCAAAATAAAATCTTGTTAAAAACTGAAAACACTGTGACATAATTATGCATTTTTCTTATAAACTATTGGTGGAATTGGAATTACTTTTTATTTTTTCTTTACTTAAACTGTAGAGAACATGCTACCCTGGGAACTAGAATAATATATCTATGCTAGTTGATTGAAAAGAAATTAATTTTCAAATTTAAAAAAAAATAAATATTTTAATGTGTTATTGATATTGATTTTTATCAAATATTTAAATACTTCTAGTTACCACACTTCACATTTGCATACATTATGTGTGTGCAAATTTTCAACCCGATTGGTCCAGCCAATGCTGAGAAAAATGCACATTTATGTCAAAATTTTAAGTTATCGGGAAATAAGATATATTTTGTTTAAAACAAATGTACGTTTATTATAAAATTAAAATTTACAGAGCATCTTTATTTAAGTATTCTCAACATCTCATAAAAATGTCATATTGATAGTGTTATAAATTTCTGAGATACAGTGCAAAAAATCTCCTGCATTATTTACTAGATTTACATTTCCTGGTTTCGTGTGTTTTAATAAACCGAAGGTTGCTGTGGACAATATGATGCAATAATATCAAGAGCCATTTTTCATGCTTGTGACTACAGCCATAGTTTAATAATCCACTGCAGAAGACGTAGATATGCAAATGTATTAAGTTAAAGTATGAAAAACACATTAAGGTTGAATTTGTGCAGAAAGTAATATATAATTAATTACTACTAGTGAAAAATAAAGTACATTATGTTCTATGTGAATTAAATAATTTTTTATGGCGAATACCCCTACGGAATTTAGAAAACTCGGTACCTCTGATATCATAAATATTATTGTACTCTAAATGGGATAATTTATTAACATTATAAAGTCATTTTGATGTTGTATATTTATCATAGAGTAAAATTCCATACCTTAGCCTATTCTAAAGCCATGTTTCACCACTGCCTTGTATATCATTGTAAACAACATACGTGAAATAATATCTCTGGATATTAAATTTTGATATTCCCAGTAATACTTTTGAATATATGAGACATGTTACGTTTCCACGTATCACAGAATGGGTCCTGCCGTATCAAAGCAACTTCTCATAAGTTTATTGTTCATTTAAAAATCCACAAAAATGTATATAAATCTTAATTTTATTGCAGGAGAACCCCGAGAAGGCCCCAGTGGTGTTGTGGCTACAAGGTGGACCGGGATCGTCCTCTCTTTTTGGGCTGTTTACAGAATTAGGGCCGTTCTTTGTAGCAAAGGACGACGCCAACGTGGAACTGAATCCATATTCCTGGCACAAGAAACATAACCTCATTTTCATCGACAATCCTGTTGGTACAGGTGAGTTGCTTTTGTTTTCCAGCAATATTTCCTCATGGATATATAAATGCGTTGATATGCGTGACAAAGGGGTGAATGACCTCGACACCGCTATTAAAATGTTTCACGCAGTTACAGTAACGCCTTTCACCAAAACCGTTGTTTCTCTGCATGTTAATGTGTATTTGAATAGATTTGGAAACTGCAATCAGAAATCTTATCATATAACGTTTTATAATTGGTATGCTAACAACAACCAACTAATTATGTGAACTATAATAAGCGCATTAACAGTCTCGCACTAAGTAGTTATTAAAATTATTTTAATAATGACATGAGATGTTAAAGAGCGTCCTTAAATAAACCAAATAAATATAAAAAAATAAATAAACGATTTTGAATCTGTCATATAATCACAATTACTACAATTAATTGTGTAAATGAAACAGTGTAAAAATTTTAAATATATATATATTTTTTTTCTTTGCCTAGCCCAGTTCCTGAGGACTTAATGAATTTTCTGTAGCCTTACTTGAGTGCCAAGCTATGCAAATCCTTGTCGAGTATTACTGTTACTGCGTAGTATATTATTTATAATAGTGTACAAAATGACTTGAAGTTACACCCTGGACAGAGATGCATGAAATCTGGGAACCTTGCTCCAGTACCGAGAGAGCCCGACTTATTACTTCACTCCACGCATTTGCATAATTGTTTTCCTTCAGAATCGCCTCGACAGCCTGCTGATGAAGGAAAGTGTCTCTGCGTTCTATCAGGGAAAACGACTCTAAATCTTTCAACGTGGTAATGGGTGCACAACATGCACAGAGCATCTGAAGGAAAATGGAACGGTGTACCTAACAGATTTCTTTATCATTAATAATTATCAAATTTCCCCTTGTACGAAAAAAATACATATACAGGATGAGCAATGCTTGACGCAACCGTTAGACCAGTCGGTAGCGCTATGTTGGCGAATATTTCCCCTACGAGGCTTCAGTGTGAGTTGAAATCTTGCACAAGTAGCACGTGTTTGTTAGGCGACGCAATATAGTGTATTGAGTGAGTGTACCGAGTGAACCTCACCGGCTGGTCGCACGCTGCGAAACTGGTTGCGTGAAGGATTGTTCACCCCGTATAAGCGGTGTCTAAAATTGATAAATATTAATGCAAGGAATGCTACAGCAAACACTGTGTAACATGTTTCTTATTTTTGGTTTCTTATTCACTTGCAGGTTTCAGTTTCACGGATTATGATGAAGGATATGCTACCGAACAAGTGCAGGTGGGGGAGGAACTGTATTCAGCGATGATCCAGTTTTTCAAAATGTTCCCAAACTTGCAAAAGCTTCCATTTTTTATTACGGGAGAATCGTATGCAGGTATGTATAATTATATTTATATTACCTCCAGCATAGCATATTAAGCTTTCACAATCGATGTTCACAATGTTGTGCCATGGTCTTTGTTTCAAATAGGCCGGAAGTTTTTAATTTTAACATTATTACTTCTACTGCTGCTATTCTTTTTCCATTTCATATTCTACCCTCATTGTATAATGTACTTTATTTTAGCCTTCTCTTGTTCGTTGTATACGTTCTATAGCCATTCGAGTGAACTTGTGGTGTTTGACCTGATTTATGTCACACCATGAATTCATTTTTGTTAAGAGGACCAGGGTTAAAAAAAAAACATTGTTTCCTCCCCAGTGACAATGATCTCTTATCTTCTTCCTGATTGCCTTGGTAATGTTCTAAATAAAATATACGGTGCTTCTGAACTACAGAAAGATATCTGGACACCAAATATTTCTTTATGTTCTTGATGATGGAAACGAATATGTAATACATATACCATAATAATCGAATCTGCAGTCGATTTTGCCGTCTTCGAACAGCGACTGGAGTGGTGATATCAAAAGCACAACAGTTGCCGCTAAAAAGAGACAGTAACATGATGGGGGACACAAGTGATTTTAGTGTGGAAGAGAGCTTCTTGATTTGTTTCTGGGTCCATCAACCCTGAACCCATGAAGTCGTTGGGAAAACCTGAAGACATTATGAATGACTTTGGAACTATGACAGTCACTCAACGTTATTAGTATGGGAGAAGATTTTTGCTATGGAAAGTGATCTCGATGCACCAGTAGTGGCAGGCTGAACACTCCAGTCAAACTTGTGCATTGTGGAGGCATCAATTCAACGATTGTCCATTAAATCAACACGCAAACGTTCTGCGGAGTTCCAAGATCGACAATGCAAGGTTATATATGGAAAGACATGAAGAGTAAATGTTTTTAAGGTCATCATTCCATCCTGAGAGCAATGGGACGGTTATGGTCATCTCATTTTTCGACATTCAAGGAATGGTTTACCACATGACATACCTGCACACCTTGGATGCTGTCACATGTACGGCCGAGAAGTGCATTAAGTTGATAATTGGTCAGAATTATGATGCGAACAGTTAGCTTTATTTGCTTGAATATTTTATATTCCTACATCGCCTAGTTGTATCAGAAAGTGCTAATTTAGTTCCATTCATTTGGTTTATCACTTCCGTAGATGACTGAAAGGAATTCACCCTTAGCAACCAGCAGAATATGTTGAACTTAGATTCTTCCTACACCTACGTACTCTTTTCTCATTGGCCACTATAATTCAAACTTAGAGCCTTGGTATACCATAATTGATGAACATTAAAACATACTGTAAAGACCCCTCCAAGCGATTGCGAAGTTATATTTGGAGGTAGCAGAACCTCAAGGGCCTGTTCCGTTGCTCGTCGCCTGTGCTGCCGCTAGCCGCTCTGCATCCTCGGCACTTAGAGACATCACTCCTAAGGTAAAGGCCCGTTCAGTTTTAATGGCCTTGTTTATAGCTATCCAGTTACTATATGTTAATTTAAGCCCTCAGCATCAGAGGAAATCTTAATGTGTGCACTTTATCAAATGATAAAAGAAGTAACAAAGGCAGTATAATTATCTTTAATTATATCTGAAAGTGTCCCTATTGCTACACTTCCGCAGTCATAACCATGGTCGCGTATTTTGTCGTAGGCGCCGCTGTCAATACTAGTGACATCTCCCATTTACTCCAAATGTAGTTGGGACAATACTGCGCCATAATGATACACGGTTGCATGCAACAAAAGTTTTTGCTCAATATTCTAGACCGCGAGGTGAGCGGGAGATGTGGGGTTGATTCTCATCAGAACCGTCCTCCCTGGGGTATTTTCCAGATTTTCTTCAGGCCTCATTAATGGCGAATGACGGGGCCTGGCACGTCTCCTTCTTTAAAAAAAAAAAAAAAAAAAAAAAAAAAATTCCCAAATTATCATTTCATCTCACGTATTACCAGTGCTCATAGTCTGTGATGCTCAGCAGTAAAAATCATGCATTAAATACTATTCAAAATTTCAGAAAAATCAATGTGAATCAGTGTGCCCCTCTTTAATCCACATTTAGCCCTGTATAATGTTTTCCTTTTCCCGAAATTGAAGAAGCGCCTTCATGAGAGGCATTTTCCATCATCAGAAACAATAATAAAGGCTGTGGAGAGATTTTGAAAGTTCTGCCAAAAAAAGTTTCCAGCACGTCTTTAAAGACTGGCAAAAACACTGGGAGAGGTGCATTGCATCCAACAAGATCTACTTTGAGAAAGATCATAAAAAAGAAAAGTACACCGTCAAAAAATAATAATTCTTTATTAAACAGCATTTTTCATGTTAACGCCCTTCCTTTCATTCACGTTTGCCACCATTTTCTGCTCTTGCCACCTTCTTGAGATCTATCAGTTTTTTTGGTAATATTTCACTTCTGTTAGTACGCTCATGTTCCTTAGCCACTTTTTCATTAATGCTCTTCGTTCCACGCTTCACTCGCCCCACTTTAGATATTACTGCCACAGTATCCCCGTTAACCACCAGGCTCCACAAGAATACGAATAAACTTTGCCGCAACTGCCGGTAAGCCAGACCCGAGCGGAGAGAGCCAAAGGTAGTGACTGGCATAGCTATTAGCTAGATAATAACGCTTCAGGAGCAACGGTGCAATAGCTCAGGCGGTTAGAACATCATGCTTACTTGTGAAGATAGGAGAGTGAGTTCCAATATTACTATCCCATGCTTTTTTTCTGTGGGAGTTGCGAATTTGCCACAATTACAATGGTTTACTCGCTAAATCACAGGATCCATCGGTTTCTAGCATTTGCCCAGGTTAACCGACAGATTAGATTAGTGTGTGTATATATGAATTAGTTGCGAACTGGAATGAGAGCATATATCCCACCGTTACAATATTTCACCCGCCTAACAATGCCCTCATTACAGTGATTTATCAGTCCCTATCCATTTATATTTACAAAGTAAAGTGCGTGTGGATAAGTTCAGCTCTCGCTCGGGTCTGGCTAGCCGCTCTGGCACAAGGGCACTTAGCACCAGCAGCAGTAGCAGCAAAGAGCATTCAGCCCTGCGTATAACGTCAAGTATCTACGAGCAAGTTGTCTACTGTTAAATCCTAAACTGCTATTGACTGAATATAAAATATTATTTTTCGGTCAGATAGTTTATCTGACTAAACATTTAATAATATAAGGCTACTGTAATAGGTATATGTATATTTTGCACCGCATCTATTTAGAATCGAGATATTTATGCTTTTGTTTTCTTTTTACCAGGAAAGTACATACCAGCGCTTGGCTACACCATTCATAACAAGAATCCTACCGCGGATTTAAAAATAAACCTCCAAGGTAAGTTTGTAGTATATATATATATATATATATATATATATATATATATATAGACTGGTGTAAAATATTTTATGGACGTATTTCTAACAGCAAACATAAGAATGAACCTGAAAAATCTTTGTTTCAGAGTTACATGACTTGTTGCTAACAAACCAGCTAATAGACAAGTAATAAATTATACAACATAAGTTATAAAAATTGCTCAAAATTACCTTCTCCTGCGTTCTCTGTTGAAAGCCCTGTAGTGTTTCATATTTGCTCAAATCTATTTTGAATACACTTTCTTAGAACGTCAATATAAGATACAGGAATTGCATATACTAAAAATGTTCCCACAAATTCAAATCTATCGATCGAGCAAGACATTCGACGAGTTCTCTCAACAAATCCCATCTTTATGAAGTAGTCATTCAAATAATGACTAACTACCCCACTAAAGTGAGTTGGAACACCATCATGCAATAAACACATGTTCACAGACACGTCGTTAAGTATACAGTTTAAAAAAATCCTTTCCTAATATATCATTTCATCTCATACATCATCAGTGTCCACCGCCTGTGATGCCTCAGTAGTTAAAACTGGTGTTAAACAATATTAATAGAAAGTATACGGTGCAACTCACTTCTGGAAAACTGTATATAAATATCTCCGTCAGACTCGAAGGGAAGAAGAAGGAAACAAGAAGATGAAAGATTCCAGCACAAAAATTTAGAATGAATTTCTGTTGATACGTGTCCTGTTGCAATGCATTGGAGTTTTCAAAGATCCAGATGTGGCTGTTGCGATAGCAGAGATTTCGTCGTAGATTTACGGCATGAAAAAGAACCTCAAGCTGAAAGAAGAGGCTTTCTTAGCATTTACCTTGTTCACTGATGAACAATTTCAATCTGAGATTTGCTTCTCCAACAACAAATGCTTGTCGCTATTGTGCATGAATGTCCCATCTACTGAAATCCACCAATGATGGAAACAAAAAGGCTGAACTTAGAGCAGCCTTACTTAGTTCATCACAATTTGAGGACAAAAACCTTCCATAAAATTATGATTGAGAAGCCCATGAAAAACATTTTGTTCTCCTTTGATCTCCAACATGTTCAGCCTCTCCCTAAACTTTCCATATGGGATGGTTACTATTCAAAGCAGATTTCATCTATGCTCTTTGTTAACTGAATAGAAAATTAATTTCCACACTTCTATTGCTGAACAGAAAAACAGGGTGGCTGTTGAAATGTCTGCTGCTCTAACTGATTTCCTCAGTAAATTTTAATTTGATCTTTCTACTACAATTGTTAAGAATTTTCTGTGATGAGCGTGGTTGACAAAACTGGAACAGTAGCGTTGTCTTTTGAAACCTTTTCCTCCACAGATAAACAACTTTTCAATGACTTTTCCAATCAAGAGGCATTCATTTTTGCCCCCAGATGGAATGTTCAGATTTCAGAAAAGGGTTATTAAAGGTGGTTGAAATAAAAACACTAGAGTAATACCACGAAATTTACGGAAAAGTAGGCACTAACCATGTATTGGGTAAAGATTTGACTGTTTGGAATTTTAAGTAATTTTATCTAATGTGCTAAAAAATTAGATGGCATTAGGGATATGAAGGGGGTCGTAGGCAGGGTTGTTGTAAAAATGGAGCCTATGAGCCTTCAAAAAAGTGCAATCAATTTTGAAAGTGGGACATTCAATGCAAAATGTTTGTGATCCAAATACTGTGACATTGATACCCAAGATTAAACCTGCAAAAAGAAATGATGTAGACAAGTTACTGAAGCAGGGATTTGGTGACAAATGGAGAAGCCTAGACTCATTGAAGTTTTATCTTGGTGTTGATCACACGGTACAAGATACTGATGTTGTTGATAAGAGCGTTACATGTGATTGTCTTAAAGAGGAAGAAGAAGGATTGAGGATGCTGTGGATTAATTGCCTTCTTAAGATAATATTAAAAGTGGTTAAATAATAAATTTTGCATTTAAAATATATGTGTGTTGTTCCAAACGTTAATAAGAGCATGTGTTCGATGCAAAAGGCAATTTGTCCAGTATTTTGGGGGGGGGGGGGGGAAATGCATCCGAACATTACAATAATAGATTTGTATTTTTTCTTAAGTTGCATTTTTAGTTTTGTTTATCCTTTTAGTTTAGTTACTGTGCATATTTTCTGATTCTTAAAAAAGGTTATATTTTGCGAACAACTAATTTTTGAAACGATGCTCCTCAAATCGTACAAATTCTGCAGGAGAGAATTTCGTGTTAAATGCCCATCAGTGAGTGTAATTTTCAGATTGGTGAACAAAGTTTGGACTCAAGAGGTCTTTATTGGAAATAAGCTGAAACCAAAGAACCTGACTTTAACAAAGCAGAAGATTGATGAAATGAACTACCGATTATAAACTTACCCGTTCAAAGTCTTTAACACTATTACATTAAAAAATGTATGTCAGCAGTAAGTGTAAAGCCATTTAGTTGCTGCATTATTATCCATATAAATAAAACTCGTGGAGGTGATAAAACAAAAGTGGGTAGACTGATAAGCATATTAGAGATTTCCCATGGAGGCTTATTCACCCATCTGCATGATCGCTTACATGAGACGCCTTTGTGTCAGGTGCCGAGATCGCTGATGCCTGAGCAGATGGCATGAGTGGGCGTATATCGGGAGCTTCAGGGTCTGGTATGGCGAGGTGTACATAAATTCCATCTAGAAATCACCTGGTTTTCCGAGGATCGGTCGGAGGAAAAGTTACAGTGGTTTCGTTCTTCGACTGTTGTATGGTTTTACAACATGATGTTTCCTAGCAAACAACAGTTAATAGGAGATACAATAAGACTGTTTTGGGCGTCTTGGCCGAACACATCTGACGAAAACGCCCTCAGCTGCATCATCTATTTGGCGCCTAACAATGTATGATCTCATGTTGTTGCTCAATATTTGACCAGAAAAAACATTCGAATCTGTGTCCCCCTCCCCCATACAGCCCGGATCTAGCCCCACGACCCTTTCCTGTTCCCTCGTCTCAAAAAAGAGCTGCAGGAGTAGCTTATTGGTTCATCAACGGCTATCGGTGAGTTTGAAGACGATGTCAAAAAAGGTTTCCAGCACGTCTTCCAAGGCTAACAGACACGTTTGGTCAAGTGCAAACAACTCAATGGGGCTTCAAGAAGGACCATGCCAATGATGACCTGATGATAATTATCGTTTAAGGGCGCAAAACTGCTAAGGTCATTAGAACCCAAACACACTAAAAACTGTGCCAACAATTAAATAATCTACCTACACTAAAATGTTACGCAGAAAACATAAGCAAGTTGGCCAATAGAAATAAAAGCTCATTAAAAATAGCATAGGAAAACGAAATGTTACAATGTACAGCGTATTAATAAAATACATACGATCTTAAAATACGCTAAAAGGAAACGGTTACATACAAAATTAAAACATTATACCTTGCTCCAGATACCAGAAATAGCATAAACAGAGCACTCTCTCGGCTGCGACATCATCATCCGCAAGAACTTCCTCAAGAGAGGAAGGAAAACCCTGGGAAATTCTAAAAGCCTAATCTTGGCCTGCCTAGTGTACTTTGTAAGTAAAAAATAATATTCTGTCTTTATTGACTAGCTCCTCCACAACAAAAGGTGGATCCTGAGGTATGTTTGTTGATACAAGGCGCTAGAGTGAGGTTTTGAAGAAGGAATTTTCATGATGTTATCTCAAGATAATCTAAATCTGTTGCTATTTTTTTTTTCCACAGCTGTTCGTCACCAGCGCTTATCTCGTAAACCACAACCTCTTCAGATAAACACATGGCACTTTGGTCAGATTTAAGCAAATATATATTCTTTGTTTTCTATTAAAAGAGTATTTTGTATAAGTCGCTGATTCAGTGCAAGAGCATAATACATTGGTATGAATCATTTGCAGGTTTGGCAGTTGGCAATGGTTTCTCGGATCCCATCACTGTCCTTAACTATAGCCACTTTGTGTATCAGCTAGGTCTGGTTGACACAAAGACGTACAAGAATATGCAGTCCGTTGAAGAACAAGGAAAGGCGGACATCACGACTGGAAATCTCGTCTCTGCTTTCTATGTAAGCTGCAATCTGTTTATTTTCCTCCATTATACGAGACATTGCAGAACATAAGAGACTTATAAGATGACCTCAATGTAAATTTGTTTTCTCAAACATATTTAATATAAAGTATCACACTTCTAGCACTGAATCCACAGTCCCTCCCCCACAGTTATATTTTGGGGACTCAAAAATTACCGGAATCACAGCATAACTCGCTCGCGTTGTCGTTAGACATTGTTAGCTTAGTTTCTCTTTCCAGTCTGTGAAGTGGTGGAAAGTATCGATACCCTGCAATTAAATTACCCACCGATTTCTTTCAAATACGAGATTGTTCCTAAAAAATACCCTCCAGTTTTATATGGAACAAATTCATTCCTTTAAAGCAGATATAAGTAATAACAACAAATTAAAAGCATTAAATCTAAGTACCAAATTAGTAACATGAGATTTAGTTCCATAAATTGCACTTGTGGATTTTCTATGTTCAAAAGTTAAACATCTATTACTGTCAGTTATTCCCTCCTAAGTTCCCATCACAATGAGTAGGTAGCTGAGGTGGCAACGTTTTGGACTCTATTCGAGAGGCTCTGGGTTCAATTTCTGTTGGGCCACCACCCTGACTGGTTTTTTCCTGGTTTGCTCTGGTCACTTTGGCGAATGCTGGGGTGGATAATTACATACCACGAATTCTCCACAGTCCCATTGCTTTACATTTCAGGGTCGGAAGCGTCAGGCGAGGCGGGCTAGTGTCTTATAGTGTGACAATGACTTTGGCTCAGGAAAAGTCCTCGGATACCTTAGTGGTGGATCGAGAATTGCTCTCGTGGACACCCCAGGGTCTAGGATTTATCTCCTGATAAAACTTTCGGGACCCATCCACGTCCGTGCATCACCTCATCGGATTCCTGGTCGCCGCCCAGTGTATCCTCCATTTCATGCCATCCGACCAGACCAGACCAGAATTGATGGCAGGCTGGGTTAGTAACCACCCCGTGTGATTGTTACGTACCTACCCTGTTGGATTTAACTGCAGGAAAGGAATCAGGTTGTAGGTTGTTTCTCATACTGGGGGTGTGGAGGGATAGGAGGGAGATACTCAAACCTCCCCGTGATGATGTGAGCGGATTTGACATCCTTGAGTGTCCGTAGAATGTACACGTTGTTACTTTATTTTAATTAGCAGCGTGGTCATACCGCTATCTGAATTGTTTTATATTTTGGGTTTGGTCTATTGTGACAGCTGTAGTTACCAAACGAGCTGACAAAAGCACTCTCGTGGTATGACAAATGAGCGTATGGTTTTGTTGGCTGGCGTCTAATTTCCTCCTCAACCTATGGGAGGGACGAGGTTTCATGCAGAAGCCTAATAGGAAACAGCGATATATGTTCCTAAGACCTCTATTCTACACCCTTTGAAAAAATGCCAGCCAACTATCAACGTAAGTGTCCTCAGCGATTGAGGCACATGCTGTTTCAGGGTCATCTTCATTTAAAGCATGCAAAAGTCTTTGGATGAAAACTTTCAACTTGGCTGTTATAATAATACGACGTACGCTAGTTCTGCTAATCCCAGTCTCACGTGCACATTGTTTTGCAGATTTCTGCGGCGAGTGCTCAAAAAGTTCCAAAACCATAGCCGATGACGCAGGACTTGTTGCTGTGCGAGATATCCCAGATCTGCCCTTGTGAACATCGCATACGGTACCATGAGTCTCAAATTTGTCTCGAATGCGTGCAATTGTTACTCGCGTTGGCGGTTCTGTTCTGTACAAACGTCTCCATTGCCTTTGAACAATATTCTCGGTTTTCCAATACCACTTCAAAATTGCTTTCCGCTATTCAAACGATAATCTTGGCTGCATTTTGTTGTAGCAACACCAGCATAACGTAATGTGAGTCACAACTGTTTACGAAACCTCACACGATAATCTTGTCTTCATTTGTTCATTGTTGATTTGCCTGTCACGTAGCAATGCTATCATAATGTATGTGAGTCACATCTGTTTACAGAACATCATACTACACATTACTGTCTTTTTTCGATTCAATTTTAAATATATTAAATAGACATCTACTGTGAAAGTGTGTATACATTTTTGACCCCCTCGGTATAAGAACTTTAACAAGCATAATAACACTAAATAGTTCACGTACAACAGAAACCATCCTTACTTGAATCAATTAAGCAAACAATTGCGCGCACGTGCTTCGGTTAAATTAGATTCGGCAACATAGCATAGAATGCAGCACTAGAAGAACGATGATTGGTGCTAGCAGATTATTTTCACCACCCATCACTAGTCATCCTCAGTGATGCAAACCTAGAATTAATTCTTTAACATGTAGTACAGCTCGAATCTTGTAGCAGACAACACATTTATTAAAAATGTTACAGAATATTCAACCAGTGTTGCTGTTTTAGTTCATTTTTCGTTTAAAACGTATCAAAATAGCTTCATGTACTCTTAGAATTTAGATGTGATATTCACGTCTTAGGTTGGCAGCGCTTCCCTCTGTTTCTTTATCCTCACGAAACTCAGGGTCAGAGATTGAGCGGCCAGACTATAGCTAGACTGCTAATTTCCTTTGTAATTTATAAAATAGTGGTGCAAAGTTGTTATTATTTATATTACACTAAGGCAGTATAAACGTTTTGATCTTCTTATAGCAAATGCGGCATGCACCTAATGCTAACTTTCTCTCATTGGCTGGGGTTCAATATATTTTGATGCAGTACACGCAGCTATTACTGACTCTTTCTGGATGCTTTTAAAATGTTATTGTCTCATTACAGATGTGGAGTGAAGACCTACAAGTATTCCAGAATAGCGCCGACTTCCCCAACCTGTACAACTTCCTATACCAATTCGAGCCTCCGGTGGGAGGTGACTACTTCACCTTTGTACAGAGAGATGAGGTCAGAAAGGCACTTCACGTGGGCGATGCCGAGTACACCAGCACTGGAATCGTCTATTCCAAGATGATTCCCGACTTCATGAACTCCGTGCGCCCCTGGTTAGAGTTTCTCCTAGATAGGTACCCTGTTCTCTACTATAACGGACAGATGGACATTATCGTAGCGTACGCTCTTTCCGTCAACTTATTCAACGAGCTAAACTTTAAGAATGCTCAAGAATATCGCAACGCCACACGTCAACCGTGGTATGTGAACAGTGAACTTGCTGGATATTCCAAGAAGGCCGGTTTGTTTACTGAAGTGATGGTAAGGAACGCGGGCCACATGGTGCCCACCGATCAGCCAGTCTGGGCTTTTGATCTCATCAACAGATTTACCAGCGGACAGGGCTTTCCTTAACTTTGAAAATAATCTGATGATTTGTATATACCAAAGATTTACATCTGTATATGTAAACAAATGTACGTGGTACTTCAATAAATGGCATACTTTGAACTCGAATGTCGTCTCAAAGCTCGCGGAACTCCGAACCTCCAGCTTCAAATATTTTGACACGGTCAAGTTGGTTTGATTTATTCATGGACGGTCTTTAACATCTCAGGTCATTAGCGTCCCATTCTATTCAGGGCGAGAAACGGTCGACAAATTTTGCTCAGGAGCCTCTTCTTTCAGACTTGAGATCCTTTATGGTGCCGTAAATGTACGACACGGGACCCACGGCTTTACTTCCCTTCCGAAGGAAGCCATACTTACGATTTTTATGCCCGAAAAAAAATCCATCGATCCAGCCGGATTTGAACCTGCGATCTTGGGTTTAAAAGGTTGAGAGCGTCAAGAAACAGTTTCTGGACGTCATGACCTTCACCCCCATCACTTCACAGCACACTCACCAACCCACCGCCAGTAGACCAAGACTACCTTCCCAATCTTCGCGACATGGCCTCATGGACCATAGACCAGCACCGCGCACACGCTAAATCACTGGCTCAACACCCCAGACAGCGCCAACAATGCTGACCCTTCTGCCACCCAACGTTCGTATGAACGCCTAAACCCAAGACCGATGGATTTTTTTCGGGCGTAAAAATCCTAAGTATGGCTTCCTTCGGAAGGGAAGTAAAGCCGTGGGTCGTGTCGTATACATTTACGGCACGAAAAAGAACCTCAAGCCTGAAAGAAGAGTACTCTGAGCAAGAAACGGCCCTGAGTAGAATGGGACGCTGATGACCTGAGATGTTAAAGAGCGTCCATAAATAAACCAAATAAAAAAAATCTCTCCTTTGAGTCATTGGCAAGCCATCCAGGCCTCGACCATATTGGTTGCGTCCCCAACTACTGGCTCTCAACAACGCAGAACCACTAGTAATGGGGATATTCATGCGCAAACCCATTACCCTTTTCCTTCTAATTTTTTCTGTTTAAACCCCCCCCCCCAAAGGATATCAGTTGAGCTTGTGTTACTCAGTGAGCCAAACTGGGGAAAATAAGCGCCTCCTTTCCTCCACCTGATGATCTTCCGCTTCCTTCGTGCGCACCTGCGGTCCTAGAAGTCATATTTGCCTTTTGCTGAAAAATTTAACCTATCGTTGCTTTGTTTCGGCAAAATTCACTCTACCTTTGCCTTATTCCTGCAAAATTCAATCTATCTTTGCTCTTTCCCGAACAATTTAGCTTATCTTAGCCTTATTCCGGCAAAGTTTAGACTGTATTTGCCTTTTGCTAATTAAAGGATATGAATATAGACAAGAGGGGATATATAAGATATAGCTGGAGTAAAAATTGTTAAAGAATTTTGCTTGTGTCTTAGAATCTGAAATAGTTAAAATATGCCAGTATGGTATCATAAACATTTTAACAGAGCATGTTTTAAATTATATAATATGGAGGCTGATGAAGAAATGATGGTTAAAAGGGGGGAGAAAATAGATGAAAGTTGGTTTGATGAAGAATGTAAATTCAATAAAATAATCGTTAGGTTAGTGCTGGTAAAGTGGAGGGAAACGGGAAATGACAAATCAAAAGAGGAATATATACAAAGTATATAAAGATATAATGAATTATTAGATTAAAAGCTTATTTGGAGAAAAAATGCTAAGAAATTAATTAATAATATTAGTGAGAATAATGTAAGTAAGACATGGAAGGCTATAAAAATATTGTACCAAAAATATCCAGCCAAGAAGAGTGGGTGAAATATTTCATAAATCTGTATAGGGGTGAAAGCTTGATCCATGGTAGAATAACTCAGAAACACAAAATAATTCTATAGAAAATTTAAGATAGTAATATAAGAGAAGGTAAACTAGGTATAAAAGCTAAAAAGAAATAAAGCATCTCGTATAGATGGTGCATCAGAATTCCTTAGAGAATGGTGCATGGATAAAAACAATTTCAAAGTATAAACAGTGTTGTTTATTCCAAGAAAATCAAAGGATAATACCAGGAATGTTGAAGAAAAGTAGTAATATACACAAAATGTTGTGTGAGCAATGCTTGATGCAACCGCGGGACCGGCGGCAGCGCTATGTCGGCGGAGGCGGGGAGTATATTTCCCCTCCGCTGCGTGAGGCTTCAGTGCGAGTTGAAATCTTGCGCAAGTAGCACGTGTTTGTTAGGCGACGCAATACAGTGTGTTAAGTGAAATGGGACAATACAAGTATTCTATTCTCCATACAGTATTCATGTACGTGCGTACAGAATCAGCGAGTGTTGTAAGGAGATTATTTCAAGAGCAATTTCCCGATTACCCCTATTTTTATCTCTGGGGCGCATTAAAAGAGAAAGTGTACAAAACAAATCCACGCACTTTAGATGAACTTAAAACTAAACATTCGTCAAGAAGTTGCCGCCATTTCTGAGAGGCAATTGCAGAGTGTAATGATCAATTTTCTACCCAGGTGTCAGAAATGTTTGAATAACAAAGGGAGGCAATTCCAGCATCTCCTTGCTTAATATACGTGAGTACTTTACTTTTCTTTTTAAGTGTTTATGTTATATTAGAAATAATTTACGCCACAAACCATACTTATATTTACTGCGGATTTCCAGCCAGCCTTGCCGTCCGGCCGCACGCCGCGAAACCGGTAGCCTGAAGGATCGTTCACTTCGTATAAAGGTAAAGGTGAAACAGATAAACCTTACTATTGGGGTATAGCCGTATTATCAAATGTAGGAAAAACCTACCACCATGGGTGGCCAAGGTAGTTAAGGCGCGGAATCGTGAGCGGGAGGTCTGGAGTCCCATTCCCACCAGGACCGCCCTCCCTGGCTGGTTGTTTGTTTTTTTTTTTTCCTCCAGGTTTTCCTCGGTCCTCATAAATGGCAAATGCCGAGGAGGTACCCTAAACTTAGGCCTTGAACGTTTCTTTTCTTAAAAAAAAATATCATTTCCCAATTTATCATTTCATCTCATATACCTGTGGAGTCTCAGTAATAAAGCGATCTTTTTTTTTTTTTTACTTTAAAAAAAAAAGTAAGAAAAACATTTACAGGAATTCTAGCAGATAGTATCCAAAATGGTGGAAGAATACAATGTTCTCTAGATTTTCAAAAGGGTTTTTTGGAAAGGAAGAACTGTTGTCATTGTGTTTATAATAAAAACATTAGTAATTCAAGGAAAAGAGGAGAAAAATATATACAGCTTTTGTCGATCTAGAGAAAGTGTTTGACCGAATACAGCTGACATTACTGTAGTACACACCGTTAGAGAAAGGGATGAGCAATAATATAGTGAATATTTAAAAGGTTTGTATATAGAAAATACTCTTTGTGTAAGGTATAAGAAAGGGGTAATAACAAAACAAAGGTTTGAGGCAAGGTTGTAAGTTAAGTTCAGTGCTTTTTAATTTATTAGCACCAACTACTGCGTTGCCCCTCCCCCCTCTTGTTGTACGTTATCGCCATACCACTAATAAATAACCTACATATTTATGGTTTGCCCCCTTCCCTCTCCTGTACCGAGGATGAAATGAGTGATTTGTTAACTGTGGTCATCCACCTAACGAGAGGGTCGCCAAAAGTCGAGTACAGAACAGCATACGAAACAGACCACATTATTGCGCAGCGCCTGATTGTGCACCATTCACGAGAACATTACACTAAGAGTACTTCTGGGTTTTTCGTCAATCAACTATATTCTCATTGCCCTATCCAAGGTTCTTTTTAAATCACAATCAGCAGTGTAAGATAGTACTTACCTTATCAACCTTGAATTGACATTCCAGCAGTTCAGAGCGACGAAAAAGAATAAACAAAACAAAACACTTCGTAAATACATAGTGCTAATTGTTGCGACCTCTCAAAACTTTATGGGCGTGATGCAGCTGAACATGACGTTCTTCCATTAACTTCATATTTCCTTTCTCTTTCCTTCCTCCCTCTTTCTTTGGTATAAATGTTCTTTTCCACCCTTATTTTTAGGTATCCTTCAAGAAAGAATTATGCTATACGTTTCCGTTTTTATTAATCCTTTTCGCACTAGTGCGTTATTCATTGCATAATTTTCATTCATTTTGTAAAAGTTTTTGTTTATAAAGAAAGTTAATTGTTCTGCAGAGACAGCTGGAACTGCCACATTTATAGTGGCCCGTCTGGCTGTACAATGGCTAATGAGTAGCTATAATAACTGCTCGAATATGGTGGATGTAACAGGTTAAATGTGTGATTTTCTGTGTCAAGGTTATTACGCACACTTGTTACCGAGGACAGTGACTTATCTTGGCAGCGGAGGTATGTCGCATACGCAGCTTGATAGAAAAATGTAGGAATATTTCATAAGTTTTCAGTGGCGAAGGCAATATGACGTAACCTAATGCAGGTATTCATAACAACTGTAAGATGTTATTAGAACTAGGTTACCGCGGTGTGGAATTGTAACACGACGAACTCCCTGGAGGTAGAGAAATAGCAACGTTAATACAGCGCTAGTCGCTTCCGTATATTTATCCGTCATTGATTACGAGATCGGTAATAATGATTTTTGAATTTCGTAAATCCTACCTGAGACATTAAAAAAAAGGTTTTAAAAAGCCCAAGCAAATTGGCGCTCTCTCTCTCTGCGAGGTCTCTCGCTATGGGGCTGGTCTACGTTCGCATAGGCGCCCCGAATTAGGAAACAACCCTCTTCAACCCTCCAAAGATACGATATTGAAGCTATCCAGACAAGCCTAAAATACCATATCTGGGTCGAGCAATAAATCTTTTATAATAAAAGCTCTCGTTGAGTTCAAATTAAGATCTACCATCTAAGTTATGTCCTTTCCTCACCTTCCTTTGAAAATGCAAGAATAAAATCCTTCTGGTTGTCTCCTTGGTCTATGGTAGCATTTGCAATTTCTAATTTAGAAGTTCTGGGTTCTTATAGATGTCTTGACAAGCTGTTTGGGTAAAGTTTTTTTTTTTTTCCCAGAGTTATTGCTTACCTTGAGAAGGATAATGCTGGATACCTTTAAGGCATGAAGGACTCCAAGTTCATTTGCTCCATCATTAATTTATTTCATTCATCCCTATAGACTTACATCTGTAGTATTCAGACCACAATCTACAGACGTTGTTGCAGTCAAAGCAACAATAAATAAAATATTACATATTAAAAATCTTTTCCAAAAGCAGCTCTTTGGTGATGCAAGGTCTTTAAAATGCTTCAATCATCCATCCATTCCTAACAAATTGCACGTAGCAGCATATTTTCTTTGTAATGCTTTTCAACGTTATATTTTTTAGCTGAAATAACAGCATTACAAAACTATAAAGTCCCACACTGATAGTGCTATAAAAAAATATACTTTTCTGCCAGGTCAAGGTTCTATTTCCCTTCTTTTGCTAGATTCTCTGTACTATGCCATAATCATGCAACTTTCCACTACAACTGATAAGGAAGAATATGCACACAGATATTTACTTACAGTCAGATGGTTTTAACACACACACACACACATAAACATTTAGTTTTAACAGCCTGGCATATGGGTCGTAGTAAGAAGAATTCTATAAGCAGCACAGGAGAATAGAAGAAATTGCAGTTGAAATGGTTTTAATAAAGGAATGATGCATAAAAAAGTACAGAAATTTATTAAAGATGCCACTGCACTGTTAGCAGGGAAATAAAAATTAATTTTTAAAAAAATTCACATATTACCCATGGGCAATGAGGAAATTTCAGAATATTTTTAAAGATTTTAATATAAGGTAGATACCTATTAACAGATTTAACCTAAAAATCTTTTAGCGGGAAAGGCGTATGAAAATACTCTGCAAGAGAAAAAAGCAGGGATTTATAAAATAAGTTGTGCAGAATGTAACAAAATTTATATTGGTAAAACAAAGAGGAATATATGCACCCGTTTGAATGAGCATTTTAGGAACATAAAATACACACAGATGGAGAGGTAGCAGTGGCATATCATTTTTGGAAGGAAAATCATGACATTCAGAAGGGGGTTGAATTGTTGAAAGCAGTACAGGGACCTACAGAATTGGCTACATGGGAAAAAATTTACATTTGCAAGTATAGAGATTGTTTATGAGCTTTGATGTTCCTGACATGGATAATATCAACTTTAAGTTCATCAGGAAGCCACCAGAGTAGAATCTCACATCTACATAATGCGAGGAAGTGCCCAATCAGTTGACCCATGGCCAAGGATGAGAGCAAAGGTTCTCGAAACTAGTAACACATTTCATAGCAAGTGGAGCAATAAGAGTGTTTTAATTCAACTAAAAATGAATATAGGAATCCACAGTGAAACTATCATAAATCTTGTTGAATTAAAAAGTAAAACTTTTAAAATCATGTCAACATATTAAACTCTCTTGACATTTGACATTAAAACTTTTTTTTTTTTATTAAAAAGTTGGAACTAGTTTCGTGAGTCACTTGCTCACATTGTCACCCAATTGATGACTAACAGATCTCTTCATGAAACTAGTCCCAACTTACTAAAAAAAAAAGTTTTAATGTGAAACGTCAAGAGAGTTCAATATGTTGACATGATTTTAGAAGTTTTACCTTTCAATTCAACTAGAGTGTTTTAGTTTGACATATCATACAATGACTTGAATATATGAGTGGCTTCACTGTGATAGTTCCTAAATGAACATTTTAAACTGATAAGAGTCTGATGTCTGTTCTCTTACTCAGTCTGTATACAGAGCCAGCAGAGGGCTTCTTAACACAATGTTTACTTGCAAGCTGACCTAAGTCAGACCAAAAACCATCTCATTAATGTTTTAAGTTTGCAGTTTTTTTATTTTTTGCTCCAACAAACAAAAAAACGTTATGGAAATCAAACTATCCCCTAATACAAAAGATAACTCATTTAAAGTTTATTTTTACTACTGGATATTTCTGCTATATACAACTATCTTAGTAAATAAAAAATTAATTGTATCACAAATATGTACATATAAATAAATATTAATTTACTTTTCTAAGTGTGCAATGCTGATGGACATTTTCTTGATGCATGCCAGTTATTCTGATGTGCCTGGTTTAAAAGTGGGAATACATCACTCCGGTCCCCCTCTCTGAAAAGAGAGAAAATTTTTAATTGCAATTTTATATTAAGGAAAAAAAAAAGTAACTGCCTTCATACACACTTTTTATAATTGCCATTATTAGATTATCATTTTAGTATCAAAGTTATGTTCATATATTCAACATATAAAATGTTATGTAATGGTGAACATTAATAACAGGCGACAGTGATTATAGATATAATAAAATTAAGAACAAGGACCAGCAAACTGTGAGCATTCCTGCAAGAAGAGTATGATCAACCAGAGTAAAACAGGATGAATGAAGAAAGAAAAAACAGGGAAGGGAATGTAAGAAAAGAACTTTTATTTATTTATTTGTTTACAAGAATTGTATAGCAAAATTACATCATATTTGTGGATGAGGTTCATTTTGTACATTTTTTTTACTTACATGTTTATTTTTTGACAGTATCTCTTAACAGTCCTTCAATATAGTCTTCCTGCTTTTCGACAACTGAGTCCCAATATTTAGGAAGCTGTGCTATTTCATCAAAAGCATCACTTTTATTAATGCCGAATGGCAAGTAACAGCAACAGAAAGCTGTTCCTAAGTAGACACACAATGCATGTTCTTACAAGGGAATGGGACTAATTATCTTGCATTAGTTAAACAGGATTTCTAGGAATAAGCAACTCTCAAGGATTGAAATTTGGCCATGTGGGTTTCATTAAAAAAGAAGGAAGGTTTAGTATTGTAGGAAATATAACTTAATATTGTATTGAATGTGTAAATTATTTTTAAGGTTGTGTTTTGTTTTTGGTTAGATCGGAGCTCGGTCCCTTGGATATTCTAGTAGGTAGCTGCTGGGGGGCTGAGCCAATCAAATTGGAATAAATTTTGGTTCGAGTTATTGCCTTCTGGAATTGCCAAAGGCACTGTTTCTAATTGTTATATTTAAAAGTAAGGGTTTTTTTTTATTTGTTTATTTTGTTCAAAAAATATTCTGTATGTTGATGCATTAGAAATAAATACTACTACTATATTACTACTATAATTTTTAAATCTAGGTTGTTGCTATCAAGTTGGCTGTATTTAGTTGATGTTCTATGTTTGTTATAGTACTCTGTCACCATCATTGACAAATCATTACCAATATTGTCAAATATACCTTACAATCAGTGGTATATGCTGAAAATTTTCTGCTGAGCGGCTGCATCAAAAAAGTAAACATATAAAAAAAAAAAAAAAAAGAAAGAAACAGAATATATAAATCAGTTTCATTCATTTTTATGTATAAAGTTGTTCATATATATTAAACTTTGTACCTGAAATTATTTGTATATGATATTGATGAAAGACATATATAACTTTAAGTACTAAGAAATGAAAATGTGTTCAATGAAAGTTTATATAGTTATGGAACAGAATTTTTATAAATACAACAGAACAAATGTATGTGTCCATGACCACTGGCAAAAATAATATTAATGTATATGTAAAACAAAAATAAATGAAGTGCTCTATAAAAGTACTCAGTCTTCTTCTTCTTCTCCTCCTCCTCCTTAATGATGTTGCAACACTAGAAGTTATGCAGATGCAACTTTTAAGACGATTATTAGGACTCTAAATTGAGTTCTAATACATGCATATAAATTGGTTATGAAAATACAACATGAAATTCAAAGGTGTCAAAAGAAATGGAAAAATCCTGTACTTTAGATGTCATTCTCACAACATCCTCAGCATATAATTTTTTTTAGATTAGAGAAGCAGGGCAGCTCAGGAAAGTTGTAGCAACCAGTTCTCAGTCTTGGAACAAAATGAATAGTATACCTTTGTATGGTATATGTGATTGAAGCAAAAAATTAATATAGCTAAACAAATAATTTTAATTTTAACATATTCCCATCTAAAAATCAGCTATTTTACAGAAGTTTAGTTCTTAAACTTAGGCATTCATTTTTTTATACTCAACTCCACTTACTTACATAAAAGTAAGATGTGTTTTGGGAGAATCTCTCCCATCTTCAGTTGCTCAATGAACCGCAGTTACTCAAAACGATGGCTAGATAATCAGATGTTCCAGTGGTGGCCTCTGTTGGTTGAAGTTTAGTTCTTATTTCCGCATTTTAGTTACACCAATGCAATTACGTAGACAGTAATACTTACATTGATGTATGCAATTTCTTCCTCAGTTAATGGCGCTCTGCGATATTTCTTAGGAAGCTGGTAATCTTCATACACAGCTCTCAAAGATACTGCTGCTTTTGATGTTGGCGCTTCTTGTTTTGAAACTGCTCCTCCAGCAACGGCATCTGGAAATACATTTCCAACTATTTCCGAAAATTAACTTATAATAGAAAAGAAAAAATTAGATATGACATGCAATCAGAAATTAAAAACAAGTAATGAAATAGTGTCTATAAAAATAATAGCATTAATATTTTGTAATGATACTGCAAAAAACTTAAATGGTACGTAATCTATACAATAATGCTGAGCAAAACATGAAGTTGCTATTTGAAAAGATAAGACACTATAGGTCTCATCAATTTTTACTGGATTCCAATATTTTTGTACTATATGTAAATTAAAATACTTCCATTATAATATATATTGCACAATGGAGTAAAAGTTCTAGTACTTTCCAAACCAAATCTAATTATAACAAAAGAAGAACCTCCTAACAAAAACTGCCATCAATATATACTCTCATTTGAGAGAGGGAAGAAAGCAAGACATAAATACTACAAACTTTTTCAATCATGCATGAAACCTACATTTGTGGGTATGTGATCAAATTTCAGCTAATGAGAACTTGCTGATTGCAGTAGGAATAGTCATTTGTCACAGGAATGTTTAATTTATAAGCTTTCAAATATAGTACATAAGTCACTTTATACATGAAACAGTCAGCAGGCAGGTTGGAACGCTAGTGGAATCCAATGCATACTGCTCCTTGTCTGCCAGTTTCACTGTAGCCATTATAATGAATGAAAACACACAGTGAGGTTCTTATGATTTTCTTTCCATTTGGTTATCAGCCCACATTATCACAGATAACTATAAATGGGAGCACAGAATAAACTTAAGTTATGTACCTACGTAACATAATGGAACAAAACTATAATCATGTCTTGATGACATTAAAAACTGTTAGTATTTATATTTTATATTCACTACAACTGATATAAACTTTTGAATATACAAGATAGAAACATATTGTTTACATACGAAACAGAAACAGGTAAGTTGCCATATTAAAATAATGAAACGTCAAGGAAATTTGGAATATACAGAAAGAATACACATGCAGATAATCACATCAAAGTTGACAGTTTTAACCCTACAGAGCACAAACATGCAATTATCAACAGTTTAAAACACCAGCTAGTTAACTTACAAATTAGCAAAGAAAAATATTTTAATGAATACAAAAAAAGTAGAAGAAACAGTGGTTAAAAATGCTTTTAAAAAAGAACTAGTACACAAAAAGATGCAGAAATTCAAGAGACAAAAACGTATCAAAGAAACCACAATACTTTTAGCAAGAAAAGATATGCTAATTTTTCAAAAATTCACACATCATCCATGGGCTACAGAAAATTTCAGAATATTCTTAAAGATTTTAACATTAGGTTGGCACCAGTTAATGATTTAATGTTAAAAACTTACCGATAGACAATGTTAATGGCAGTATTCCACAAGAGAAAAAAAGCAGGTATTTACAAAATAAATTGTGCAGAATGTGAAAAAATCTACATTGGAAAAACAAATAGAAACATAGGCACATAGTTAAAGGAACATTTCAGGAACATAAAGTGCAAGCAAATAGATAAGTCAGCAGTAGCACATAATTTTTGAACACAAAATCATGACAGTGAATAACGCAAAATTATTCAAATCTGTACAAGGACCTACGGATCGAGCAACCTGGGAGAAAATATACATCTACAAATATAAAGACATATAAATATAATGAACTTCGAAATTGCCGGGGATGAAAACATAAATTACAAGTTTATCACGCCGCCACCAGAGCCGAATACACATTCCACAGCTCAATGATTTATCCGATAGTTGAATTTTACCTGATGATAACTAAATGTTCTCGAAACCGGTTCTATACATAAGTGAAGCATTAAGAGTGTGTAGTTCAACTAAATCATACAATAATATAAGTATATGATTGGCTTCACTGTGCAAGTTCTAATTTACATTTTAATTGATATAAACAAGTTAAAAAATTATATCACCCCTTTAACCATGTGGGTGTTACTTGTAAGTTATATGCATTAAAGGTCAGCTATTGTTGCTTGTATGCAAGAGCAGCACATAGACCTAGTTATGTGTTATATCTGAAAATTTCAGAGCCTTTCTGCAATTAATGATTATATCACCACAATCAGAAGCATCTATTACCTGAATACAAGAACTTCATAAATCAATTAATGATGAACTCCCTTGTTAATTATGCATATATGCCAACTAGTAGTATTATTGAGAGTACAGTTATAAATATAATTTTTTGGGCCTAATGTTTTTCCTTTGTTTCCAATTGGATATTTTGCTATCTGTATCTAGCTGAATCTCTGACATTCAACCTGAAATGCTATACCTAAATAAGTGCCCACATGAGAGATATTGTTCTTTAAATTTGCAAGAAACCAGGAAGTCACTTTACGTTTGTCAGATATATTGTATAATTAACTATATTTTAAAAGAAATAAAAAACATACCTTTGGAAGTCAGTGCTCCTTTTCTGAATTTTATCAGTGGCACATGTGGTTTCACAGTCTGAAAACAATGATAACGACGATTATTAAAAGTATTAAACTGCTGCCATCACAACAACAAACCATGCAGTCTTCCAAGATGACCAGGGAAAAAAAGATTACCAAATATATGAACTAAGACATATTTCTCACTAAACAAACAATGACAATATAGAGATTGTTATTCAGTACTGTGGTCTTTAATTATTTTCAATACAAGATAGCTTTGTTATGGAATTATGTTTGTTACAATACAATAGCTTTATTTTGAAGTTTTACCCACATGCTGCTGAATAATGGAAACTGACTACCATGGAAAGAAATGGATTGAATAATTTCACAAGAAAATGGGAGCTGCAATAGCAAACTTACATGTGGATGCATACAGACACCAAAACTAAGAGAAAAGAAATAAGCCACTGCAATAAAAAAGTTCCAAAAATCCATTGCCCAAATTGTTTAAACTACTTCTCTCATGGGATTGCACATCTGTTCTAGGATTTTGAGAGAATACTGTCAATGAAAATGCCACACATGATTTTGGGTCCAAAAATGAGTTGCCACTACTGATTTATCAATTTGTTTAAAATGAATATTTCTAGTGTTCCTTTCTCAGAATTTCTAAATTTCTTTTTATTTTTCCAATGCATTTTTATTACAATGTGCACATTTGATTTTGCAAATTCCTGATTTCTATTCTGTTGGTATGGTGTCTTTTTACTGTGCAACTTAATACAATTTTTATATTATATTTGTTCTTTGGAGCCAACTTTGTGCCATGTTTTTTTTTTAATATCCTATTAAATTTGTACCCTTTCTTGATGTTACTCAGTGTGGAAACTTCTCTTGTACATTTTTGTCCTTTAAATTTATTGATAATATTCACTACTGTGTCTTTGTTGAAACCTTTGATTAATTCTATATTAATTATCTTTTGGTATTCCATTTTGTACTCTTTCTGTGAGTGGGATACTAATTATTCTGTGTGCCAAGTTGTAGTACACGCATATTTATGTGGAGTGGATGTAATTTTTTGTGTGTGTCCCTTTTCTATGGTCCAAAGTTCAGTCTGTCTTCATGAAATTAAACCAGAGACTAATATGCTGAAAGAACTTTACAACCAAATACAGCTATCTACTTGGAGAAAATTTTTCATAATAAAAATGAGGAAAAACTTAATGAATTTTGATGTCCCACCCATGGATGAACTCGGCAAGTTCCTACTCGAACCATCAGAGACCACCACAGAAGCACATTGGGATTCAGCCACTAAATCAAGTAGTTGGTCAACAGCTGATGATGAGAACAATTTCCCCTAAAACATGTCCTAATGTTGCATAAGTAAATGTAGTTAGTATGGATATATTTAATACATTCTTATAGGATATAAGAGTAGCATGTTGGCTATACTGTGCAAAGGAGCAAATCTACTGAGGTCTTATATAAAACCTTATAAGAAGTGTACCAAAGTCACAATGGTAGATTTTTAAGGTGAAGATTGATGCTATAAACATAAACATTTTTAATTTTAATAAAACTGAGTTCAAAAATAAACACAACAGAAGAAGGTTCAAAATGTTGAAATTGAAATCAGAAACAGTTTTGAATGTCTTTCTGAGAACATTAGGGAACAGAAACTCAAGTAGGTGAATGTTCAACAAACAATGAAGAAAAGATCAGGTAAGAACAGAGGAAAAACGTCAGAAAGTGAAAATCCTAGCAGATAGCCATGGCAGAGGCATAAGCAATATCTTAACAGAATCATGACGAGATCTCAGGGTAGAGGGTCTTACCTTGCTGGAAGCTCTGATAGAAGAAGTGGTAAGAACCCATGGAATCGAATATGTAAACCTAACCTCAAATACTATGTGATCATTATCGGTGGAACCAATGATGTAGCAAGAAACAATAGCATCCAAGTGAAAAATAATTTGAGTATCTAGTGAATCTCAACCCTACTAACGTGAAAGTGGCAAATATACTTAATCAATATGATTTAGACAAGAAATTCTGTGTAAATAAATAACTGCAATAGTGTAATCAAAGAATAAAGAACATCGATGGTGCATTCAAAAATGTGAATGTACTATAATTAAGTGACCTTGATAGAAATTCTCACACTAACTACAGTTTGCATCAAAAAAGGTTAGGTAAGGAGATGGTGGTGGATTTTGAACTTATGGATGAGGCTCTGAGTAAGAGGGACAGTACTGTTCTCCTGAAGAAACCCCCAAAGACAATGGTGTATTATCTCCAGCTTTTCAGGCTAAATGCACAAATGAAATTTCTATGAATGACAAGGTTAGGTTAAGTGTCCCCAAGCCAGGTATCAATATGGATACTAAATTAGGATATATTAATGTTCAGGATATATACAATAAGTGTCCACTAATTAATGATTTTTTTCAAATTGAAAATAATCATTTTCTTTGTCTAAATGAGCATTGGTGCCTTAATAACAAAAGAATTTTTAGCAAGCTAGATGATTACAAATTAGTAGATAGGATACCTGCAACAGTAGTGGACTAGACAACATTAGTTGACCAATTCTTGAATTGCAAATACTATAAGTAAACTGGGCAAATCCATACTAGTCCGCTTAAATATCGTGTTTACTTCTGTTTATAAAATGCGCCTTCCTATTAACTTACTTGCCGTGCTCTTGAAATCGTAACGCCTGCCATATTTGCAACGAATCGCTATTACAATTTTTCAATAAAACCTATACGTAAACTTGGGCAAATCAATTCTAGTCCGCTTAAATATTGTTTACTTCCATTTATAACATACGCCTTTCTATTAACTTACTTGCCACACTCTTGAAATCGTAACGCCTGCCATATTTGCAACGAATCGCTATTACAATTTTTCAATAAAGACCTGTAAGTAAACTTCCCAAATCAATTCTAGTCCGCTTAAATATTGTTTACTTCCATTTATAACATGCGCCTTCCTATTAACTTACTTGCCATGCTCTTGAAATCGTAACGCCTGCCATACTTGCATAAGAATCGCTATTACAATTTTTCAATAAATACCTATAAGTAAACTTGGCAAATCAATTTTAGTCCGCTTAAGTATTGTGTTTACTTCTGTTGATAACATGCGCCTTCCTATTAACTTACCTGCCAAGCTCTTGAAATCGTAACGCCTGCCATACTTGCATAAGAATCGCTATTACAAATTTTCAATAAAGACCACTAGCACCTTTCTATTCACCAGACGTGTAATGGAACAGCTGTAAAATACCGGTGGTTAGGCCCACTTTCTACGCCTTTACAGGTCTTCTAACCTAAATAATGCCAAAAGCTAGTTTTGCCAATCGGTCAAGTAGAAACGCAGTAAATGCACTTGCCCCTACAGGACAGGGCCCTGTTCCACAAAATTATGGTCTAATTCATTATAATAATCGTTACTCGCAGACTGAAATGCACTGCTGCTGGCGTTACGTGCCCAACTGGTAATTTAGTGTGATGCTGGTGATTTCGCGCTAGATGCGGTGCCGGTAATTAACATTGAAATCACATTGAATTGCACATCTGCATTCATTTGTGCACCAGCAGCACGTTACTTCCAGCCCTGCGTGTAACGTTAAGTTTGCATCACCGTTTAGTGTGAAGTAGTAATAGGTAGATCTTCACTTTTTTCCATTTATATGCCGTCTGGTCTAACGATTAATAGTTTCGTGTTCTTACGCTGAAGTAACGTTCATGAATAATAATAATATTGCTTTTTTTTTCTTATTTTATAAATTATTGTGCATAATTATACATCGTTTAGTCGTTTTTCAGAACTTTTAATACTTTCGATAGGTTTTAAGTTAGATACTATATGAGGAATATTTTATAACTTACTTAAACATGGTTCTTGTAGCTTAATGGCCTAGACGTATGGTTTGTGATTGAAATGACGCGGGTTCGAGTTGTTTCCAGGTAAGACATTTATAAGTTGTAACTAAGTGCTTTTAATAATTAGACATATACCTGTGTGGATCTAATGTTACGAGCTAATAGATACAGGTAATGAACAGAGATATAAAAGAAGGTAAGACTATAGACATCAAGTAAAGCAAAATAAATATTTTCAGCTGTGGAACTTCGCTTTGGTGCAAGAAGGGCGTAAGTAACTGACGGCCGTATTCTGAAGCAGTTACACTTTTATTATATGCATTGATATAAAATTATTGCAGTATTTTTAACTCGGTATAGTATATTGTCACTCATATATTCTTTAACAGAATAATAGGCAAATTACATAAGTAATTTCTAAGAGCAAATTTAAGGGATTTATCATTGTTTAATACTTTTAAGTTAGAGGGAAGAGCATTTTGTACTAAAATGCATTCATAATAAATTCTTTTTGATGACAGGAAAGTGTTGAAGTTAGTCTATGTAGATCTGCTTTTTGTCTAGTATTCTTATCTATTGAATTTTGATTTAGAATAACTTTTTCTTTATTTCTTATATAAAAGTTCATGAGAGATAATATACATTCACATGGAAGAGTTAAAATTTCAAATTGCCCAAAGAGGTTTCTGCATGAATGTCTGCTATGTGTACCAGTTATTTATTTGTATAGCTTTTCTCTATATAGGAAAACACGTTCACTTTTAACTGAGTTTCCCCAAAATATATGACCATATATCATTATTGAGTTGAAATAAGCATAATAAACTAGTTTTAAAGTCCCAATGTTATTAATGCATGTATTGCATAGCATATTGTATATATTTCTCAAGAATGGGTACAAAAACATTCTATTGAAATGTTAGAAAGCTCAGCAATTAAATTATCAATAGGGATAGGTAATATATTTATTATAAGAATATATAGATCCCCAAGATTCAACGTAAGTTATTTTCTAATAGGACATGAGTTATTAAGTAAAATTATGGTGATAGAGCAAACTTGTTATACTATAATATCAACATAAACACTAATGAGTACAAGCAATTTTGCAACTTATTAAGGAGCTACAGTTTGCATGATGTAATTAACTGCCTAACCAGAATAACTTTCAAATCTACTATATCAATAGACTACATAATAACAAACATAAAGTTGAACCAGTTTTCTGTGTTTGTAAACGAATATCACATATCTGATCAATGTGCATCAATTATAAATATAATTAAATGTAATTTTGAGACCGAAAAGGAGGTACACATACAAATAAGACAGACTAATAACACAAATATAAGAAAGTTAAGAAATATATTAAAATTGGAAAAATGGGATCTGTATACTTAACACAAGATCCAAACAAGAAATGGGATTCTTTCGTTGGTTCATTCCCACCAACATTTAAAGTTGGCATGTCCAAGGGAAAAAAAATTTACAAAAAACAGAAATTCAATTGCCTTTTGAAATAAAAATTATGCTAAGAGAGAGAATGAAATGCATGTATGACTTTTATATAGCTAATATGATCAGTACCTTTGGCAATTCTAGAACACAGTAGCTCCAATTTATTCCAATTTGATTGGCTCAGCCCCCAAGTCCCCAGTTAATCAGTAGCTACATACTGGAATGTCCAGGGAATCAGGCTCCGATCCTACCAAAGAACACAATACTTTATACATTCAAAACAATATTAATAACATTTTATGCAATAATGAACCTTCCTGCTTTTCCAATTAAACCCATTCAGCTAAATTTCTATCCTTGATAGTAGCTTATTCCTTTGGAACTTATACACAAAAAAACAAAGAAGTAAACATATTAAAATCAAAGTAAACAATTTTCCTTTCCATATTCTCAGTTCATGTAAGCTTAATTAATAAACTTTTAAATTTCTGATTACTCACCCTAACTTTGTGGAGTTGCATTCCTTCCATACCTCATTACAATTAACCCAAAAAAGGAATATGCTAAAGTACTTGCTAGACAGATATCTCAAACATACAGTATTGAAATTTCAGAATCATCAAATAAGGTTAAAACTGCATGGAACATTATAAATAGGTAAAAGAATCAGAAAAGTCAAACAAAAAAACATAACTGAAATGTGAATCAACAAAAATGTACACACACCAGGAGAAACATGTAATGCATTTAACTATTATTTTACAAATATCATGGGACCTACACATAATCAAGTTAAACCTTATAGTATTCAGTTTATCATACCACACTCAATATACTTCAGTTATACATCACACATGGAAATAAGCAAAATACTTAATGGATTAAAATGTCAATCATTTTCAGGGTGGGATGAGCTTTCTACTAAGATTCTTAGGTACTGTATAAAGTAACTTATAGATATACTAGTACACCTAATAAATTATTCAATTGATACAAGTACCTTTTCTGATTGTTTGAAGATAAGTATAGACAGATGAATCTTTAAAAAGGGAGATGAGCACAATATTATGAAGTACAGGCCTATTAATCTCATCTTTGTATTTGATAAAGTGCCTGAGACAGTTATAAATATCAGATTAGTCAGTTTCTTCAATAAACATAACTTGTTAGCACTCAGCATGGCTTTAGGAAGAATCATTCAACACTCACAGCTATGACAGAGCTAATCCATGAAGCAGACTTGGACAATGGGGAAATAGTGATGGGAGTCTTTCTTGATTTACAAAGGCATTCCACAGTGCATCTATTAATAAAACTTGAAAACTGCAGTATAAGGGGGAAAATGATTGAATTACCAAAAGCATACCTGACAAATCTAAAACAGTAAACCATGATACAGAGTTAACATTGGTAATATTAGAAAAACATTTTCATCACAGTTTGACATAGTCAAGCGTGGAGTACCTCAAGGCTAAGTTCTTGGCCCTCTTTTATATCTTATGTATGTCAATGATATTCCTCAGTTTGAGAACTGTAAAGTAACTTCATATGCAGATGGTACATCACAACTTTGTGATAAGATGGTAGAGAGTGTAAAACATTTAATAACAGACTCCTGAACACTCATGCTGAAATATCTTAAAAATAACAATACAAAAATAAATTTAAACAAGACAACACTTCCAGTATTACAGCAATAAAAGTAATAATTCTGAAAAAATGTTAAATGGAAAAGTGATGGAATCAACTCATTGTGGTAATTTCTTGGGATTGTCCTTGATAGGAATCTGACATATAACTACCTGTAGATCACATATGCAAGAAAATAAGGAATGGTATTATATCTGTTAAGTGTACTCTCAAAATATCTGGATACTGCTCTACTAAATGTCGCATATTATGGTATAATTTATCATGTATAGTATAGCATAGAACTCTGGGGTAGCACAGCTATTGGTAACCTAAATAAAATATTAATTTTACAAAAACAATGTATAAGAATTATTTACAGACTTAATAAAAGAACTTCATTTTGGAAATGCTTTAGAGAAAATATGTTAACTGTGATCTCGCCATATGTATATAGACTAATCCTATTAATTGTAAATAGCAATAAGCATGCTGGCAGTAATAATCAATACCACACCTATGACACATAGGGAAAAGCTAATCTACATGAGTCACCTTAAACAAAAAAGCATCAGAATGTGATCCATTTATTAAAGATGTCATTTTGTACAACATACTACCAGAGACTCTAAAATTGAAAAAAAGAGATAAATTTAAGAGAGATCTAAAGGCATTCTCGACTGAGAAATGCATATACAGAGTGGGTGAATTGTATATAATGTGTGTAACTTTAATTCTTGTAAATGTGTACTAAAATGATCTAAGAGTTAATTATTGTATATCTGCTGATTCTGTTACACTTTGCTATGCTTATGCTATACTTTATGATTGTATTATGAATTATTTAAAATAATTTTTTACGCTTATACACACTTTGTTAACTTTAGATTTTGACAATGTCTGAAACTAGTGTACATGAGTCTATTGGCAGCAATAAATCTACTGCTGCTAATACTATGTAAAAACTGATGCACCAAAAAGTACCTCGTTTTCGGCCAAAACAACACACAAAATCGTAGCTGATTCTAATAATTTGTACATGTTCATATTATATAGGCACACTATCAAAAAGTAAGAGATTCAGGTTGATTTTAAAGTGTTAATGCCAGGGCCACCCAAAATGGGAATATATTGCGAAACTGAAGCTCCTATAGGAGTACTGCAGAAATTACTGGAAATATGAATGCATTAAACAAGTATTCAGGACAAAAGCAGGCCCTGCACACTTCCATTTAAGGCATTTCCCTCATACCAGCTCGAGGTCACATTGTTCTCAACTTTCAGGAATCAAAATTCTAAATATTCTGACAGCCTTCACTATTTAATGGAATAATAACATAGAAATCACTCATTCACTATATATATATATATATATATATATATATATATATATATATATATAAACTGAAATGCCAATGTTGAAACCTTAAATCAAATATTTAAAAATACTTCCTCCACAAAAAATCTACAAATGACCTTAAACTGAATTTTCTAAAAGATAAAAAATTAACTGTGCTATACAAATAATCAGTACTTAAATGTAGGCATCAAGAGATTGATAAAGACCTATGTAAAGAATTGCCCAAAAACATCATTCTCTTCTTATTTAAAATGTTCATATAGGAACTATCACAGTGAAGCCACTCATATATTCAAATCATTGTATGATATGTTGAACTAAAACACTCTTATTGCTCCGTTTACTTGCTATAAAATACTGGTTTGAAAAACCTTTGCCCTCATCCTCGTCCCATGGATGGGTACTAGTTTCAAGAGCCTTTGCACTTTGCACTTTATAGCAAGCAAATGAAACACTGTAGTGATATGAATGAACAAATTTCAGCAAGTTGTTTTTTTTACAAATTTTTTGCATTTGAAATAAAAAATTTAAATGAAAAAGTTTGTGACGAAATTCATGTAAATATACAATACATTAAAAGTGATTTTGCAAAAAATTCTGTCATGATAGAAATAAACAGTATGAAAATTTGAATGAGTACATTTAGATTATATGAAATTATTTTATTTACTTTAGGCAACATTGCTGATACTGTAGCAAAAAAGGAGCTGCCATAAAACCATCTTTTGAGCCAGAAATTTCTTCTAAATTGAAACTCATAAAAAGAGTAATAACTGAACAAGAACAACAAAAACTTAAAGGAAAACCATATGAAGATTTAAAGACTGGAAAATATCTTTTATTGAAACCAATAATAATTGGAGTTGCCCAAGTTTGCTTAATTTTTGGGTATAATTGCCTGACTGAACATCTCTTCAGGATGAAATTAATTACGGATCGTCACTATCCATTGTGTAAGGACGTGAATACTATCATAAACAAAGAACATCTGCTGAAATGCAGCCAACTTGATAGCAACAAGCAATAGGTTAAAAATTATAAATATCAGCATCCCCAATGGCCACTAGCAACCACCAATTTAGACAATAATCACAAAGTGTAAATTTGCAGGCTAGTGTAATTTTCATCTTAACAATGAAAAAGGAATCACTTTTACTTTGTGAGACAAGTTGCTTCAATTCATTACATACTCTAGATATTCTTATAACTTCTATTCAAAAGTTATGAGTAATATTCCATGCTTAATTATGAACAAATTTCTGTCTTTGGAAATGCTGAAGACAGAATTCTCTTTCCTATAATTTCTACACCACTTAACAATTCAACTTTTTAGGCTGAATATACCTACACACCATACTAGTGTAAATATGCACTATTTATTTTGATACTGAGAGCAAACAGCAAAGCTTTATGTTGAAATCTCCATTTCCAACACCAAAAAAAAAAAAGCAAAAAGTAGTTGTCTCTGCTGGGAAGTTACGGTCATCTTATTTTTGTATTTTCAAGGAATAGTTTACCAGCATGTCATATTGGCACACTTAAATGTAACTGGCAATATTACAGAGATTTCCTAAATTCTGCAAGGCCATTTCACATGTTTGCAAAAGGCGACATTCTTGTGCAAAAAGCTGGATGCTGCAATATGACAATGCATGCCTGCACATCACAAATGTTGTTGCTGAATATATCACAATAATTAATGTGAAGTATGTCCCTCATCCTTCCTTTAATCCATATTTAGTTAGCCCCATGTGACTTCTTCCTTTTCCAGAAATTGGTTAATGAGGAATTTACAAGAATGTAAATTGGTTGGTTGGTTGGTTGCTAGTGGCCATTGGCGATGCTGACATTTATAATTTTTCCCTAGCTTCCGAATAAAGAGCTTACTAATATTTGCATTCAACAAAATTTCTTCAGTTTCAACCAGAGATATTACCAACAAGTTTTGGGCTTAGCTATGGGAAATCCCTTGACCCCATTTCTAGCAGATTTATTCATGAGTTTCTTTGAAATACATATCACCATAGTCTTCCCTTTATTTCTCAAGACATGGTATAGGTATAAGGACAACATATTTGCAATAATACTGGCAAAACATTCATCAGATGCTCTTAAACTTCTTAATCTACAATATAATTCTATACAATTTACCATAGAAGAAGAGAGAAATGGTTGGCT
This sequence comes from Metallyticus violacea, assembly GCA_030762175.1. Classification (NCBI taxonomy): domain Eukaryota; kingdom Metazoa; phylum Arthropoda; class Insecta; order Mantodea; family Metallyticidae; genus Metallyticus; species Metallyticus violacea. Next base: position 31,069,123 of record CM060837.1, on the reverse strand, counting down.
CCCATTCCTGGATTTAAAAATCAACTATCTTCATTCATACTCATAATTTTGAATAATCTTCCTCAAAGTAGTAAAAAATTTGTTTCCACCACATTTTTCCGGACCGGCAGACACACTGGGCCATAAGCACACAATTCAATGAGGAATACTTCTAAAAAGATTATACAAACCTTCATCCTGTCTAGTGTACTTTGTAAATAAAAATATAATATTCAGTCTTTATTGACTAGCCCTTGTAAGTACTCAGACTGAAGGGGACAATAGTTTACAGTAATGGGAACAAAATATTTATGTAACTTTCTTAATTATATGTATGGTTAATTAGAAATTCAGGTGCAAAATTTACTAGGTTTGGCACTGCCGCAGAAATATTTAAGTGTCAACAAGCAGGTGCATGTGGCATACGTTGCCGATCTAGCATTTGCTGTAAACAGAACCTGCTTTCTTTTTATGGTCACATATTTGTAATTTAATGAAGAATTTTAAATACCTCCTAAAAACAGTGTCTGTCAGGAAAACAATTAGGTTATGAAATTAGTTACAAAGACTGCAATATGAAATATACAGGCAAAACAAAAAGAAATATTACTCTATGGTTTAAGGAATGCATGAAAAATGTAAAATGTAAACACATGGGTAAATCAGCAATAACATACCATTTCTGGGAGGGGGAAAAAAATCCAAAATGATCCAAAACTCTTAAAAGCTCTTCAAAAACCTGTAGAATTAACAGCATAGGAAAATATATTCATAAACAAAACAAGAAAAATTTAGCTAATTTTGAGTTTCCAAACAACAGCAACCTCATCACTAAATTTGTAAAATCTACAGAGCAATATCTTAATACCATGCTGGGAAGCTGACAGTGGAACCATGCTGATGATGAGAAACGTGTCCAAATAAGTGAAACAAAATTAGTGAAATTTAAGTGATTTCCTCAAAAAAATTGCAATACTGAAAATAAACTTTCTATTTCAAAACTTACTTTATAAAAATCTACATGAAAACTGTTCATTTTCTGCATGGAAAAATGCTCAAGTAGTATCTTTACATAACCCATTTTCAGTTACACTTTTGTTCCATAGTTGCCGGATACAAGAGATTTTATTGAATTTTGTTCTTTTCCTATTATGTTTTCAATACCATAATTATATAAACATTATTTTAATTAGTCATATATATGACTAAAGAATGATAGGCTTTAGGATTATTCTGTCTTACCCGTTGATCCAATTTGACAAAGTGACCTAAGCACAAGTGTAGAAGAATCCATTTGCTACCTCAGCCAGATGGTCTCCTGTGGTTGATCCTATAATGAAACGTATTCTATTTACAGAGACTAGACAGCTATAGGCCTCCAGCTGATACTAAGATGTCACAATATCTGATAGAGTTTTACAGAGCATTTATATATACTTAAATACTCCTGCAAAATATGACAATGTAGCATAGAGTTTATGAGAATATTGTAAAATTAATTTAAACATTAAGTTCAAAAGACATGGTTCACATGAGCCAAATAGCTACTCAAGTTATTTAACAAGTGTTCTAATGCTCAGTTCTGGGTTTAACTACTCAATAGAAGAACACCAGCATAATGAGTACAATCCCAGTTCAAATCTGATTCATCTTTCAAAACTTTGCTTACTGTAGAAAATAAATTACCTATACTCTGTCCATTTCACTTCTAACTGGCTGTCAGCAAATATACATCTGATTGATTCACGAGCCTCTTTACTCTATATACACACTGAAAAATGACTGACATTATGATGTTTTTTTCACAGCGAGATGAGGAACACAGAATATAATTAGAGGAATTTCCCTGCAATGTCTATGCACCTAAGACATCGTTCTGTCAGTTTCCATATTTATATATTAAACCATTATTTGGGGGTATCCCAGTGCCACTGGTAGACAACTGCTTGAAGTTTGTCCACGGTGACCAGATACTCAAAGAATCCTGCCAAATCCACACTGTACAGTTCCATTGACTGTTGGCATTGTAAACTTAATAGAAATTAGAATAGAATTAGAAACAATGAAGTTTTTGATTGTACACATAAAGAGGTCGATATTAGATTAGGTGACACTATACTTCACTAAATGATTAATTTATCAGAACATGTTTCAAGAACATTTGCTCTCATCTTCAGCTGGGGACAGACTACCTCTAGCAGGTGGCGATGTGACCTCTGGTGGTTCCAATATACGGTGAAACAGGAAGTGGTAGCTTTCAACAGTGTGGTTTGGTTTGGATTACACCAATATTATAAAAATGTGTATAGACCAAAACTTCTTTACATTCAATGGAAAAATTTAGCAACAAAACTCTGGTTTGACTATGGACAAACTCCTTTCTCTATATCTGGCAAATTTATTCATGAATACAGTAGTAACACATTATTAAGGCATTTCTATTTATCTTTAAATCATGATTTCATTATATGGATGACATATTTTCAAAAGTACAAAAAAAAAACAAACAAACAGAGGATACCCTAAAATTACCAAATCCACAAGACCAAAGTATTAAGTTCACTATGGAAATGGAAGAGGAAGGTTATTTGCCTGTTTTGCACCTGAAAATCTACAGGAGAAACAACATAATTTCACAAATAAGTGTACTTACGAAGCTGTTGACAATGGAGTGGTATATATATATATATTTGTCAACAGGCTGAAGATGGGAGGGATCGCTCCCGAAACACATGTTCCAAATTTTATGTAAGTGAATGGAGTGTGAAAAAAACTGTATACATTGTTTATATATAAACATAATTTCATTTCATATATATAGGAAACCCAACAGATAATGAATAATAGCTTCAACCCTAAACCACATCAACATGCCATTATAAACAGACTTGCTCATAAATTGGTAAACATCCCACTCAACAAGGAGGAATACACAACAGAATACCAGTAATCATCAAGACTGCCCTCAAGAATGGCTCAACAGTTCATTAGTGGATAAGAAGATCAGACGTTTCAAAAGATTTAAACATATTAAAAACACCACCACTCTCTAAACAATAAAGAAGGACTTATTGTTTTAAAAAATTCACATACCGTCCATGGGAAAACAGCATTCATGATAATTTTAAAAAATGTTATATGGTTGGCGGCACAAAATAAGTTTAACATTGGAAACCTTTTGAACAGTATCATAAAAGATGTTATTCTGTCCAATAAAAAGACAGGAGCATATCAGATTGGTAGTTTGGATTGAGAGAGAGAGAGAGACACACACACACACACACACACACACACACACAAGTTGAGACATTTATAGCGTTGCAGCCATTTTACTCCAAAACGAAGAAAATAAAAAAAAAAAAAATGCTTCAGACAAAATATGAGGTGCTCTTAGAGGGAAATAAGATAACTGCCTTAACTCGTCCTTGAAATGCCATTCTCAATATCATTTCAAGGCCAATTGTTTATAAGTATATATGTTCGATATACGATCAATGAGAGGATCGATATGGTTAACATTTATGGTGAAGCTCATAAGAACGCAATGCAGCTTGCACCTTACACCGAGATCGATATCCAGAAAGGAGGCAGCAATCTGTTAGAAATTGTCAACGACTTGCGAATTTATTCTCCGAAATGGGAGGTGTCGCATCAAAAAAACGCCATAGAATGAGAAGTGCTACTGGGGAAAATTCGGAAGTCGCTGTATTAGCTTCTGTTGCCCGTAATCCTTACGCAAGTTCCCGTTAATTAGTACGTGATTCGGGAATCTCTCAAAGAAGTGTTTTTCGAATACTTCAGCGTCACAAATACCATCCATATCACATTAGTCTACACCAAGCCCTTCATAGGAATGATTTTCAGAAGCGAGTTGAATTTTGCCATGGACTCTGCTACAAATTCAAAACTGTAACTTTCCCAACATTTTATTTTCTGATGAGGCGACTTCATCAATCATGTTCAAGTGAATCGACATAACATGCATTATTGGGCAGTGAAAAATCCAAGATGGTTATGGGAAGTAGAGCTTCAGCGGCAATGGAGCGTGAACGTTTGGTGTGGCATTTTGGAATTCCGTATAATTGAACCATACTTCATTGAAGGTAAACTTAATGAGCAGAAATACAGAATTTTTTTGGATCAAGAACTTCCAGTGTTGCTTGAAGACGTGCCTCTTGTGGACCGGGCTGCAATATGGAATCAACACGATGGTTGTCCATCTCATTACTCAGCTGTAGCTCGAGAAATATTAAACAGAGAGTATCCTGGTTGATGGATAGGACGCAGAGGACCTGTCCATTGGCCTGCCCGTTCCCTTGATTTCACTTCTCCAGACTTTTTCTTATGGGGATACTTTAAAGATAAAGCTTATGGCGAAGTACCAACTACACCTGGTAAACTACGTCAACAAATTAGGAATGGCTGTGCAAGAATCAGCGAAGAAATGTTGAGACGTGTTCGTCGATTTTTTGAAGCACGTTTTCGGAAATGCAAGCGTGGACTCGTAAGCGGGAGGTCTGAGGTTCGAATCCCGCCAGGATCGTCCTCCCTGACAGTTTTTTTTTTTCCGGGTTTTCCTCAGTCCTCATAAATGGCAAATGCCGGGGAGTTAACCTAAACTTAGGCCTGGAACGTTTCCTTTCTTAAAAAAAAAAATTTCCCCAATATATTTCACCTCGTGTCCACCGCTGTGGTACCTCAATAGTAAAAACGAGCGTTAAACATTAAAAATGACAGAAAGGAAGGAAGAAAAAGAAGAAAGCCTAATCTGTATAAATCCTAGAAATCGGTGGACCTAGTTGTTTGCTAGGTCGTAGTTCGCCTCCTTTTTGTAAATATAAATTGATTTGTGTTTGTGTGCTATTAAGTAGGCGGGGGTAAATCTTTGTAATGGTGGCAAATCTCTCTTGACCAGCAGTGGAAAAATAAATCGTAAATATAACTATTATGTATTTTGTGGTTCAATGTTAACGAGTAAATCATTATAACGATGGCAAATTGCATTTAACTCCAGAAGAGCGGGGGGGAGGGAGAATTGAAACCATAATCGTCGCATTTATAGCGCGACGCTCTCGCTGACGGCCGAGACCCATAGTTCGGCACGAGAAGGTTCATGTTTCATTACATAATAATACAAAGGCAATGCAACAAAACATCAAAGAATACCTCTCAATAAGGAATGAATAATTTACTAAGTTTTGCTATAAGCATAATTGTCATTTCTGCATTTTTTTATTCTATTTATTTATTTATTTTTGCGTGGACTTATAACTAAAGGCTATATTTGGGATGACTCAAGAAATAAATTTTGTAAAAAAAAATATAGAACATATTTCTTTCATAGTCTGTTTTTGAAAAAATGCTAATTTATAACTATCATGGTATTGATACAAATTTCTTCATGTCCACGTGTAACAAATCAGCTGTTATTCCACCTCCCGAAGTAATAAACTGAACGATAATCCTGCGTGTTGGCAATACTGCTCTGTATGTACAGCAGGCTATTGCTGGTCTGCATTACGTTAAGCGGGAATCTTTGTGTACTTGTTATGAATGAATGATTTGTTTCATTTGTGTATACATAAGGGCGCCTGTCAAGTGTTTGAATGAGCTGTAATTATTCTTATGCTATAAAACTATTAAAATGAATACTGATGAAAATTCAATGTTTGAAAGTAGTGAAACTGGAAGCACTATTGGTGGGGATGATGGGAATGAGTCAGAAGCTTCGTCTGTCTCTCAGGTACGAAATGTTGTAGGGACATTTATCTGTTTATCATATAAGAATTTGTTTCATGCTCATACACTAACCTTAAGTGAATCCTAGAAACCGGAGAACCCTGCTATTTACTGCCGCTCATAACATCCCCAGCTTCCCTCCTTTTTTGTACATTGAAATTAAGATGCATATATTGAAGTTTAATTCTTATGAGACGGCATGGAAGATTTAATAGTCCAGAAAAGCTGCGTTAAAGATGACCCTTCCGTGTTGAATGGCTGTTAGAAAATATATTTGAAAGGGTTAGCTATAATAAGTGATGCCAACATACGAATGGGGAAATAAAGCAAGGGCAATAACATTCCAAGTTGCAAGGCAATAATTAAACATTAGAAGTGATAACAGTTGAATGCTCTTAAAAACAGAAATATTAAAAGTTAGGACAGTCGTTTAAAATTTCAAAGTGGGTATGCCAGGGGATGAAACTTAAAATTCAATCAACATTGGTAAACATTTTAAAAATGAGTTTCCTTATGGATTCATTCATGTTTCCCAGATTGTAACAAAGGGATTAGTGAATTGCAAAAGGGTTTTATAGAAATAAAACCAAAGGTTGTCAAATCAAAGTTCATTTTCTTGTAAGGGCATTTTTGAAATGTATTCAACAGAGTGAAATATTATAAAAGTTCATGTTGGATAAAATGAGAAAAACCGGAATTTTAATTACATGGTACAGAGTCTGGTATATACAGAGGTAAATTGTAATGTATCAGCTGCACCAAAGGTGTAGTTTTATTTTTATGTTCAAATAAATAACAGGTTGAAGATTTTAATATGACTTTTACCTGTAAAAAACAAGGCTAATTTAATAAAAGTGTGACAGCAATCATAATTTTCTATGGAATAACTAATAAAAATGTATATTACATGCACTGGGGTTGAAAAATAGGTTACAAATTTAAGAAAACAACAATACAGGATTTCTAAAAAAAAAAAAAAAAAATAGATTACCTTCTTTTTCTACAGTTTTAAATGCTTACGATTCAGTAAACATGGAAGACTTAGATTAAAATTTATGCTCCTGCATAATGAGAGTTCAGAGTAAGCAGAGTTAAACAAAACACCTATAATTATTACATCCTTTTTACAAGAGCTATGCATGTTACAGTGTATAATATCATAAACAAATTATGATTGCTTTATATCTTTGTATTAAATTATTTTTCCTTTTATAGATAAAAGTCATGTTAGAATCTGTCAGAGTGTTTATCGTCTGAATATAAAAATGAAAGTTTTGTTGTGACAACAGCCAATAACACATATTACCATTGCACACACCGTACTCTTGCCATTTGTGTGCCATGTATATAAAATGAAGACTTATTTAATTTCATTCACCATAAACTTTTTAATATTTTTGGATTCCTCAAAAAGTTTGAAAAAAATGCTCGTACAAGAACTCTGGTTTCACTCCTGCAATCCATGCATCCGTATTGTCAGGTCTTGGTAACAAACAAATGAACAGCACTGGTTTTAAACTTGAGGTCATTATTTGATTGTGGTTTAAATTTGGAACAAAATAGAAAATAAGTCAGTCAGAGTTGTGGGATAAAAATGTAATTTATATACAATTACAATATTCAACTGAAAGAGGAGGTTAAGGCCCAACTTTGGGCTGCAATACTATAGAAAAAGAATATTACATTAATATACAAAATATTATGGAACTCCTAACTACTTAATTTTTCTTTTGATTTCTGTCTTAATATGATTTTTTCCCTTTCTTTTCTTAAATAAATCTTGTACTTTCTGGATCTTTTCTAAGGTTTCTCCTGTATTCTGCAACTCTTGCCCTGTAAGTCATCTAAATTAAAAAAAGTATGAATCAATAGCTAAGTACTGACAGTTTAGAATACCTAACACATTTCAGAAACTTATTATAAATATGCTTTCAAATAAATTTGAGTTCCTCTTACATTTGGGACAAAAAATAAAACAATTTAAAAATTATCATATCACTTAAAAACCTTAAAAAATATTGTACTAAGTTTGATTTATGTTAAAGACAGAGATTTATAAGATTCGCCATTTTACCATACTTTTTTTTTTAAATCAACTATTTTTATGGTTACAAGGTACAAGGAAAGCTTTTGTAGCAGCATGTCTTTGTGCTCCTCCAAACCATTATCCTTATATGCACCTATTGTATTTGATCTACCAAAATTAAATTCATCAATTTCTATGATGATTCCTGTGCAATTTCCAAATACCAAATCTTTGATTTTCCAACAGACGCTAGTACCAGTTTACTGTTGCTTCAAAGGAAATGTGCAATTCCTCCATTATTATTATTATTATTATTATTATTATTATTATTATTGTTGTTGTTGTTGTTGTTGTTGTTGTTGTGCACCAATAAGCACAGAACATTGCAATTTTTTCTGTAGCAAGGTTTTGTGCCTTGATTTTTTTATAGTTACACTTAACATGTTGCTCTACAATGAAGCGTGGATTGCCTTCTATTAATTTTGTTTTAAGATTTACCTGCATCTTCTACACTTTATTTATTTTATATAAACTCCACACATCTTTCCTTGTTTTCATTTAACAAATGCACAGCTGTAAATAATGTTAGTTCACAGTGAATATAAGCCATATTCTCTTCACTATTTTAATTCTGTAGCTCTTACTTTCAGCTTTTCACACTTTATTGCTTTCTGTTCTGGTGGTAGAAACATGCTGAAATTTTCATCCAGGCTATTCATTTTCAATGTTGATAACAAATTTGCACATACATAATTAGCAATAACTTTGTTTGCATCTTTTTGCTTCTTCTAAAATATTTGTATCAAAGGAGAGCATAATTTTAGAGAAAGTGGATGGGCTTCAGGCAATGAAACAGTTAACATCCTATTATAATGTTATTTCATAGTTTTTTGTTCTATTCATTTTATTGCTAGTGTTAATTGCTCTTTCAATTGAATTCACTGATTTTATTTATTTATTTTGAAATATTGTTTAATGTCCGTTTTTGCTGAGGTACCACAGGCAGTGGACACTGATGATACATGAGATGAAATGATTTAGAAAAGGATTTTTTAAGGAAGGAAACGTTCCATTCCTAAGTTTAGAGTTCCTCCCTGGCATTTGCCATTTATGAGGACTGAGGAAAGCCTGGAAAAAACCTCAGTCGGGGAGGACAGTCCTGGTGGGTTGGAACCCCAGATCTCCCGCTCACGAGTCCCTGCCTTAACGACCTCGGCCACCCGTGGTAGTGATTGCACATTTACCATAATAACAATTTTTTGCACAAATGCAATTTCAAGTTATCAAAAGCTGAAGATACAGAACATCAGTAGTGTTACCATTCTGCAACATGCTTTTAAATTCTGCTAATAATTCAGTCATAAATTACATTCATATACAGCTTTTTAAAGCTAACATTACAGTCGCCAGCATGTTAGAGAATTTGATTATGGCACTCTTGATTGTCAGTGCCTTCTACAGGCATAATTGGTAACAGTAGCCATACAGTTGAAAGCTGAGCATGGAAATCCATTGCAGCAGTGAATTCCCCCCCCCCCCTTTTGTCCTCAGCACCTAGCAATAGTCCATAGCTGCCCTATAAAGTTCATGATGTCTAGCTTATTTAGGTTTCAGCATATTATATTGCTATGTGAGCTTGCCACAATAATACTGGTAATCAAGTGGATATTGATTATGTAATGAGTCAAAATCCAGAAAAAAAACTTATTGTTGAAGGCAATGTGTTAAATAAAAATTTGTTAAATGCATTAGTAAGAGCAGTTAATTTAAAATGAATTTTGCAGGTTCTTAATTGAATAGACCATTCTCATTTAGAACATATGAATAAAGGGTTGAGGTTTAGCATTTATGTACATTTATGCCAGATTTAAACATTTTCAACATACTATGTGTAGTAAACATTCTTAAAAGAACAATTTAAACAGATTTATAAATGGTGTTTGTGTATGTGTGGATGTGAAAATTAGAATGCCTTATTTTGTTTCCTTACTTTTTGGGAATACTGATCTCTGGCTGAAGGGTGATGTAAAGGATCTTGGGTGCATTCATGAATATGCCAAGAAACATTAAAGCACATTTAATAATACCATCAATTTCAATGCTCTGGTTAGAATGCAGTTAGGTCTAGTTGTGCATATCAGAAATCCATTGAGAAGCTTAATGAACAATTGGAGAAAATAAGCACATCTTATCTCGAACTAGCAATGCTCAGCCATAATCAGAGAGGTCTGGAAATTGCGGGTACTGCTGTAACATATATATTGTAACAATTTGGAAGTCATGTATAACTTTTACTTTCAAACTAAGATTAACTACAATTCAAATGCATAAAATATAGTAATAACTTTAGTTTATTGTAAGAAAAACCATAGTCTGCTCCTTTCTAGGCATTTTTTATTTAGTAATATTTATTGAATAACCATGTTTATTCAACTTGGAGTAGATAGAATAGCCAAAGGCTTGGAGTTTGATGATTTTTTTAGTTGGTATCCCACAAAGCCACAATCAACAATCAGCACCAAGAAAGCCTCAAACTTTTGACATTTTTTTGTTTAAATTAAATTTATGTTAAATTTAATTTAACATAAGTTGTGAAATGAAAGGTGTATATTTATTCCAAGATTAGAAGTTTGGGAATCCTTGCGTGTGTACAGTCTTAATACATCTATAGCATCTAACTATATCTACGCTACATTTAATCTTAGCTGCTTCTGCTTCTTTTTTTGTTTTCCTTTCCTATCATAATAAATTTGTGCAATCCTATCTCTTGGTCAGCTTCAGTCTGAAATACATCTTAATTAAAAATGTTCAAATTTTTTGCTTAGAGGTGAAGTTTGCCCCACAGCTTTCATCATTTTTCCCTAGGAAATATTCTGTTAACTATTGATCATTTTATTTCTGAAACCTGTATAGCTTCTGAAAATCATTCTCTGATGCCACACATCAATTTATACATACTTTTATACTAATTATTCACTTATTACTTAACAACCAAACTTCTATACCACATAACCTGTATCGAATATGGTGGTGCTACAGTTCTAGACCTTCTTCTATATCACACATAGCATAGAAACTAATTGCGATATTAAAAATAATCTCCATGGAGCACTATAAAACTCATCCGCCTCGTTCGGTAACTAGAGCGAGAGACCGGTGCCAATCTAATATTAAAATCTTTTAGAATATTTTGAAATTGTTGCATAGCCCATGGATGATGTGAATTTTTTAAAAATTACTCATCTTTTTCTGCTGAAAGTGTTGCAGTTTCTACTTCTTGAACTTCGGTACTTTTTTATGAATTAGTTCTTTGCTAAAGCCATTTTTAATTGCGTTCTTTCTATTTGCTTGTATTCTTTGGAGTACTCTTGTTAATGTGTATGTTAACGAGTCTGTGGCTTAATCTGTTGATCACTGCATATTTATGTTTTGGGGTTAAATCCATCAGCTTCGATATGATTGCAAGCATGTTCTTTCTGTATATTCCAAATTCCAGTTTTCCTTGATGTTTTATTATTTTAATTATAGGAATGGTAACATGTTATCTGTTTCTGTTTCGTATATGAACTATATGCTTTTACCATGTATATTCAGAAGTTTTATGGCATCATCAGTGCATTTTTTGTTAACTATGGCAAATATATCGTCAGCATATCTGTACCAGATTAAAAATGCTGTTTTGATGTATGTTTCAAATCTGCTCATGAAGAGGGTAGCTAGAAAGGGAAATAAGAGGCTACCCACAGTAAGTTCTCATTCTTGTTTATAGAATTTCCTTTAAATGAAAAATAGGATTGGTATATGCAACTTTCAGTGAGTTTTATGTATTCCTTTATGTGTGCATCATTAATGTCACTTGTTCTTAGCCAATCATGTAGATAAGTTAGAAGTTTATATTTAGGTATGCTTGAAAACAGTGATTCTACGTTGAAAGATTGACGTGTCAGTAGGTAGTAATTTTGTAATTTTTTCTATTATCTGAAATGAATTGCTTATGTTCTGACTTTGAACTTTTGGTAATGTCCTGAATCTATTAGCTAGTCATTTTGCTAAATAGTACAAAGGTGTGATACTGTTAATGATGGGCAACACATACCATTACCAACCACTCTTCTGAATTTTAGATAAACTGTATATTTTCTCTAGTGTTTTTGATAATGCTGTTTGGTTTTGTGCTTCTTTTGAGATAACTGTATACTTAAGAGTCAATAAGAGTGTGTAGTTCAACTCAATCATACAGTGATCTTAATTGCTCTTTCTGTTATTTTTCCTTTATTACCAATGTTTGCTAGTTTTGTTTGTGAAGTTCCATTTGGTAAGCCCAAAATTTTGTTTACAAAAACGATTGTGAATTTAATCCACATTTACCTAATTCTCCTCTAAACTCCAAATCTCAACTCATTTTAGTCTCGACTGCGGTCAGATATGCAATTTATTTGCATTCTTGGCATTTTGTTTATATATTTCTTATAGCTTTCAAAGAAAGTGTTCTTTTTCTTTTGATCATTATCACCCTTAGTTAATCTTACTCCTAGACAATGAAATCTACTAACCACTTCAATTTCTGTTCCTTGCTAACACCATTGCATATTTTTCTTCAGCATCTCTTATTGGAAAGTTTCTTGGCGATTATAATACTGGTTTTTACTTACAACATTTTTTTATCTAGAAACCAATAGTATTCCATTTACCATTGTGACATATTCAGTAGGCTGTGGAGCACACCTGTTTTTCAGCACGGTCATGATGTCCAATAGTACATAAATGTTGTGTTAACAATAATTTAGTAATAATTTATTTATATTCCTAATTAGTATTAATATAATTTGAATTATGTCAAATATACATATTTCTCAAATTTTGCTGCAAAATATTACATTTTTTGATAAAATAATTACTTTTTGAATTCATTTAATTTTAATGTAATTCACTTATGTTGGTATTTTTATTTTTCATGCAGATAACAACACAACATGAACAGACAGGATGATTTTTCATTCATTTTAAAAAGTGTTACTAAACTGTGTAGTGAAATACATAAATATGGCAATGGAAACTACACAGCAATTTAACCACCTGAAAAAATATGAAACATTTAATATTTTCTGGTCTCTCCCCTCCCCTTTTTATCAGGTTTAGCACCTGTTTTCATTATTGAGGCACCACAGGGGGTGGACACTGATGATACATGAGATGAAATGATAAATTGGGAAGGGAAAATATTATTTTAGAAAGGAAACGCTCCAGACCTAAGGTTAGGGTACCTCCCTGGCATTTGCCATTTATGAGAACTGAAGGAAATGTGGAAAAAACCGCTGTTGGGAAGAACAGTCCTGTCCGGATTCGAATCCCAGACCTCACACTCATGAGTCCGCGCCTTAACGACCTCAGCCACCCGTTGTGGTCAAAAATTCATTGAAGTGAAATGATAAACTATTATGTAAAGCCAACCATTCCAGTCTAGGTCAAGATAAACTCTCGCATAATTACAATTAATATTAAGCATGTTCTAATCTTCATAATCCTGTTGCATAAATATAATTGGTCATTGTACACATATCTTTGCTGGAACTTGACATTTTATCCTGTGCTCCATAATCTAGTGAATTCTTTCAGAGCATTTATTTTATATGCAATATGAAATTGGATAATATTGTGTCAGCATCCACTGTTGTACAATAGATTTGAATGAATATTATTGATTTAATGTAATATTTTGTTAAACAAAAAGAAATACAATTTTAAAACCTCAAAGAAAAGACAAGCCATATCTTTATGAGTTCATTTTGTTAATATTGTCTTCATTAAAACAGAGAGTTGACCAAGCACTACGGAAGCTCTCCCTTGAAGGATTCTTGGAGAATTTTGATCCAGAAAGAAGCAATAGGGAAAGAAGAAAACTGACTAGAAAAATAAGCAGAGGAGGGTAAGATATAGTCATTTTTTTTTTGTTCTTTTAAAGACCACACAATAAACTTTTATGGCCCTGCAGCATGTAGATGCATTTTTATATCCCTTTAATTTATCTAACTGTTCAGCAAGGACATTTTTGAGCAGAAATTTTATTTGTGGTTGATTTATTATTGTAAATGTAAACTATAACATATACTTACTTATTTTGGTCTAAATTTATTGCATCATAATTTATCACCATTGTTTATTTTTCTTTGAGGTACAGATTCATTCATTTAGGGCCAAGGAGCAATCAATGCTTTGTGGTTTTATGATGACAGCACTCCATCTGGTTGTATATACCCCTGAGGATTTTTTGTGCAAAGTTCCAAAGGGTTAATTTGGATTGCAGGCTATACAAATTTTTTAAATAGTATTTAATGCTATTTTTACTACAGACATCGCAGGCGGTACCTACATGATAATGCAGAGAAAAAATCCCAGTGCCACAAACAGGTATTGAACCGCAGACAACCCAGTCTGTAGTTATGCACACTTAGCATCCTTGGAAACATTCTTTTTTTATTTTATTTGCTTTATTAATTCTAGTAGATTTGCTCAATTTATGTTAGATTAAACAGCAAACTATTCTGGGGGAAAACAAAGGAAAGGATTAAAAATTGAAGTCCTCGTGATTCAAAGGGATGACTGTTGTAAATGCTATACTTTTAGTCACTACCATTTGGGAAGCGATGTTCCACAAAACTGTATGAAAGCTTTAAGGGGTTGGTTTGTTAATCCCCTCAAAAAATGAGGACATAAGATAAGTTACAACAGTTCTTTTATGCTCACAACATGAAGCTAGAGCAACTAAGGAAATATGTTTAAGCAATTGTAAACTCAATAGAAGTTATAAACAATGAAGTAGATTTATTATACATATAAAGAAGTTGGTATTAGATGACATATACTTCACTAACTTTGTAAGAACATTTTCCAAGAGCTTTCCCTCTGATCTTCACCTAGGGACTAACTGGCAGGTGATGATGTGTCCTCTGGTGGTTCCAATTTACAGCGAAACAGGATGGCCATTGGCCAGATGTCAAAATTTATAACACAATGCTTATTTTAAAATGAAAGGCTTTTCCCATATTGTAATTTCCTTGGTATTGTTGGTAGATTTCAACAGATTGGTTTCTTTTGTGATGTCATGATTGTATATCCAAAAATGATCTGCAACCACTGATTTATCCACTTGATTATGTCCTACATTTCTAGTGTTCTTGTGCCCTTGTCGCCAAATTTTTTATTCTTCTGCCTATATATATATCTATATCTATCTGAACACAATCCAAACAATTTGTCTGATACATACCTACCTTTATGTTGGATGGGGTAACATTCTTTATAATTTTGTTCAAAAGGTTCCCGATGTTAAATTTATTTTGTGCACCAACACAATACCAAATTTTTTCGACTTTTTATGAATGCACTGTTTGTCAAAGGATAGCATGTGAATTTTTTTAAAACTTATTTCCTTTTTTATTATGGAAAAAGTGGTGGTATTTTTAATATGTATAAGTCTTTTGAAATGTCTGACCTTATCCACTAGCAAATGGTTGAATCCATTGTTTAGGGCAGAATTGATGATGTACCATATTCCACTGTGATTTCTTTCTGGTTCAGTGGGATGTTGACTAATCTATGAGCCAGGCTGTTAATAATGACTTGTTGGTATGGTCTAGGTTTGAAACTTTATTCTGTATGTGTGGATTTTATATATATAACAAACAAAATTATGTTGTTTCTTCTGTAGATTTTAAGATCTAAAAAAGGCAAACATCCTTCCTCTTCGATTTCCACAGTCAACTTAATGCTTTGGTATTGCAGATTACTAATTTTAACGCATCCTCTGTTTGTATTTTTTATGCTGTTGTAAATATGTCATCTTATTAGTGAAAGCATGTTTTCAAGATAAATGGAAATGCCGTAGTTAATGTGTGCTTCTACTGTACTCATGAACAAATTTGCCAGAAATGGAAGGGGAGGATTACCCATAGCCAAGTGGAAGTTTTGTTGGTAAATTTTTCTGTTGAACATGAAGGCACAATTTTGTAAGATTGGTGTGATCTTCAGTTTCATCTGCCGATTTGTTTGTACTCTTAAGTCAGTTCTGTAGTTTAAGAAGCAGTTTTTTGTTTTGGAATGCTAGTGAACAAAAGGTGCAACATCAAAAGAGGCAAGGGAATGATCCAGCATAATCACTGCATTGTTACTTTTTTCTACCAATTGATAAGAATTGGTGATCATTCCAAAGTTCCAAATTTTTTATCAACCATTTAGTTGCTATTCATTATTGGGTGCATTCTTTTGCCTGGTTTGTGTAATTTGGGAAGGCTATAAATCCTAGGAAGCATAGATTTGTTAGTTTTTAGCTTCCATTTATCTCTATCTAACATGGTTTTGGTCTGCTGGAGGGTAGAGTTAAAAACTTTGACATTCTCATTCAAGGAATCATGTATTTCTATACTAGCTAGTAGACTCTCCATCCGTTAAATATAGTCATCTTGGTCTAGAATCTCCAACTTTTTATGTATACCACTTGTTTATTGGTAAATGACTTAAGTGTGCATTTATTTTGTTGCTGATGATGACGATTATTACTACTGCTTTATTTTATTTAATATCTCCTTACATTCGTTTTAGATGTCCTCCCCTTTTTAATTCTTTCAAATATTGAGAAGAAATCTCTATATCTACTATCAAATCTTCCAATTTGTTGGAGACATCAATGCATGTTTTTAAACCTTTATTTGGAAACTGTAGTTCTAAAATATTGAAGGAATATCCAAATAGATAAATTATATTGTCTGCAAATTTCTTGAGGTTGGTAATGGTTTCCTACTTGTTTACTACACAATATGCTGAATATTTTCTTTAGTTTAGATGTTCTATTTCTTTTTAAGGCATTAAATTTCGTGTGGAGAGAATAATAACTTTAACCCTAGACCACACCAAAACGCCATTATTCAGAACCTAGCTCATAGATTAATCAACATCGCACTCAACAAGGTAGAAACACAGCAAAATACCAGTGCATCATCAATGCTGTCCTCAACATTTCAAAAATGAATAAATATTAAAAACAGCACCTCTCTCTTCATGATAGAAGGAATAAGCTTAAAAAAATTCACATACAAACATGCATTCATGAAACATTTTTAAAAATTACTATTTTGTTGACTGCACCAAATAAATTTAACATTAGGAACCTTTTGAACAGCACCATTAAGAATGTTATCCCATCCACCAAAAAGGCAGGAGTGTATTGGATAAATTTTTTGGATTGTGATTATATATAATAGGCAGAACAAACAGAAATTTGGAAACAAGGGCAAAAGAACACTTTAGAAATGTAAGATATAAAAGGTCAAAAAATCAAACTGTTGAAATCTACCAACAATCCCAGGGAATTAGTAATATGGGAAAAGATTTTCATTTTAAAGAATAAGCATCATGTTATGAATTTTGACATTCTGGCAATGGACTTTCTGTTTCACTGTATATTAGAACCACCAGAGGTCACATCGTCACCTGCCATCATTATTCAGTCCTCAGCTGAAGATGAGAGGGAACGCTCTTAAAACATGTTTGGACAAATCAATTAGTGAAGTATACTGTCACTTAATACAGACTTCTTTATATGTGTCATGTTCAAGCAGCTTGCCCATTAACCTTATTTTAAGATTTGGCCTAGTGATGATTTTTATACGTGTATCTTTGGGCTTAGTGAGAATAACTGCATCCAGAAATTGGCAAAGTATACTTGGACAATACTACTCTGTGTAATCTACAGGTGGTGAGTTCAAATCCTCGAGAACTAATATTTTTTTCTTTTCAGCTATTGTGAAAAACAGGAGAACATTGAAAGGGTTAATAAATTTGTGTGTTGGGGTGTTCTCCTACTTCAAATACTTTACAATATTACATTTTCATGAAATTGACAAAACTGTTTCATCACTCGAGGCAACATTGTTTTTCCCTTTTTCTTTTTAAATAAACAAAATATTAACTATCATAAACTTGTAGTTTAAGGGGCAATAACAGCATATTAACTTTTGTTATAATTTGCTGTTGTTACTATTGTTTGTTAATTTTTAGCATCTACTCGCCCATTTTATACAGAAAGTGCAACACCTCCATATCCAAACTCCTCCCAGAGACTAGCTCATCATTAAAATAGTAATAACAGAAATGTTGTCATCTCCTTGTATTTGCTAATAACATCTCTTTTCTATGTCTTTGTTGTTAAAATTGTACATGCTCCATGGTCATTGCTTGGGATAAGAGAGTCTGCTCTTTAAATCGTGGAATATTTTTCCAAACATAAGTTTCTGTGTTAACCCCTTCAAATGTGAACTTACTTTTGGACACAATACAAACTATTCACTGCAGTTTAATATAAATAATATCAGCATTAATGCTTCAGATAAGGGTAGCTTATTAGGAGTGAGAGTAGACAAGTATTTTTTTCATGGACACAAAATATGGAAAAGTTAGCTACTAACTGTCTCTAAATGTAGATAAAACAAATGTTATGAAATTCATTACTCACAGATCTCCAGATCCACAATTACAGATAGGATATTATAACAGTGTACTTTCACAAACTAAATATATTAAATTCCTTGGTTTGATAATTGATAACCATCTGAATTGGAAAGATCAGATCTTATTACACCTAAACTTAGCAGTGCATGCTATGCAATACGTGCATTAGTAATGTTGGAGTCAATTAAGACTTTAAAACTAGTTTATTATACTTATTTCAACTCAATGATGAAGTATGGTCTAATATTTTGGGGAAATTCAGTTAAAAGTGAACGTGTCTTCCTGTTACAGAAAAAAGTCATATGAATAATCGCTGGTACACATAGCAGACATTCATGCAGAAACCTCTTTAGGAAATTTGAAATTTTAACTCTTCCTTGTGAATATATTTTATCCCTCCTGAACTTTCATATAATAAACAAAAATTTGTTCAAAATCAAAATATACGTGACAAGAATACTAGACAAAAAGCAAATCTACATCGCCCAAATCCAGCACTTTCATGCCATCAAAAAGGCATTTATTATGAGTGCATTTTAGTATTCAATGCTCTTCTCTCAAGCCTAAAAGCCTTAATAAAAATGACAATTCCTTTAAATCTGCTCTTAGAAAATACCTATGTAAAAGGCCTATTATTCTGTAAAGGAATATATGAGTGACAATATTATACTGCACAACATATCAATGTATATGTAAAAATGTATACAATAAAATTTGTATGATTAAGTGACTTGTCTGTTTTTGTTGTTTGGTTGAGTTGTTCTAGTTGTTCTTTTTTATTTTTATTGTAACTATTTATGTAGATGCAGACAAAATTTTTGTAAATACAGATTGAAAGCTACTGTGGTAATTGTATACGACAAGTTCAATGTTCGTAGATCTCTGTGGCTGCTCCATGAACTCACTGAATGCTCTGAGAACTAACTAACTAAAAGCATCCAAGATCTTTATATCAAGTTACAGGAAAAATTGTTTCCAAAGCAACTGCAAAAATAATCTAGTTCTTACTCATATAGTCAAAGATTGCATCTAAGATTGAATTATCGGGCACTACTTCTCAATAAATACTCAAAATATTTTTATGTTTTAAAAAGGGGGCCATTAGATACTTTGCTAAATTTAGATATGATGACACCTAAGATATGCTTTCAGAGAGCTACAGTTAATACTGGTCAACATTTTCATTTATAGAAGTATCCTGCATATGACTGAATGTTCGCTTCCTACTAAAAATTCAGATATACATGATTGTATCTCAAAAATAGAGATGTTTGTAATTACTAGTAATGAACTAAAGTTGCTTGAAAAAAATTATAAAAATACAGGTGTAAAGTTATTCAACATGCTACCAAAGAAAATAAAAGAGCACATAACCACAGTAATTTTAAAAGAATGCTTGCCAATTTTTCAGTGCATAAGGCAAATTATAACATTACAGCATTTATAGAAGACAAATAACATGGTGTAATGCAAGTATTGCTCTCATCTAGTATATTATAATACTAGTTGCATTTGCTGTTGTGAATATGTATTTAAAAATGACTCTTTTGTGTAAAATGTTCAACATTTTGATCAATTGTACACAGTTAACTATACCTGACAGTGTTCTTTTGTACAATGTATGCACTATATAGAACAATAAACATCATTATTACTAAATGTTGCCACAATTTAATGTAATGCTGCTTCATTTTAATAAATTGTTTATTATTTGTTGGACACAAACCTATCACAAACAACTCTTTAACAGCACTTCTTTCCATAAATATTGTCACACAAACATTTCCAACAAGCGTCCTGAAAGAATTCATTCAGGGGCATTGAAATGGAACATCAATATTTTAAAGAATGCTTTGTTTAAATTGGGAGGGTGGTACGATGGATAAACGTGGTCTCCAGAGGGAATTTATAATAGCATTAATTCCTTATTTTCATTTCTTAGCAACCCTAGTAACAACTTAAATTAGGACTAAGTGACAGTTATAGCTGTCACTGTAATCAGAATCTACAACATGGTGGTGGTGAGTGGAGTAATGACCGGAGCATGCAGCTCAAATTAATTAATAACAGTGCTAAATATACCAATATAGTGTCTTAAGATGGTGTAAAAATGAACTATAGCGTGCTGAAAGACATGCAAATGGACAGAACTTGAGTAATAGATATGATCTGGAGAAACAAGCAAGAAATTGGTGCCTAACGAACCAGTGAATGGAAATGCACATGAGAAAGAAATGGTGTCACTTCATATAATAATCAACAACATTTTGAATAAGGACCTTAGAGAAGCACGAAAGGAAATAATAAGGCTCCAAAAGGAACGACATCCTGAAAACAGAACAAAGTATGACTAATAAAGACAAAGAAGAAGCTACAGCATGATGAGAAGAATAATTGAAGATCTGGAAAAGGAAAATGCAGAATTAAAAGAGATAACAAAGGGCCTTCAAATGAAAGTAGCAAGTGAAAGGATCATGAATATAATGGAGTGGAATTCCACTACAAAAGACAATAATTGGATGCTAATCCAAATAATTACCTGCAGAATCTGAACAAAGTTATGAAGTGAATTTGAATAAAAGATTCGAAGTGATGAATGAAAATAATAAAAGGGAGAGCTAACAAGGAAAAATGCACAATTCCAGAGGCCAACATCCATGAAAGAAGAAAAATCCGGAATGTCCTAAAAATTAACAATTCTATGCTAAAATTTTTACGACAACTTTGTGCAAACCAAGGACTTAAAGTGAGGTGGCATCAAGCTGGGTGAACTACAGCACCAAGTTGAAAGAATTAATTTAAAGGGAAGGAAGCCAGATGTGATGGTAGTGGTGCATGCCGGGACAAGCAACATAAACTGGAAGTATATGCTGAAGAAATTATGGGGGAGACAATGGACATTATAAGTTATATGAAATTTGAAGTGCCTGATATCAAGATAATTATTAGTGGCATGCTAAGAAGTTTTGAGATGTAACAGTAAGTTACAGTACCTAACTCTCTCTCTCTCTCTCTCTCTCTCTCTCTCGGTATACCATGGCATTGCTAGCCATAGAAAAAATATAAATTAATTTAGATGAATGTTTAGAGATGTACTATAGATAAAACCACATACATCATTATTTTAAGTCTCGCATAGTAGTAAATCTCATTAGTTTTCAGACTTCTAGCATTATTTTTTTATTTCAATGGTTTTGACTATAAATTGAAAATAACCTGTTTATAAACTGTTATGTTAAAATTAAATATTTCAAATAATAATGTATCCTCCTACTTATGAATGTTAATTTAGGCATTAAATATTTTACAACAAAATGCTTTCTGTAATCATTTTCTTTCATCTTTATGCATTTTGTATGAAACAAACAAAAAATAGTTATTAAGAAGCTGTATTATTATATTTAAAAGTATCAAAACATAATTAAATGACAATTTCATTTCTATACTTTTGGTGCCCACTTGACACTAGTAAGCTAGAGCAAAACAAACATGGCAAGCATTATACACCATGTATTTGATCACACTCTCAACCACCGCCACGGGTGGCCAAAGTCGTTAAGACGAGGACTCGTGAGCGGGAGGTCTGGGGTTCGAATCCTGCCAGGACCGTCCTCCCTGACTGAAGTTTTTTCCAGGTTTTCCTCAGTTACCCTTAACTTAGGCCTGGAACGTTTCCTTCCTTAAAAATAAATCCTTTCCCAATTTATCATTTCATCTCATGTATCATCAGTGTCCATCGCCTGTGGTGCCTCAGTAGTAAAAACAGGCATTAAACACTACTCATTCATTCACACTCTCAACTCCCCCATAACGGCAGATCCTTGGCTTCCCCCCTCCCCTGTTTTAGCACCCAATTACTATCAGTGGTAATAGATGGGAAATATGCCAATAATATTGTTCATTGTCGGTTATATAACAATATTGCATTTTGCTACCTGTGAGCTTTTCTTCACAGATTTTTGCTGCTAATAACCCTACCCATTTTATTTTTTCCCTTAGGAAAAAGAATACCACCTTATATGATGATAGAGGGCTTCTTTTCAAGAATGGCAAGGACCTATGCGACTGTTTAAAGGAAGACTGTCGTGGCTGCCACTTCCCTTGCTCCAAATGTCACTCCTGCAAATGTGGCCATGAATGCAGGTACAGCCAATTTGCAGCTTTCTAACTGATTTGCATGAAAAATTTATTTAAAATGTTTTTATCACAAAACAGTGCCTTTTCATATGCATGTGCAGTGTAAAAAATGCAAATTACACCTTAAAATAAATGACAGTTATTTATGTAGAGTCATGAGCTTCTGTGGCTTGTGTCCATAGTTAAAATCCTGACTTCTGGGTGCTGCCACATCTTAGTGATTGAACATGAACAATTTTACCACTAATATTATCCCTTTGGTATTCGTTGTGCATCTGTTGACAGAACATTGTATGCAGTAAAATACTATTCACAAGATTTCAGTTTTGAATGAAGAGAACGAGTATATGTTTAAGAAGATTCAAGGAGGAAGTAGGATGCTTTAAGAAAATAAACTACAAATGTTTTTACTTTTGAAGATGCATAGAAATCTAATATATTTATACTATACCACTGACTATTAAGATTAGGGAAATGAAACAACACAGACAATACAAGCAAGTAGTTAAGCCATGATTTTGTATCTTATACTTACACAGCATTTTGGAATGCAAATTAACAATAGTGATATATACAGAGGTGCCAATAATTATAAATTTACATCCATTATGATCAAATGGAAACTTATCACAAAAAGCAAATTTCTCGTGGCCTCCCTCCCCCCAAAGAGAGAGATAAAAGTGTCACTACTTTACTGTATCTATCATCTGGCAATTAAGCGGACAAAATTGCCACTTCCATCCCCCCCATTTCTTGTGATAATGGCAGATCCTTGCCCCTCAACGGAACGTCCTCTCTGATTTATACCACAGTGATCATTTTCAGTGCCAGATCTATATCGTGTGTTCCACAGCGCGCGCCGAAGTGACTTATGAGCAACGCGAATTGGAATATTTTCAGTTCTCTCGCCATAGTTTCAAGGTATGCTTTTATATCTATTGACGCTGTGGTCGAATACCTGCCCTTTACTGCCGTAGATCAAGCTATTAAATGGTCGTCTTCTCACCCAGGCGCTTTGCTGTTCCTTGGTGGACCGATGAATGCCATGGCGCATTGCGTGCACGCTGAGGTTGTTGAACTTTTCTCACCACCCCCCGACGTTGGGAAATATGATTCGGTATAAACAACTGCAAGCCAAATGCCATCGAGCACTAAAGGATAGCAAAAAGCCGCGTTGGATTGCTTTCGCTTCTTCTAACCAGCCGCTCAACGCCTTCGTCTGTTGTCTAAGCCGCGTTGCAGGTAAACTTGGGTTCTGATCCATACCCAGTCTCAAGGTACAATACCGTATACTTGATACTCTTACAGACATTGTCAATGCTTTAGGGCGCACTTTAGCTGATATTTCCAGCTCCCGTAACTATCCTCCCGCGTTCGTGTGGTTCAGATGCTAGTAAAATCGAGGGAATTCTTCTTTGCCTCTCGACAACCAGGTATGCTATTATGTCCCATTTTCTGCCTCTTGCCATTGCTCTCCGTGCCAGATGGTATACACGTGTTTATGTTTACCATTATGCAGCGCGCTTGCCTTTAGAAACACCGCCTCCAATGCTATCTGGAGTGTCAACCGCGGTTTCTGTTTTTCTGCAGGGAAGACTGTCTGCATGAATATCTTTCGCAGACGGAATAAAGTTCCTTTTTTTTATAGGAAACTATGCTGGCCCTCGCCATATAGCACAAATGAAAGGTAGGTAAAAGTTGTCATATATGTTCACGAAGAGGCGTCTTTTAATACGCTGCTAGGTCTCTGGCCCGCCTTAAAAACGGGGCGTTAAACACTACTTAAAAATAGTCTCAGGCTCCTAAGCCTCCCAGCTATCGGTGTCGGGAGATGTTACGGACTTGGGACGTCCAATAAGCTGCTTTTTTCTCAGCTAGGAAAGCTTGTTACTCCCCTTTGATTTTAACGAATCCAGCTTTATATTTCTGCGACTTTTTTTAATGACAGAACTGCACGATTTATAGAGCGGTTTTATATGTATCTGAACAGCGGCTGGGGGACTCTGTAATTTGTTCCGATTCCCTGAGTGCTCTTTTGAGCTTTCGAAACTGTACAACTCCCATCCTATTGTACAGAAGATTCCGGGACGCAGTTTTTGCGCTAGTTGACGCGGGCGCCAACGTAACACTGCAATGGGTTCCTGGCCATGTGAGAATTCAGGACAACGAGGCATCAGATGTCGCAGCAAAATACCTGTTTTAGACCCTACTACAATCCAGCAACGTATTTACTATGGGGATTTTATTCAATTTTTACGAAAATCGTTTTCTCCCGCTCGTAGATGCGAAGAATGGTATAATGTCCTACATAATAAACTTGGGGAATGCAAATCTGTTCCTTTTAATTAGTTAACCTCTCTCACGCAGTTAGACGCAAGGAAGTACTTTTAGCACATTAGCAGATTGGGCATGTTGTTTTAGTCAGATGAACCTGCTCCTCCCCTATACAGTACGTCACAATTTAATTGAATACCATCATCTAGTGGCTTTTAGAACTTCCCAGGGTCTACCTTCCTCTTTTGAAGAAGTTCATGCAGATGATGTTGGCTGTCGAGCAAAAGTCATTCAGCAGTGCATCTTCATGCCTCCAGAGTATTGCAGATTATGAGTCACTGATTAAAACCGTTGTTAGTGTTGCTAGAAACAATTCCAGACCAATTGCTGCAGAGGTGTACCTAAAGTTGCAGAATACTGTGCAGAAAACAAACCATACAATTACAGGGAATTTGAACAGCTCATGAGGAACAATGCAGAAATTTCAGGAGTGTATGCTCTTGAGGCACTGTGGTTTCCTGCATTGAATATGAACTGTGAAAACATCTTTTCAAAATTTACTAGTATGTTAACCGATTGGAGAACAAATTGAGTATGATAAACTTCTAGCTCTTGTCAGCATATAATTATGAATATAACCAGTGAGGTTTTGAGGATGTAAAGTAAGGTTTGTAAATATTTTTTTCCGTTTTTGTAATAGGATAGTGAATAGATTGACTGTACATTTGGTTTTTAATTTTAGTTTTATTATTTTGCAATTAAATAATTAATATATGAAAATATTTGAACTCATTTTAGTTCTAAATGACCCACAGAACCCAAGAATTTTACCTTATTTACCCAAGAAATTTAGAATATTTTATTCAAGAAATTTGAGGTCCCTAACGATGTTGGTATATCTGTAATGTAGACTTTATATGGTCTAATGAACATATGTCTACCCTGGTTGATGGTTGCCTTCCAAAGATCTCCACACTTCTCACACAGTAAGAAACCGGTGCTGCTAGTTGTCCATGCAACCACTTAATAATTAGCATGTTCCTTTTAAGCACTGATATTATGGTATTGCACTAATAAAAAATGAATCAATGACTGCTATAAGTCCTGTGCATGGGTCTCCTGTCCACCACTGAAGAAAACTATAGACACTAGCTCTCTGCTAATAGCAAACAGTCACTGCAGCAAGACATGCCACTTTACATTTAGTAAATACTGGAAAAGTGGCACAAAACTGTTCTTGGGCAACTATTTGATAGACAATACTGCAGCCATTAAGCACTGAAGGGCATAGAGCTGTGTTTTCCAGGGTGGGAGGGTCAACATAAGCTAGGGGTGATGTCCAAAAACAATATACGAAGTTTCTTTTGCTATAACATTGCTCACTGTACAACATTTTAAGCAAATAGTTCCCTCTACTGGCAATACAGAATTTCCAAAGTTTCTTCCATTTTTGGAAAGCCTCTTAGAATGCACTCACTGGGATGGCATGCAGATCTCTCTTCACATTGTCCTGAATCTCTATGGTTTGAAAACAGCATCCTTTCAATGTTTAACACATTGAAAGGATGCTGTTTTCAAACCATAGAGAAAAGAGTTGAGTTTGGGAAACAGGAAAAAGTCTGCTGGGGCTAGGTGGATGGGGCACAATGAGAATCTGATGTTTTGCTAGATAGCTGCGGACAAGGAGCGATGCTTGAACTGGAGCATTGTCATGGTGCAATATCCAAGTCTGGTTTTTCCACAATTCAGGCCTCTTCCTGCGAACAGCTTCCCTCAAACTTGCTAAAATTTCCTGGTAGACTTCCTTGTTTACCATCTGACCACGTGGTACAAATTTCCTGATGGACAATGTCTTTGCAGTCAAAAAACACAACCAACATCACCTTGATCTTTGACCATCTTGTGCATACTTTTGGGCGAGGAGACCCTTTGCACACTCATTGCAACGACTGCACCTTAGTGTCAACATCATAGCTATAAACCCACTTCTCATTTCCTGTTATGATGATCTTAAGGAAGTTTTCATTGCCATTTGCAGTGGCAAGCAGTTCCTGGCTGATTTCAACACTGGTCTGTTTCTGATTGTCATTCAACAAATATGGCACAAATTTTGCACTGACATGATGCATCTCAAGTTTGCCACTGAAAATTTGATGGCATTATTCTACGCTGATGCCTGCTCATCCGCAACTTCTCTAACAGTTAAACAGCATGAATTCTCTCGACGTGGTCATCATCTATTGATATGGAAGATCATCCAGGCCCGAGATCCTCACCGGTTGACATTCTGCCATGTTCAGAACTCTAAAACCACTCATAGCACTGCGTATGACTCATACAGTCCTCCCCATGTACTTGACTAAGCAATTGAAATATCTCTGTAAAAGTTTTGCCAAGTTTGTTGCAAAGTTTCACACATACACTTGTTCTTCAGGCTTTTTCTTTGTCACTAATCTGACGAACAGCATATACTCACTTCAGCGACTGTAACTCAGCAGCTAATAGTCATAGTGAAATGAGTCAAATGGCAGTTAGTTGTAATGAACAAATAACAAAGTTCACTTAACCTTAGACTTGGAAAACTATCCTAACATGACTCAAAGACAAATAATTATACACATGGTTGGTTACTGATTTACTAAATTGTTTCTAAAACAATTATTACATACAGTACCATAACATGTATACATAAAAAGAATGGTGTTTGGCAAGTAGTTTCTTGTATAGAAATGTTGTAAGGCAGCCTGAAGATCATGATCTCTTACATGCTGTATGTCCTGTTAAGTTTTCTGTACAAATAAGTCATTACTGCCAGTAGCACTTGGTTAGGCAAAGTTGGCCCTCTGGCATACATAAAGAAATTTCCAGTATGGAAGGTTACAAGAGAAAATAACTTGTGATAGAACACTATCTGAATTCTTTTGATTAAAAACTTCAAAATGGCTGAGCATGTTTAAGAGTTGAGAAAAATTCAATTTGGAATGTTTAAGAGTGTTTGGTTGAAACATTCTGTAAGGCCAATGCACACTGTGCATTGAACACGTTGTGTGCACTGGTAAAGTTTGGAGTAACTCCCATATATTTGAGTAGCTCCTGCACGATGTCAATGAAGAAAACAATGCCACAGTCTGATAATAAGGTTGTTGAAGCTTCATGCTCATAAATAATATTAGTTAAAATAAATTTAGCAACACATGGAATTATAGTGGCCAGTAGAGAAGCAGCTTCCACCCAGTGGGTGCCATATTCTGTGACAACAGTGAAGTGCTTTTTTCCTGCTTTAGCAGCTACTTCAAAATTATTTAGGAATTTTGCTACCCTCACATTAGATTTATTATCAAATGTTCCAACGTCAGTACAAGGACAAGCCGTAGCAGATTGTATGTTGGTAATAGCGTTAGGTAAGGCTGATTACAAAACAATCAAGTCAGAATTATGGGAACAAAGTTCCCATAGTGAAGGTTTGGACTTAAAATACTTGGGAGGCAAGTTGTATCAAAACCACCATGGAAGCCCAATAAAGAAAGGGGGAGGGGAAAAAAACTGCAAGGTGCAGCAGTAATTGTACTGAGGCAGAATTGCAAAAAAATGGCACTATAAATAATGTAACATGCATCGCTTGAAATACTTCAAGAATGTTCATAAATGAAACAATTCTTAAAACAAAAGTTAAATAAAAAAATAACAAGAGTGAAGTCACATGAAATGAGGTCTAAAATGGCATGAGCCTTCGAAATAAAAACTAAGTCAGAGCATCATTTATATGCTATGAATTACAAGTTAGCATATATTGTTTATCTAAGACTGTAATGGGCAAACCTAGAAATTGGCCAGGGCCATTTTGTAATGTTTATTGGCACATAAATAAATACAAATATAAACAAGTACTTGCATTCAAGCAAAATATCAAATTAACCCATAAAGTAAATGATATATAGCATGATAACTGCTTTAGAAAGCAAGTAAAACGTCAAGTGAAATAGTTTGAAACTAATTATCAAAATAATACAGAATTGCTCAGTTTAAAGCTAAAAGATGGAATAGGGATAAACCTAAACCAGATGGAAGAAGAATAAGAAACCTTAGCATGAAAGCTTTTAGCTTCTCAGTTTATCTTGACTTTTAGTTTAATGGTCATCAAAGTATGCTTTCAATACACATACTTTGATGATTTGTAATCCTAATTTGATATGTTCCCGGAATTATTTTTTTCAAATTTAACTGATACTGACAAAACAAATATTAGATAAAATAATAATTTTATAATCTCTTCTGAGTCGAAATATTAGAACACTCTTTATGGTTTCATTTAAATGAGATTTACCCAGGACATATGTTTAGTGGATTTTCCTGAGTAAATCTCATTTAAGTGAAACCATAAAGAGTGTTCTAATATTCTGACTCAGAAGAGGTTATTCGTGTGTGTTTCACTGTGTTCAATTCCAAATTGAATTAATATTGATAATAATTTTATGTTGACAACAGTAAAATGTGCATGATTTCAAAGATGTATTGTCAATTGGTGTGAGATACAGAAAATAGTAAAATATGTTTAATTTGTTTACACATATTTTGTTTTTATCATTTCAGGCAGAATAGAAAATGGATGATTGAATCAATAGAAATAGAAGGAACTGGACAGGTGATTCGCAATAACTATCTGTGAAAATGTTTAACAGTTCATCCATCACTGCCAACCAGAACAAGTGTTCTTATAGTTTTGTTTCTCTTCACTGTGTCGTTTAAGCTATAAAAGAAAGTGAGCATAAGTGTGCGAGGCTAAACACTAAAAGGCTTCTTATTTTTCAACTGTGTATTAAAAAGAACAATACAATATTTTAACAGTTAAAACCTTTCATGTAATTTATTTTTCTGTAATTAGAAATTACTGTTATTGTATAAATTAAGTTGGGTTTTAGCTTTGCAGTATGTCTATGGTGATTAGCCAGTATGTAAGGTCAAAACCAAAAGACCTGTTATGTGCCAGAAGCAATATTGAAAGACTAATAAAATAGAATAGGTTAAAATGGATTTACTTAGGTTTTGCTCAGCCTGACATTGTTAGCACATGTACATGAATTTAGTGCCTAAAATGCTTGTTTTATGTATCAAAAAGTCAACTTTTATAATTCATATTGTTATAGTTTGATGGCAAAATCTGCAGATAATATCACATATGTGCTATCTATATTGCTAACAATCAACTTTTCCATTAATACAAGCAGCTCATTCATAACATTTTATTTGTGGAAGCATCAGTGTTACCAGCTTGTTAATTACACAACTCAACAATAATCATAAAACTGCCAGGCTTTATAAATGTCATGATGACAGGACAAATTTTATTTCACATGGCAGAAAAGTGTTATTCAGTATTGTGCATTTTTCCTACTTACTACACATAAATATTTGGTAGCTGTGATAGTGCCACAGCCATACAAGTATCTCAGGTTATCATCAAGCACACTTATGCAGTCTTCCATATTGTTTTTCCTTAAATATGTTAAAACATATATGTAAAAAAGAGAGAGAGAAAGAAAAAAATACCTTGGAGTACACTTAAGTGCACAACGATTCCTAAAATTCCCGAGAATAACTTTGATGGCAAAGTATTTTAAACGAAATTGCAATAAAAAGATGTATTCCTATATATAGAGTTTTGTGCTATTAAATAAATTCTTTGAACTGATTTTTTTGGCTTATTATTCTAACAACATTCTATTCACCATTTTTTTATTTATGGAAAACCATTACATTTATTATCAAAGTCCATCATGACTTAAGTACTGTAAAGTGTAACATAAACTTAGGTATTCATTTTTTACACTAAACTCCACTTACTTTTATGTAAGTGGAGTTTAGTGTAAAAAATAAATACCTAAGCTTATATTACTTACTCCATTGTCAACAGCTTCATAAGTACAATATTTATACTGTACAGTGTATTTTCATTATGTGTCATTAATTTCAATGCTGGTTGCACCAAGTTCATAAAAATTTGCATATAAATATTAACCTTTATGATTCAATTTATTTTTGACATTTTATCAAATTTACTTGATGCCACATTTATCTTGTAGGTTATGAAAGGATTGGTGCCAACTTCTGTTATATACTGGATGGACTCAACCCCACCTTTATGAGACTTTTAAACATATATGTCGGTAACTTCAACGAAACACAAAGGTTATAAATGTTCACCATGATGTAACTAAAAATGATCTCTCTGTTAATGGCATGCATTAATAAGATCGGTTAAAAAGTAACATGTTTATGATATGTAGCAAACTGAAATAAAATCTTTGTATGTGGTCAATAATTCTCTTAATAGGTTTTGGTTATGAAAAACTTACCAACTGAAAACATGCAAACCAACAAATATAGCTTTAAAAAAAACATAAAATGAAAACATTATGAGAAACAAAAAACTAAAGAATTGTCTATTTCCTGGCAAATATCAGCTTCAGTTGCTGTAACTCATTTTTTCTGATCAGTTGGTTGGTTATACCATCATGACCCAAAGAGGTGGTCATGTTTCAGTGGCAGTTTAAAATGGAGATTTGTCTTAAGATGGCTCTGTCTTCTACAGATCTTAAGTAGTTCTTTAGCCTTCTAAGACTCGAGAATGATATTTCAGCGGTACAAGTTGACATTGTAAACTGTACACATGACAAAAAGGGAGTTCTTGTTCACTTTTGATTTCAGAATGTCCATCATTATGTTACAATGCAATGTAACTTGCCTGGATCAATGTCATTTATCTATAATACTATCACTTCAATTTGTGATAAATTGTTAAATTTTAACTAACTGATGAAAAGCACTTTCAAGTCTAGACAGAAGACATTAACGTAAACATAAATTATTTTAAAAAAAAAAAACATTGGGCAATACATATCTTTAGGAGTGGAAAAGCTGTGAGGAGCTCTTCTGGAATGTAATCCTTTTAGAGTACACTTTTGGTATGGTAGTTATGGTTCTTGTAAGTGATGAGATTGGATACTTTTATGATTTCTTCCCAAAATGTGTCATGTGTCATCAATGGTCTGCCCAGCTATATGAAATGAATCTGCACATTTTCTTCAAAGTGTCCCTTGAAGGTATAAGTATAGTATGAATGCAAGTAGAGCAAAATTAGCTCATGAATTAATCATGCTTTGCTGATGTTTGGAATTTTTTGAAACCTAATCAATGGGAAATGCCCTTTTTCTTCAAAAAAAAAAGCTAAATGCATGTATTAGAAGGTACAGAAATTTCATATCATCTATCCAACCTGATTTATCCAGTATATCTAAAGTTTTGTTCACAAAGAGTGATTCAAGTGAAGACTCATCAGAAGGACGAGCACGAATGTACTGGGTGGCATGTCATCAAATGGCTGACCAACCAAGAATGGACGTTGGCTGAAGAAGAAGAAAAGTTATTCACCAGTTGGGACAGAAATGGGTATTAGATGTTTGGAGAATGGCTATTTTTACTAACTTCAGAACATGATGCTGATAAGCAATAAATTGAGGTAAATTTAAAATTGATTTCATGTTGGAACTAATTCAGTGAAACAATTAATTTATTCTTAATTAGCTAGTGAGTCAATTTAATACTCTTATGCTCCACTTACCATTGAATTTTGCTTCACAGGCTTTTGCCCGCATCATCAGCTGTGAGTCGGCTGCCAGATTCGTTGTTGGTTGGATGGACTTGGTGTATCTCTCATGGACATTTATGAACTTTTGGATTAATTTGTCTTCTGTTGGGATTTCGAAGTGCATAACCTTATCTTCATTTTTTTCCCCACCATATTTTCAGCTATACAGAAAGGATATACAGACTGAAAATTATATAAAGGCCAGTGGCTTCAATCCCACAGCACACAATCATGCAGTTCTAAACAACTTAGCACATAGACTCATGGACTCATTAACATACCCATCTAGTAGTAGTATTGTGAATTTATGTATAGTAGATCAGAAGTTTAAATGTGCATGGATGTAAGTTAATGAAGGGCATGAGTTTATAAATGAGAACAGATTCATAGATAATTTAGGATGATTATTAAATTGTAGAAAATGTTTTGATGTCATTATGTTTTTCCATTTAGGAGGGGGGAGCAAAGTCTGGGTCTCAAAAAATATGCTTAAATATAATTAGTTGAATTATATAAAATAGTGTGTTAATTAACAATGTTGTGAATTAAAATATTGGCATGGAATAGAACCTGGGTTAGAACCAGGCCATACATTAATATTTGTGTACTTCATACTACTTAAATAAATAAATTATTTTCACTGTCTTGCAGTAACATTTTTTTGGAATTACATGTATGCTTTTAGCATGTATATCTGTAGTTATGCTCCATATTGGAACTGTTTTCTTTTGCCATGCTTTGGTTGTGTGGAAAAGATTTGTAAGACAATTATTAAATACTCTTCAAACAGTACTTATTTTTGAACTGACTCTATTAGGGGTACATATAAAATTAAATATTTCATTCAGTTGCAATTCAAATTATGAGCATATCTTTCAAGTGCACATTTGGAATAATTTATTTTTATGGATATTAATGTTAATAACATTCAATGAAACTACTTTGTAATTTTCAAATTCTGATTAACAAGTTAAAAATATGAGGTTTATTCATGAAGTAACTTCTATTTTTATATAAGTGTGCAGTAATCACCATAGCAATGCCCTGTTTACCCAATTATGTAGCTTGATTCAATATGCTTCAAGAAGTGGTAGTATTAAAATCACATAATTATTATTCGTTGTGCTGCAATTGAGAACTCTGCAGCATGTAAGATACACTCTGCGATATTTCTTGTGGCAAAAAATTGTAAAGCAACTAATATCTTTGGCAACTTTGTGAAGTTTATAGACCAAACATCATGAGTGATGGAAGTATAAGACAATAGTGATGCACATGAAGTTGTTGCATCGCAGCACTTTGACTCTAACAAAGAGTTGCAGTCTAGCATCAGAGGTGGCAGAATTTTATGACACAGGCATTTCCAAGCTTGTTGAATGCCATGACAAATGTTTGAAAATAGCCAGAAACTATGTGGAAAAATAAAACAAAGCTATTAGTTTCAAACTATTGTAAAAGAAATTGTGTACTTTATTGATATTTTTGTTAACATGAAAGTAACTTTATGAATAGCCCTCGTATTTAGCATTTGAATTTGTTTGCCATATTATAGTTAAAATTATACATATAAAAATCATCCACAGTTTATATATTGAGTTTCATTCCCCTCTTTCTTTCTTATTAAACCACTTGTCCACATGCACTCATGGCATGTTAAAAATGCCTTCTCTATTCAGTTTGCCTCTTTTATGCCAATTATGGGTATATCATTATCATCAATAGAGAGTTGAAAAATGTGAGGAAAATTTTGATGAAATTTCAACAAAATATTAAATTAAATAAGTTTGGTGTATCATTGAGTTGTAATATACACTCTTATTAGCTCCACTAACTTCTTTAAATGCAGAACATGCTTTGCAGACCATTGTGCACTCGTTAACCATTGACAGCTATAATTCAATTCACATTCCTTTGGGGATGTATATTCTGCTCTGACGGAGGTGTGATGAACTTAAAGTTTATGCTTTCATCCCCGGAAGCGTCAAAGTTCATTAATTTTTTTTTCCCCGAGGTCTCGAAAGCCTGTGGCAACTACTGTGGCAGGAATATCCAGATGAGAGGCAGTTGGTGTAGTTTTGCTAGGTGGCCTTATTGTTTACACAGAAAACAGGTAGTCATATCTCATCTGTATTCAGTAGGTACTTTCATAGTGAATTAGTATGCTAGAGGGGAATTTATCATAATCCTTTGGAGTACATATGAATGCTGAAGGTTAGTATATGTGAAAATCTGGGTTCAGTGATCCTGTTCATATATATGTGATGGAGGATGTTGGTTGGATTCCATATTCCTGAAGGTACTGATTGATGACTGTTTGGTATAATGGAGCATTATTAGAACATGTTTGTTGAATGTTATGAGTGATCAAAATGGTAAAGGTAGGCCACGGACTTTTGAATTGTGAAATTATTTGACATTGTTTCAGCTGTTTTAGCACTAGATAAATAGAGGCAGTTTCATGAATTAGAATATTACTTGAATCAGTTATTTTATTACTGTGATCACCATAGTTGCATTTGGTCATGCCTTCATGAGATTCAATAATTACTAATTGTTCTTTCATCAGTGATAGTTGTGCTACAGATGCACAACTACATTGACAGATGCTTACCATGGTGATTCTATAGATGAACATAGTCAGCAACTTCTGTTAGTACAGTTTATGTTAGAAAAGTAATTATATAATTAAATTGTTAAATTACTACAATCTTTTTAATATCATTATAAATTTGTGTGAATAATCTTTCGTTGGCTTATATGTATGGATGACTTTGGGGCACATGATGCTGCTGTGAGGAGACAATGTGACATTAAGAGGGATGACTTTTAACAGAATAATGACTGCGATAATTGATTTTATTGATTATCAATTCAGCATTATAATTAACACATTAATAGATTTTGCAATTGGATGTTCAGATATATATATAATTTTAGGATTCTTGATGTCAAGTGCTTTATACTGGGAAAAACTGATGCATATACTAATTTTGCAGTACCAGAATGCATTATACGAGGGCTGTATATTAAGTCTAAGCAAAAATATAAAGATATAACTTTTTTTTTGAGAAAAATTATTTTATTTCTCAACAATAATTTGCTTTCAAATTTATACACTTGTTCCAAAAATTTTCTAATTTGTTTATCCCATCCATAAAATGCTATTTCTTTGACTCCGGAAAAAATACATTTGTTTCAGCAACCTCTTCATTTGATGTGAATTTCTTTCCTGCTAGCCATTTCTTCGATTTTCTAGCATTCCTTGACCTCCTGTGGCAAGAATATTTTTAAAGGGATCACCAAAAACTGGATAAAGGAATAAAAGGCAACACTAACATTAGCAGGAAATCTGTGTAACATGAAGGATATGACTGTATGTTAAAAATTAGATGATTAAGTCAGCAAGGAGACTGGATGAATAATAAAGCAATTGCTACTACAGAGTAGGACATATTTCAAGAGGCTGTCATTTCAAA
This sequence comes from Metallyticus violacea, assembly GCA_030762175.1. NCBI lineage: Eukaryota > Metazoa > Arthropoda > Insecta > Mantodea > Metallyticidae > Metallyticus > Metallyticus violacea. The sequence continues at coordinate 31,033,344 of CM060837.1, read as the reverse complement.
GAATCATCACAACTGAAATATACAATACAACATGCCTTCAAGCTACTTTCTGAAACTACAAAATGCTTACAGCTCTCGGTACTGATCCTGAAATGAATACATTTTTACATAATGTCTATTTGACAAAATATTTTATTTTCTTTAACTGACACTATATACATAAATAGAATTATTAAACAAAGAGTCACAGAATAGTTTTATTTGTTAAAAGTACTATCCTGAGCAATGTTTACAATGCTCCATCATCTTGAGCCATTTCAGGAAGCATCCATGCCACTCATTTTGCAGATTGCAGCCAATTTCTCATCTAAGAATGTGACTGCTCCACCTCTTAGACAGTGACACCTAAAGGAAGTAGCGACATTTTCCAAGTCAGGACTATAGCATGGAAGTGTCAACAGTGTTGTTTATGTACTCTTAAAATATCAGTGTTTTGTAGGCAGTATGAGTAGAAACGTTGTATGCTATAACAAAATGCTCCTTAACCTGGCTATAAGCCACTTTTCAAATATTTTGGTGAACACCGTGGAAAGGCAGTCTTACTGTTTTCTGGTTTCCTAGAGTACTGGTTACCAGATGACAACTTGTTTGGGGGAACAAAAAACAAAACAAAAATCATCATCCATGCACTCCTTGTTTTTCATCAGTGACTGGTCATTACAGAATACTCTAATAGAAGACTAGCCCTTAGTTTCAGAACCATACTGGTAGATTCAAGTTTCATCTCCTGCAACAATCTCATATATATGCTGAAACTTTGAAGCCTTTCTATTCATTTTACCGTGCAGAACTTCTACCTTTCATTTTAACTGTGGGGTATACATCATGAACAATTTTTTTTTTCACTTATATATATTTAAGAAGAATGGTAAACTTGATTAATTGATCTTTAGAGCCAACTTTAAATCCTAATAACTCAATGGTGGGTTTTTGTTGATAATTTATTCATGTTAGATATTTTCTTCAGCCACTACTATTGCTGACCTCTTTTAATTTTAAGAAATTGTTTTCCATTCTTCAATTATCTGAAACAAAATATTGTTGCGCCCAAAGGAGAAAGGTCACTAAAAGACTGGAATAGATGCTCAAGTGATGACTATTTTATTTAAGGTACTTTTAAAATCATAAATAATATGGCTTTAAGGTGCTCTGTTTTAATCTCCCTCTCTCAGGATAGTTTACCTTAACTACACAGACAAAAATGCTACGTCATTAATGGGTAATTTCTGTGAAAAACAATTTCTAATCCAGGAGTACCCAGCTCCTCCTGTCCCAAAAATTGTTTAGCAACTCTTGTATAATGGCATCAAAGAAATGGGCAGCTTTTAGTTTTGTCATTTCATATGACCACAACTTACATATCATTCTGCTTGTTGCATAAATTTTGTTAAATTTAATCTGCTTTCTTAACTGCTGCAAGTCTTATTTATTTTACCACTGCACTCAATAATATGTTACAGCAAATAGTCTTCAATTTCCTTTCTGATTTCTTCATCTCTCTTATGATTGTGAATCTTGCTGACAACATCTGATGGGAGATTACTCAAGGAATGCTGTAAAGAAAAAGAATATCATTTTAGATATGTATGCTGAAGCACTGAATAATTTAATATGTATAATACAAAAATCTATAGGTGCTGCAACTGCTAAATATTAGTTACATTCATAAATATAATCTAACTAGGAAAAAGGAGTTGCTTGCAAGTTGCAAAGGGAGATAGACGTATTACATGCACACTGATGATGGAAAAAGAAGGGTATTGAGGTACAAATGTAGAGAGTTAGGATTGGTGTTTCCAATAAAAGAAAAATAAATTTCCAGAGGAAGGGATAGAAAGGAGCAATTTTCTAGAGATTTTCATAATCCTGATGTTGTTCATAAAATTTGAGGAATCAAAAAAAAATCCCGACCAACAATGGAAAGTTGGGCAAGATGCTAGAAAATATCACCACAAAAATAAAGAATATGGAAAATATAATTGATAAGTAAATGGATAATAAATTGGAAGAGATGACATTAATAACGGCATTTTAAACGGGAGGTAAAGAAAGAGACAAAGGAGTGCAAGAGAAAATTATCACAATTAGAAGATAGAGACGAGGGAAATAGGAAGAAGAATTAAATAATTTTTTGAGTGAAAGAAAGAAGGGAAAGATCTTTTCCAAAAGAAACTGAATCTAAATATTGCAGGATGGGAAAATATATTCATAAACAAAAATAAGGAAAATTTGAACTTCCAAACAACAGTAATCTCATCACTAGGTTCGTAAAAAAACTCTGAGTGACATCTTAATACCATGTAGGGAAGCTGACTGTCGAATCATGCTGATGATGAAGATAACAGCCTTTGAAACTTACCCAAGTAAGTAGAACAAAATTAATGAAATATGAATGATTTCCTCTTAAAAATTTTGCTATATAACTTATATTTCACTGTGAAAATTCCTATTTAAAACTACAAGAAGATGTCTTTATAAATCTGCAAGGTAGCATTGCAAAGATTTCTAGAGAACTCTTGCATGAGGCAAATTTCTGGCAAATCTAATTTAAGGAAAAAGTCATCTCAACTTTGCATATTCAGAGGTTTCTGTTGGGAAAAATTTTAATAAAAAAATATGAAGATAAGGTTATGAACTTTGAGATCCCAACAGAAGATAATTGATCCAAAAGTTATAAAATGTCCACTAGAGCTACACCAAGTCTACTCAACCAACAACGAATCCGGCAGTAGACACACAGCTGATGCAGGCGAAGGCCTGTAAAACATGTCCTGTATAATTCAAGGGTAAGTGGAGCAGAAGAGTATTAAATCCACTCACTGTCTAATTAAAAATAAGTTAATTACTTCACTGTATTAATTCCAACATGAAATTTATTTTGAATTTAAGTGAAATGGAGCTATATAGATGGCAACCATAAAGGGTGTTATGCCATACTTCTACAAAGATTAGGGTTGATCATCTTTCATCCTATGTAAACCGCCAGCCGGAAAAAAAACAGATGCACAGAAAATATATGTCATAAACTGCAAGTGATAGCAGTAATGAAAGTTTGAATATATGTGAAGGGATACAAATTTAAAATTGTCACAGACTGTCAGGCTTTCCAGGAGACACTGGAGGAGCAGAAGAAGAAAGAGAAAAAAATAAAATAAATATAATAACCATAATCACCTAAGCACTAAAATTTCAAGATGGTCTATTATCTTTGAAAATTTTGATTGTCATTGAATATCATAGAAACCCAAGAAAGCACCATGCAAATGCACGGTCCATACCATTGGTTATCAACGATAATATGACTCAGCAAATCAAGAATGCTCAGCATTAACTTGAGAAGCTAGCAACAATAATACTGCTGATGGAATTTCTGAAATTTTTACATACCTATTTGATTCAATACGCTCATGAAGAGCAGGAATGTTTTTTATCCTTGATACTTGTGTTGTCATTGGTGGGGTTCATTTTTCACAGCTTACCATTCCTCTACTGATTCATTCAATACCCTAATCATTAAACAAAATTCTGAATTATATTTGATCCAACCTTTCAGGAATAATTTTGCTCTTATTATTCTCTGTTTCTGTTTTTACTTGCCAGAAGGTATATTCAAAAAAACAGTTAACTCTAGATAAATTCTTGAATATTGCAATCCTTGCTACTTTTAACCAAATCAATCAGATGTATGTTAGCATAAGAAACCAGATTACATACCATGCTTCTGGCAATGTGACGACAACCATAACACAGCCAAGGCTCTGCATCTCCAAGACTTATGGCTTCACTCTTAGTCTTTTTATTACAGCAAACACTGGATTTACCACAACAGCTGTTCATCTTATCCAAAGACAGGTCATCAGTAGTGTGCGAAATGGAGATCAATGTGCCCACAGATTTTATATCAAAATTTTCTGGACCATGAATGGACACCATTCGAGAAAATTCTATGGCTTGTAGAGCAGATGAAACTAATGTTGTTGTGTCAACTGGAGCCTGAAATTATTAACATGCACTTTACTTACCTTCATTTTAATTTACAAAAAACAGTAGATTGAAATTTAAACTGATTTAATCAATGGGGTGCAATATTGTGGAAGTGGGTAAAACATTACGGTGGCAATGCTTGCACATACCTACACAACAATAGTGCAACTATTGTTGCAGAAAGAATAGGCAGCATACAGTGGTTAGGTATCAGGAAGTTGTTGAGAGAAGTCAGGAAGAAAAGGTAGTTTATGGACAAGGAGGGTTGGGAAGTAAGAGGAATCCAGGTGCCAGCAAACTGAGAAATTGCGTGTTTAGGTAGAGTAGCCAGTCAGGATAATGCTATGAAGTAGTATAATGGTTGCTGCCACCTCAGCTCCTGAATAATGTAGAAGTCATAAGATAGGATCTGAAATAATTAGTAATGCTGGTAAGTCGTCGTCACATATTGGTGGAGGCTCAGACAAGGGATTGGCATAAAGTAATTTTTTTTCCCATCTCAGTTTTGGTGCATATATTTTTTTTTTCCTATGCTTTGGAAGTCAAATTACGTTAACATGTTATGCTTTTGCTTTCCCATTTTTTGTGATAATCCAGGATATTTAATTGCAAAAGGAAAGTATTTATTTATTACGTAACAATTTTTTTTGTCCCTGGGGCTGGCGTGTGCCCTCTCACAGTTTTTTTCCTGGCTCACTTTGTTTCTTTGTTTCTGTTCTAGCAGAGGCTATACTTTGCTAGTCTTTGTTCTGCATTACTTTTGTTTGCTTCACTTTCTTTCTATTCCTCATTAGTATTAGGTTTAAGTGATACTTGTTATTTATGGAATTGCAATGTGTTAATTATGATTGTTAACAGACATTGTAAATTTATTGAGTTTTGTAGCTGAAGTGTACAGTTTGTTTTTCTATTTAGTAATGTACATGAGTTAGTAATTATTGTAGCTGTTAACATCATGCACTTTGATAATTTTTGCCTGTTATGTAATCATGTATTTTGATAATATTTTGGGTGAATTATTTATGCTGCAATGGGCAGTTTGCAAATTTTCCTTTTCCATTATTTGTAATTTTGCTTCATTATTATGGGATCACTTATTAGACTTTTGCAGAACTAGCAGAGAAGCTAACTGCATTGATAATTTTGATCAGTGTCTTAGTTGAAACCATTGGTTATAGCTGTCTTTATTATCTGTTGGTATTCTATTTTATACTCTGGAAAATCGTACATGAGAGTTATAACCCCATTCCACATAAATATGCAGTGTTTCACAGTTTGGCACACAGAGGGATGAATATTCCACTCACAGAAACAGAGTATAAAAATGACATGACATCTTAATACAGAAGTTCATCCAACCACAACCAGAGACAAACCAAACCACCACAAAGAACAAGGCTGGCAGCCGATCTGGAACTGAAGATGGAGTGATTAGCTCCAGAAACTTAGTTTTCCTTTTTTAAAATATTAGTGATATAAGTGTTACAAATTCGACTCAATCATTTTAAATTCTTAGTATTAAACATCACTGTTACAAAAGTCCATATTTAACCATAAGGAGTGTTCTAAACATTTCGACTCAGAAGAGATGTTTAATGCGTGTTTCATTGTGTTTGATTACAAATTGAATTAATATTGAAAATAGAAAATATTTTTACATCCAGAGGTTTTATTTTGGAAAAAAAAAAAATAAGTAAAATTTTTATTAATAATTAATTCATTATTTTAGTAACTATACATGTTGAAGATGATACGTGTTTATAAGCACTCAGACATTGTTTATAGGTGCTGTTTCTAATAGTATCTGTGTAATTTTAATGATTTTTCTTCCTACCTCACAAAGTACACAGGTATGTGCAGGGTTTGCAAAACTGCCAGTCATACTAAGCTTATCACCAGTCCTCAAAATAGTTGATACTGTAGCTGGAAAACCTTCTTGTAGCTCAGTCACAAACTTTTCAGTCAATTTAAGGATGCTTGCATCTGGCTGTGCCTTAGGAAAGAGAAGAAAAATATTATTTCATATTCATTCCTTTACTTACTGCTACACAAAGAACAATTTATGAATTTATTGTCATGTATTCTTATAATCTTTAAAAATTCTTTTATAGATATGATGCACTATTTTACATAAAAATTCAACATATATTAGCTTCAGGTGTTATTATTTCTTATTTTTTCTTTAGTGTTTTGATACAGCTGTTTTCTATGCAACAGAAAATTTGTGGTAACTTTTCCCACATAAGCAGACAGTCATGCACTCCTTTAAAAACAGAGAGAGAGAGAGTGTGTGTGAAATCATATTTCAGGTGCCCATTCAGTTGTATCACAAGTCAGTCAATATTTTGCTTGCAGTGTTTACCAAATGCTCCTAATGTGAACATGACCATTGTTGTGTGTAAATTAAATTTAGTATATTGAAATGCCATTCCACAAATTAACATTAGAACAAGGAATATTTGCATTTGACACTTATGTAAAAACAGAATCTCATAGAGCAAAGAGTTAGAAATTTGTAGAGAGCTATTTTGGCACTCCAGTTCCACATATAGGTATTATATAAAAACTTGCTTTTAGATCTAGGGAAATATGAATGATAAATGATTGAATTCCTAACTAAAATCAATGTTTTCTGATGGAAGAAAAAATGACATTAGAGAAACAAAATCTGCAAGTATTATATTTAGTTTTTAAAAGTCCATCATAATGAATTTTTGGTGTATATGGAGAAGTTCCCAAAAGAGAATCCTAAAAGTTGTATCAAAATAATCATGTTAGGATAGACAAAGCAAAAGTTATTTTGGTATTTAAAGGTCATCAGATTCCAAACTAACTGCATTTTTTGTGTTCCTAGAAGAGTTCATGAAATAGAATCTTAAAAATGATGGCAAAATAATAATTTTGGGAGACCTTAACATAGGAACGGAAACAAAGAATTATGCACATCTTTGATAGTTGAACCTTACTGATGTAGCATTAGATTCTACAAGAATTACTCATCACTCATGCATAGCAACAGCACACAATAACAAAACTTAGATGAAAATAGTTCATCATTTATAAATGGTGATTTCCATGTATCAGATCGTACAGCTCAAATTATTGTTGTACACAAATGTTATGCTCGAACTAAGGATACAAAAGTTAATACAGGATGGATCTTAAGAGAATTAAACTTTGTTAAGTTAAATGATATGTTAACCCAAGAAAAATGGAGGTAAGTATATTCTACCATCATTTTTTGATTCAACATGCCCTAAAAAAAAACTAATTAATTCTACTAATGCCAAAAAGTAAAATTGTTTCATACAGTTAGGGGTCTTCATGAAAAAAAGAAAGACCATTATAATTTTTTAAAATGACTAACTAAAAATACATATATAAGATATTGTATGGCAAGTGTAAAGGACTGCTCAAGCACACACTTATTAACATAAAAAGAAAACAACAATATGAAAATTGCTAACTTTAACAACACTGTTAAAACAATGTGGAAAATAGCAGACAAATAAATTAAATCAATAAAGAAAAGTAAAAACATTACCTTACAGAGGGTTGTAAATCCTAAGACCATTAGTGACATATTTAAGGGATATTTCTTAAATATGACTGGAAAGTATATTTATAAAACTAAGATAAGCATGATTTAAATATGTTAATGTGTCTCACTGAGCATCTTTATGATATAAATGCTGATGAAATTTACCTTCAGATTTGTAGTTTTAAAAATGATGGGTGGAATTTTACTCCTAGGATCTTAAAATAAACATTCTTTGCTAAATTATTTCATTTTATGCAAAGTATTTCGTAATAGGCAAAATAATGAAAAAATAGTTCAATAAATAAACATTTTTAATTATTTACAATTTGTAATACCAAACAATTTACAGCTAAGATTTAGAAAAAAAGTTGGATTTAACCACATGTAGGGCAAAATAATTAGAAATTCTAATGTAAAATAATAAAGGACACTCAAAAGGAACCAACAAAATATGGAAAGAATTAAACATATTCACCATAAATAATAAAATGAAACCTACATTAATGAGGGATATATTACCACTCCATTGTCTACAGCTTCATAAGTGCAATTTTACTTAATAAAATGAATACTGAAAAAAATATAAATACTCATACTATCAAAAATAGTCACTTACAGGAACAGGAAAAAGGGATTTAGCAGATCAAAGACTAAGACAGAGATGAAAGAATATAATGACTAATGATTAAGTAATTATTTCACTGGTAACAGTAGCTTTTTAAGAATTTGCAATAGATCACCTGTTTCCTTACCTTAGTTGTAAGAGAAGAAAGACATAATGATTTGAGATTGTTGAACACATTATAAAATGTTATTTCCTTCATCATGAATTCTCTCATTGGTCTGAGAAGCTTTATTTCTGGATCTCGTTCATCACAGAATCCCTTTAAAAATAAAATATATTTATGTGTGCCAATGTGACTAATAAATATATGAAACAACACCATAATAAGAACAACACAGTGCCAATTTGAAGGAAATGCCACATATTATTTATGTAAGCCAATATGACTAATATATGAAACTACACCTTAATTAGAATACAATGCTAAATTTAAAATATACATGATAATGCTTTATACAAAGTCTCAGCTTGTCAACTTGGCTAGCACGATTTTAGACCTGCTTGAGACCACTGCAGTTGTGTATATATAGGTAGGTAACACTAAGGAGATTACAGATATGGCAAGCTTTCTGAGAGGTAAGAGTTCTAATATCCAAAACTTTTCAATGCTACTCTGGAATGCCAGTGGTATCACACAGAAAAAAGTCTGAAATTGAAATATTATTACGTAAAAATAATGCATATCTTTGTAATTCTTGAAGCTAATATTGATAATGATAATGAAAAGATTTATAATTTTAAAAACTACAACATATATTGTCTACATAAACATCCACATGTGGCAAGTGGCATATTAGTTGTAGTCAAAAACTCCCTTTTAAGTAAAACAATTATATTGAAAATCATGAACTTCACAGACTATGCTGAAATCACTAGATCAGAAGTATGGTTACAGAATGCAAAATTTTTGGTATTTACAGTCCCCCAAATAACCATCAACTAAATATTGACTTAATAGAAGTTAAACAAAATACCCTAATAATTGGAGACCTGAATGGACATTAAAAACAGTGCAGGTACAATTCCTCCAAGGCAGTTAGAAAAACGATTGAAGACTTTTTGGAAGCAAGTGCAGTCAATTTAATATACAAAAACAATGACCCCAAAACTTTTATTCACTATGGACTGAACAAATCCTAATATGGTGATTGCATCTTCAGATATTGCAAATCACACCACTATAAAAGTATTGGAAGACATAGGTAGTGGCCATTGTGTCATTATAACTGAAACCATTCAGTCACAAATGAGTAATTTAAAAGCTAGTGGACTGAAGAGATGGAACTTCAAAAAAACAGACTGGATAACTTTTCGGAAACTCACTGATGAACATTTTGAAGATATAGACTTGGAGGAAAGTCCGCTGGAAATAACTGACAATATTAACAAAAAACTGATTAATGCTGTAAAAATAACAATTCCCAGAGCAAAGGGTGTTAGGTACAAACCTTTTTGGAATCAGAGATTATTTGCATTAAAAAGAGATCGAGATAACACTAGAAATATAGCAGAAGCAACAAAAGACCCTTACTTAGTGAGAGATTGGAGAAAAAAAACTGCACTTTTGAAAAGTGAAATAAAAAAATGCTAAGAAGTCATTTAATAAATTCTTTAGCTCCCTTCACTATAAAGTAATAACATTAAAGTACATACATATTTTAATACATTAAACAATGTCCCAGAAACAAACAAGTCTCTTATTATTAACAACAAAGCCCTCATTCGCAATAAAATTTTTCTGCTGTAAGAGCAAGTTACAATTTCTTCTTCTCTTCTTTTCATTTTAATACTACAGTTCTGAATTGTTCAAATTGAATTTTTACATTTAGCAGTCATCACCTAAAACCAGTTTTAAATTTATTTGTGATTTCTAAGCAGAAATTTTTGTTCATTAAATATTATATATAAACATTTATTTTAGAATAAATTGGTAGTATTATTGCCTTGAGTCTTGTCAAGAGAAAGTCTAAAAAACTCATAATCAGGGAACATACAATGAAAAGAGAGAAAAATTTGGCTGAACACAAACACTTGCAATTATTAAATAAAATTGTTAATTGGAACATTGCACAGTGAAGCTAATCATATATTAAGATCATTGTGTGATTAAATTGAAATAACACTCTTTTGCTCCACTTACTTGTTTAAATATGTAGGATGGATTTCACAAACCCTTTGTTCGCTTGTCAGCCCATAGTCGACTGGAGTTGTTTTTCCAATGTAGATTTTTTAATGTTAAAAATCTCCTGATTGATAATGTTAATGACAGTATTCCAAAAGAGAAAAAAGCAGGTATTTATAAAAATAAGTCATGCAGAATGTGAAAAAATCTTCTTTGGAAAACAAAAAGAAACAAAGACACACGGTTAAAAGAATATTTCAGAAATATAAAATAGAAGTAGTTGGAGAAATCAGCAGTGGCATCTCATTTCTGGACAGAAAACCACAACATATTGAACAAAACAAAATTATTAAAATCAGTGTAAGAACCTACAGAATATGCTACATGGAAGAAAATCTAAATTTACAAGTACAAAGACAGTTTAATGAACTTCAACACTTCCAGTGATGAAAACATAAACTTTAAGTTCATCAGACTTCCCCCAGAGCAGATTACACATCCCCACAGCACAACGGTTTATCCTCCAATCAACTATGGGGCTGATGATGCGAACGAAGGGTTCGTGAAACTAGTCCTACATATTTAAACAAGTAAGTGGAGCAAAAGACTGTTAGTTCAACTCAATCACACAATGATCTTAATACTTGCAATTATTGTTGCACATTAAGCATGCAGCTGCTGTTTCTGGCTACTTTAAAAAAAACTTCTATAGAAATGTATATAGTTCATGACATGTGATGTTCCATGTAGATATCAAGCTCACCTGATTGAATTTATTTCATAAGTCAACATTTTAATTTTCTAACATCCTGGCTTATTGTAATGAAGTTTAAAATAATTGGAACAAATAAGCATTTTATTTGCACTTACCACATCTAAAGGAATGTGAGCACCTCTGCCAAGGGAAATATTGCTAAGTAATTTCATGGATAAATGTGTAGCAGTCTCTGCAGTGAATATCTTGGTACACCTCAGTTGTTTGGATATTCTGACCAATAATCGAGTTCTGAAAGTTAAAATTTATTACAGGTACCTCTGCATGTTTTATAGTATCCAATTTTGCATTATGTGGTATGCCTTTTTTGACTGGATTTTATAATAATTTTAATCTAATTAAGAAGGGTATTTCATAATTTTATTATTATAAAATTTATAATGAATACTGGTCATTAAGGAATATATCTAAAGGAGCTGGAAGATCAACACTTATGATTAGACTTCTGAATTGTATGCAAATGCATATTTAGTTTGGTTTTTATCTTTTGATATGGAATAAAGCTTAGCAATGTGTTTTATGCTCTTTTGTGCTTGTATGTGAAGTTTTATAGTGCATATAATTACATATTTCATCCTTTTTTCATGCTTCAAGCATATAATAAACATTTTTAAATTTTAAAATTAATATTTAAACACATTAGTAACAAAATAATAAAGTCCACACTATGGACACCCCATAAAGAGCCTCCCCAGTGTGGTTGCAACAAAATCATGTGATGTTACTGGGAAATTCTTCATTCCATTTTTGTTATCTGTATTGTATCATCACACAGTTCAAACCTGACCTGCTGATGTGATGCTGTTCAGTGAGGTTAAGGTCATGTTATAATGCCAAAAGAAGTGTCATCTAGAAGTGGCTTAAAGAATGTGGAGAGTGGGATTTCACTAAGAACAATAGTTATTTACTGTATCACGTGCAATAAACAAGCTGCAGTTAACACAAAATATATGTTCATTTTTCACTTATCAACCAACCAGCACACTGCAAACAAACAGAGAAAAAATACATCCAAACAAACACTACTGACACAAGTTCCTTCATCTTCATGAAAGAAAATTTTGTAGATATTTAAGTGCTTTTATAGTTACAAACAAACTATGGAATTCACTCTGTAATCACAAAATCTTGGAAAAATGTTGTTATAATGCCATTCCTGACAAATCAATCCAGAGAAAAAAATTATCTATAGGTAAACAACTGTTACCGCACAGAAATTTTAGAAATTCGGGACCATTTAAAGGATTCTTGTGTGTATGGGGTAATAAGATGGAATTACAGATGCCTGTGGCCATCATAAGGCAAATTTTCTTGTAGGGAAACTGAAGGTGAGCCAGGAAAACCGTACTTGATCACTTTTAAGGTTTTAGAAAAAACAAATCATTCTACTATTGCTCTGAAATTACTTTGGCCAGAAGCAGGCACTGAACACATATTTCAGGTTTTGCTTTCAGATGCTACAACTTACATGTTAAAAACTGCTTCAGCATTAAAAGCATCCCCCCCCCCCAGTTCATTCATATTACATGTATTGTGCATGCACTTCACAGAGTAGCATAAGTCATAATGAAAAGTTTTCCTGACATGAACAGTTTAATATCCAGCTACAAGAAAATAATTGTTCAAGCCCCATCCAGGGGTAGTGCTTACAAAAGAAAAATGTCTAGCCTTTCCATTAACCCAGAGCCAATACCTACCCATTGGGGTACATGGATTGAAGCTGCTCTCTTTTATTTAGATAATTTCAATGCTGTTAAAGAATTCATTGGTATGCCGAATCTAACTGATGCCTTATCAATTCAATGTTTTAATAATGAGTATTTGTAAAGGGACTTGGCTATCATCCAGACACGCTTCAAAATTATAGCTGAAACCATAAGAGAACTGGTGGTGGCGGTAGTGATGGTGGCGATGGAGGTGGGGATGGCGGTAGTGGTAGCAACAGCACAAGGCAAGATCCTTCAGTTTTGTACTCCTTCTGGCATTAAATGATGAATAATGTTTTTATTTTTCTCCACTTTACATTCTACTTGTTTCCAATCATTAATTTTAAAATTGTTTTCTCATTCCCTGTTTATATATTGGATCATCAACCTTTGAGCATAGCATGGTTACCTTTCCATTTTCTAGTTACTTAACTGTCATATTCTACTATTAATATTTACATATCAGAATTATGTCGTTATATGTTTCTTCTTCTATAAGTATCTTTTAATTAATTTCAAATATCCTAAACTTGGGTATTCATTTTTTACACTAAACTCCATTTACTTACATACTTCTAGTGTAAAAAATGAATACCTAAGTTTAGGATACATTACCGCTGCATTGTCAACAGCTTCGATATTTAATTTCAACTAGTTTACACCATCTTGGTTCTTCCTTTAATTAGCACTAATCTTTTAACATTTACCTTAATGTTTGGAGTAAATCTTCCTTCTGAGTTAAGTTCTTCACTGAGTCAAACAAATTCTTCAATTTCTCATCTTTTTCATTATTGAAAAATTCACTATAACAATCATATGTGACATAGCTCTTGCTGTTACTGTTTATACCTAAGCTTTCACTTAGTGCTGAGATGTATATAGGAAAGTTGAACCTCTTGGCTATATGCACAACATTTTCACAAGCACTTTTCCGTTCCTCTTGGCTCATTCCTAGAATGACTCCTTCTATAAAACAGCAAAAGAGTTGAAACATGTTAAAGTTATTACACATAAGCTTCTTGTCTTACACTAAGTAGAAGATTAATTAATTTCATTACAAATAACTTTACATTCTTAATTATTCCCACTTAGTAACTAAAACAAATTTAAGAGTTTCAAAAGAAAAAATAATAGCTACAAACACAAGAACTCATTTGAACATTCTCAAAACTATGATACCTATAGCTTTTTACTATCATATATTTCTTTACTGATAAATATTAAATATAATTAGTAATAGATAAATTTCCTATTGTTGGTTTGTCATGACTTTAAACAATGCACTCTTGGTACAGATGTTATAATACAGCATCAGATATGCACACTTTGTACATATGGTGTAATAGATAACTATAGTTGTGAACAAATAGTACATGTAAAATTTTACATTTTATGCTAAAATATCTTTTACTTTCTGCATCTTCTTTTGGGATGTGCCTTATATTTATAATTTTTCTTTTTTCTACATCTTTAATTTTGAGTGTGACTTAGATTAAAAAATATATGGAACTAATGCTTAAAAAAAATTATAAAAGCAGAAGTTTGTGCTTATATGAGATTTTAATATAATAAAATGCTGTTAAAATGCTCAATTTTATGACCATTTCCAATATGGAATTATCTAATCCTGTGTTCCTCCTCCTCCCAAATAATGTCCTTTGTTAAATGTGATAACTTCAGGACAATTTTTTTTAAATACTGTTTAATGCCTGTTTTTACTGTTGAAACATCGCAGGTGGTGAACAATGGTGATGAGATAAAACTAATAAATTGGAAAAGAACTTTTTTTAAGGAAAAAAACATTCCAGGCATTAATTTGGAGCTCCAGTTAAGAAGAAAACCTGGAAAAAAAACCTGTCAAGGAGGAAGGTCCTGATGGGAATCAAATAGGACTATGATGATTATTATTATTATTATTGGAGAATGATAGTATTTGTACTATATGTACAGGAATATGAATGCGATTTTCACTATGTACTGAAGAAAAAGCCTGATAAAAACTTTTAGCTACTTAACCCATTTTAAGCACTTACAAACTGAGTCAATTATGGGTACCTGTGCTTTTGTATTTTATTTTAAGAGTGTTTAATGTTCATTTTTGCTACTATGGCACCACAGGCAGTTAATACTGATACATGAGATGAAATAATAAACTAGGAAAAGAATTTTCATAAAGAAGTGTTCCAGACACTACTTTAGATGTCTCCCGAGCATTTGCCATTGATGAGACTTGGATGAAACTTCAAATGAGGTCAGTTCTTGTAAAATTCAAACAATGTAAGTAAATGGAGTTTAGTGTAAAAAAATGAATACCTAAGTTTAGGAAATATACTTCCTGTTCACAAGTATGTGCCTGAACAATCTTAGTCACCTGTGTGGATATTTGTGCTTTCAACTTTTCTATTTAAGCTTAATACCCTTTATTTTGAAAGAGAAAAGCTTTCATTTACCTACTTGTTTGAGCAAGAACAAGTATGGAGACTATACTTTTATATTCCTAAATTATTCTTAAAAATATGATTGTGTCAATATGTACCTAGCACAAATTGAGGACAAAAATCCTAGAAACTAGCATAAACTTTAACAATTATGTCATATTAATGAAGTAGTTCAATTAAATTTCAAATTGATAAACTAAGTCCAGAGTTATAATGTCTAAAACGATAATACAGCAGCTATAAAATAATATGAATCTGATAGGAAAATGAATTTAATATAGTTGAGTCAAATATTTAACACTTACATTCTTATTATTTAAGAAAGAAAACAAGTTTCAAGAGCTAATTGCTCCCATCCTCAGTTGCAGGTCAAGTGCAGCTTTGTTCTTCGAAATGGTTTGGTTTGTCTCTAGTTTTTTTTTTTTTTTTTATTGGTGTTTACCGCCCGTTTTTACTACTGAGGGATCATTGGCGGTGACACTGATGATACATGAGATGAAATGATATATTGATAAAGAGTTTCTTTTATGCAAGGAAATGTCCCCAGGCCTAAGTTTAGGGTACCTTCTCGGTATTTGGCATTTATGAGGACTGAGGAAAACCTGGAAAAAATCCCAGCCAGGAAGGACTATCCTGACGGAATTCCAAACGCAGACCTCCTGATCACGAGTCTGTGCCTTAATGACCTCGGCCACCTGTGGCAGTTTTTTTTTTTTTGGGGGGGGTGGTTGGATGAATTTCTGTATTAGGATGTCACTTGGCAGGATTTCAATGTTAAAAACATGGTTTTTATTCTTCCAGATATAAATGTTTTCCCAGATTGTAAGTTCTGTTTTTCCTGTTATATTTTCAAGTACTTTGGGATTTCTTTTAACACTATGTTGTTCCTTCCAAAAATGCCAAACCATTGCTGATTTTTCTTCCTGTTTTTGATTTATATTCCTAATATGTTCTTTTGCTGGTGTTTTTATGTTTCTTTTGGTCTTTCTAATGTAGATTTTTTCACAATCATTACAATTTATCTTATATACTAAATAATTCTAAATTGTACATAAAAGATGATATTCCACAAGAGAAAAAACCAGGAATATATCAGATAAATTGCAATGACTGTGAAAAAAATCTACATTGGAAAGACCAAAAGAAACATAAAAACATGAACAAAAGAACATATTAAGATCATAAATCAAAAACAGGAAGGAAAATCAGCAGTGGCTTGGCATTTTTGGAGGGAACAGCATATTATTAACAGGAATCCCAAACTACTCAAAAATATCACAGGAAAAACAGAACTTACAATCTGGGAAAACATTTATATCTGGAAAAATAAAAACGTTTTTAACTTTGAAATCCCACCAAGTACATCCTAATACAGAAGTTCATCCAACCACCACCAGAGACAAACCAAACCAACAGGAAGAACAAGGCCAGCAGTCAACCTGGAACTGAGGATGACAGCAATTAGATCTTGAAACTTGTTTTTTTCCTTAAATAACAAGTGATGTAAGTATTACAAATTTGACTCAACTATATTAAATTCATTAGTGTGCTAAATATTACAAAAGTCTGCCACACTTAACAAACTGATGGGAATAATCTTAAGCTACAGCTGGGAATAATCTTAAGCTACAGCTGGGAATCAAGCCACAGGTATTTTCTTCACCCAAATCTCACTTAAACACTGCTGCTACTAAAGAACAATTTCCAATTGTAAGATACATGAAACAATGAATGATCATGTGAAAAATATTAACAAAATGACCATAAGTCACCAGTAACTAAAAGATTTCAAGAGCTTACCATCAATGTACACTACAGATGTGGAGAAAAGAAACTTTTTGTGATTCAGTTCATTTTTCCCTGTATGTGCCATATGTAGCATTGATAAACTTGATGCACTGCCAGAAAAAGCAATGAGGATATGGTCTATAGGTTTCACCATCTTTGACTTCCCCAGAGCAGATCTGAATTTGTGTGTTGCAGCAGTCAAAAAGCAGTACCTGTTAAGTTAAACAGTGTGTATTAATGAATTCAATCATATCAAAAGTCTGCCAGACTGTTTCACATATTAACACTAGAAGTGCCAGATCCTGTTATATACTTAGAATCATCGAAGCCGTCATTTTGTTTGCTGATGTTAACTATATATTAAACACAATAACTACTAACTTTTATACTATGTGAAACATTAATGTATTACTTTCAAACATATTTAATAATAAACATATAAGAATGCAGCTTTATAAAGACAATAATGTGCATATTGAAATTTTTTATTATTTATTGCTATTAGTGTATTTGTATGTCCTAAGTATTTTTCCATTATCTTTAGCTAAAATTAACAAAAATACAAAATATGACAATGCATGATTCGAGTGAGATATTTACATTAATTACAAAATTCTTTTTTTATTGTTTCTTTTGTGCAGGATCCACAAATACACTTTCTACAATTATTGCAATTTGTATTTGTCTTGTTTTGATGTTTCTTCTTGGCACTGTTGTCTCCAATTATCACTTTTGGATTTCCTCAAAGCTTGTTCTTCTTTGTCTTCTTCTTCCATCCTCCTTGTTTGGTTTCTAGCTTCCATATATTCAGAGCATAGTTCTTCTGCAAATTCTGGAATAAAATTTCTGCAACTTATATTTTCCATTACCATCTTAAAAATAATTCATGAGTAGCTAGGTCAAGGATATTGAAAGAAACATGGTAATCAATATTTCAGAATCAATATAACAGAAATAATATTTTTTGCCATTTGGTTCATGACATCAACTGCAAACATTTTTTTGTTGTACATACTAATTGTTTATGGAAGTTGTTTTACATTTATTCTGTATCTCAACATCAGGATGCACTGAAGTATAAAGAAGAATATTATTACAAAATTGTTAATTGGAGTATTGCACAGTGAAGCTAATCATATATTAAGATCACTGTGTGACTGAATCGGACTAACACTCATTTGTTTCACTTGTTTAAATATGTAGAACCGATTTCACAAACATTCACATCTTCAGCCAAAATGTCAACTACTGGATACTTCAATTTGCTGTGGGAATGTGTACTCTGCTTTGGTGGAGGTGTGATGAACTTAAAGTTAATGTTTTCATCCCCAGAAGTGTCAAAGTTCATTAAAATGTCTTTGTATTGTATATGTAGATTTTTTCCCGAGTTGCTAATTCTGTAGGTCCTTGTACTGATTTCAATAATTTTGCTTTATTAATATGTCGTGGTTTTCTGTCCAGAAGTGAAATGCTACTGCTGATTTCTCTATTTGCTTGTACTTTATGTTTTTTTTTGTTTTTTTGTTTTGTTTTGTTTTTTTTTTAATGAGAACCAAATGTTCTCAAAACCAGTTGGTTTAGATTTATTTAAAAAAAATTCTTGTGCCACTTTTCAACCTTGATGATAATTTTCATTCTTCAGTGTTGGGAAAATATTTCTGAGATGGCAAAATACATCAAAAAGTGTATTTTTACCCACTTTTAGTTATAATAATTGTCCAAAAACTAAGAAGTTTTTCTTATGGATAGAGATTTTTTTTGAGTAGTGTTTAATGCTCGTTTTTATTACTGAGGCACCACAGGTGGTGGACACTGATGATACATGAGATTAATTATGTATTGTGAAAGGATTTTTTTTTTAAGGAAGGAAGCGTTCCAGGCCCTAAGTTTAGGTACCTACCTGGCATTTGCCAGTTATGAAGACTGAGGAAAACCTGGAAAAAACCCCAAACCGGGAGGACAGTCCTGGCGGGATTCGAACTCCAGACCTCTTGCTCACGAGTCTGTGCCTTAATGACCTCGGCCACCCGTGGTAGTGGATAGAGATTTGTGAAGTTTCAAACATGACAACTATTTGAATGGGGAATTTCCATTATCAAACCATTTTTATACACAAGCAAGAGCTTTTCCATATACTTTCAGAGATTCACTCTTGAACTTTTAATTTCTTAAAATTTTCAGGTCCCTGTTAGCTTTGGTACCAAAGAATTGTTCATCTAGTCTTCTTTTTAAATTTTTTTTGAGATCTGCCACAACTGAGTATGTCACTTGTATATGTATGAGAGTCACCCAAATAAATAATTTTTCCAGTCAAAAACAATGTTAGGAATTTGATAATTTTAGTGTGAAATATGAGCTGAAGTTTCCTACATGTGTTTGCACAGTTTTAGTTTCTTCGCACGATAACTTAGCTGTAGGAGGCTTTTAAAATGGCATCTGTGAGTGATATCCATTTTAAACAATGTGCTGTCATTGACTTTCTTATTGCAAAGAAGAAACAGTGGGGAATATTCAAAAACTTTGTGTAAAGTCTATGGAACATCTGCAATCGACAGCAGTATTGTTGGTCACTGGGCATAGAGGGTGAGAGCATTAGAAGGCAATTTTATGGAGCTCCAATATTTGCTGTAAGTGGGAATACCCTCCAAGCTATCTTGACTGACACATTGCAGCATGCTGATGTTCTTATTTGAGAAGATTAACGCATTATGACTCAGCATTTTGCTTTGATGCTGTCAGTCACCAATCCCATGCTCTTGAATAATCAAAAGTATATGCAAGATGGTTTCCATGATATCTTACAATGGAACACAAATCTCAAAGAAAACACACTTCTTCTGGTATGTTGCAATGATTTGAGCCTTCTTGTTCTGAAATGTGACAAATTATGAAACCTGGGTTCATTTTGAGTCAAAAAAAAAAAAATGATAATCAATGGAATGGCACCATTCTTAATCTCCAAAGAAGGAAATATATCTCTATTACTTCCCAGTTCAGCAAAAGGTGACCAAGAGCTTTGAAGAGTGTTAGCCAGCAAACAGGAATGTGATGTAGAACTTCATGATAATCATACTGTACAACATCAAAACATTCCTTGAGCTCAGTAAATATTTTGAGCTCTGCATGAAATTCTGCTGAATACTTTAAAAAAAAAAAAATCATTCCAATTAAGAAGAAAAACAAACTAGCAGGCGAGTTGGACAGTTATAAGCCTGTATCCTTAACTTCAGTCCTTGCTAAAACTATGGAGAAAATGATCACTACAAGATTAACTTATC
Organism: Metallyticus violacea; assembly: GCA_030762175.1. NCBI lineage: Eukaryota > Metazoa > Arthropoda > Insecta > Mantodea > Metallyticidae > Metallyticus > Metallyticus violacea. The sequence goes on along the minus strand of CM060837.1, from coordinate 31,013,087 downwards.
TGGCATCTCAAAATCTCCTTACAGACCACCAAGCAAGTTTCAGAAAGCAATATTCAACAATTAAGCACATTTTACTTTAACATAGGATATTGAAACTGCTTCCAACAAAAATCTCTTCGTAAGTACATTTTTTACTTAAAAATCTCTTTGTTGATCTCAAAAAGGCCTTCAACAACGTATGGAGATTGAAGATTATTTTTGAGTAATATTGGGATAAGAGGAAAAATGTTGAGATGGTTCAGGATCTATTATTAAAACGTACATAGGTGTAAACTGGAATAATGTCATCTCTAAATGGCATACTACTACAGTAGGCCTTCTACAAGAAGATGTCTAAAGTGCAATTCTTTTTAGTATTTTCACAGATGACATCAACAAAATATTAGCAGACTTCCCAAATGAAAATATGGGATTGTTTGCAGATGATATTGCCACTTGGATTAGCCAAAATATAAGCAGAATAAACAACATTACAAAAAATTAGAAAAAGGCAGAAAATTATCAATAGCATGGAAACATGAACATCTACCAACAATATGGAAATAATCACTAAATAGACAGTTTTCAAGCTTTCAGTCTTCAACACACTAGAGATGATTTATCACTTAAAATTAATAATGAACTACTATAACAGAAAGAACACACTAAATATCTTAAAATAACACTTCACAAAAAACTTCCATTCTCTGAATGACTGACAATATAACTAATAAAAGTGCATAAGAAAAACAAAATATTAAGAAGACTAGCAGGCGTCAAATGGAGAGGATATGTATGTCTACTAAATGAAACGTACAAAGGCTACATAAAGCCAAATTTGTTCCATAGAAGTGACATAATATCCACATTAAACAACCAACTTAAAACTAAATTGAATATAATACAATCTAGGTCAATAAGAATAATAACAGGAGATGTAACACCAATTGCTCTAATGCAGAGCATAACTAACAACCTACAATTAAAACAAGAGCTAGATATTAAAATGGCAATACTGGGACAGAAATTAAAAAGTCATCAATACAGGAATAAATGGTTTCATATTCCAGACAGGCACACATTGATTAAAAACACAACAGACTTTCAAAAGTTACATACAGAAAGATTTAGACAAATTTTTAAAAATAAGCACTAAACCTGGCATTATACCAACTGACCCTTTACAATATATAGACATCAGCACCTGGATACAATGGCCTCCAAGAAGAATGACAAACCTGAAGTATTAAGATTGACATCTCTTAGTACACTAAACAACTATTATTCGACTGATACATGGTGTAGAGTATATAGAGATGGATTTCTTAAAAATGGAGAAGCAGACTTTGGAATATACTGTGAAGAATTCTCCCAATATACACCTTTGGGACAGTATTCTAACAATTTTGATGGCAAAATAATGGCCATTAAAGCAGCTTTAGAAAATCTACTATATAGACCTAACATAAATAAAAGAAATGTTAACCAAGTGACTCTAAAGCAGCACTCTTTTATTGAAACCAAGAAAAATTGGAGTTGCTCAATTTTGCTTAATTGTTGGGCATGATTGCCTGTCAGAACATCTCTTCAGGATGAAATTAGTCAAGGACAGTCACTGCTCATTATGTTGGAAGTGAACCCTTCCTAAACAAAGAACATCTATTGAAATGCAGCCAACATGATAGCAACAAACATATGAAAAATAATTTAGAAGCTCTTTATTGGGAAGTTGGAGAAAAAATTATAAATATCAGCATCCCCATGGCCACTAGCAACAACTAACTTAAAAACTAGTGTTTCAATACCAAATGAAACAGATTCAGACAATCTCTAGCATTATTGCGAGCAATGTGATAATCAGAGTTAATTAACATTTTGTCTGCAATTTAAGTAATTTCTGGTATACATAATTACTTTTTTCAAAATTAACAGATGCACTGCTGGCTCCATAAGCCAAAAGTTTTTAATATTCAATCCCAATTTCTTCAGAGCTTAATCATGCAAACAGTTAATAGATTTAGATGATTCATTTGGCCCCTCATAAAAATTGAGAAAATAATCATTCACAGCAGTTTTGGGATGAAAAAATCTCATTGCAAGAAGAAAATGTTACTATTTCCTTTAATGCATCTGTACTCATGCAGGCATGAGGGATATGAACATAATTTATTCACTATACTTTCAACTATACTACTGCTTTCGTTTTTGTTCATCCAATATGGACCTTAGGTGCCACTGAAAAATATGCACAAAGAAGACTTTTAAGTTTACTTCAGCAATCAGATAAACTGAAGCTGTGATGATGTTTTATAGCATGGAATGCTTTTGTAGTTACTTTCTCTTCCGCAGGACAATTTTTTGGAGAGAAGAAATTATTGATAATATATAAAATCCTTGAACTTTTAACAGCTATTTCCTGGTTCCACCCAGGAAAATGTTATATTAGATGTATATATATCTAGTCAGACTCATGTCATTTTACATTACCTGTGACTTGCAACAGAAAATTAGTGATCATAATAGCATTCTATTAGAGATCAGTTAGGAAAATAAAAAATTACCAAGAACAAATCCATTAGTAGTTGGGGATTTTAACAAAGCAGATGCTGCACTACAAATGTTTTTATCAGAAAAATATTATTGATTTAGATTTATATAATGAGGGGGGGATTGTTGGAGTTTTGTTGACCTCCCTCCCATAGTTCAGCCTAAAACGCTTATTGTGCAATCCCAGAGGAAGAGATGCTTTCACTGTTTTCCAAAAGCTGTTCATTGAACAAGTTGCAGTATTTTGGTTCATATGTCAGCATCTATTCATAGGTCTTTCCTGGTTATAGAAAGAGTAAGATTCTTTCTTACCAGGAATGGGCACTTGAACAGGATGTGCGAGGTGTCTCATCCTGTTTGCACAATCTGCAAATGGATTCATCTTTGTAGAGTCCTATTTTATATAAATGTTTACTGAAGTGGCCACGTTCAGTAATTAATGTAACTACTTTCCTTATTTCTCTTCTTTCCAATTTTAGGAGATATGAGGAAAGAGTTGCTTGGACCTAGAAGCAATTTCCTAGCTTGTATGATTTTGTAAGCTCTGGAGAAAATGTACAGGATGTTTGGAATATATTTAAGGACATAACTTTTGAGGTACTGATGAAATGTGTTCCTTACAATACAGTAAAAAATAATTTGGATCCAGAGTATTATACTCAATATATATGTTACTTAAAGGAAAAGAGTAGGAATACATATAATAAGCATAAACAGAGCACTGTACACTCAGTTAAATATATTGAAAGGACTAAAGACCTGGAGTGTGAAAAAAAAATAGCACAAGAAAATATCCTGAAACAATTACTAAAAGTAAATGGCAATGAAATTGGAGTAGGTTTTATAATTATGTATGGCAGAGAATGGGAAATGAGGAAATTACATTGTTGAGTAATGAAAATGGAAAAAATAAAACATAATAGAGAACAAAGAAAAAGCTGATTTATTAATTTCAGCATTTAACAAAAATGACTGATAATAAAAAATAACAAAAATAATATACATAGAGTTGTCGCACTGACATAGAAAAGAATGGCTAAAAATACAACTTTTGATATATCAGCTAAAATAATTAGAGAAAAAATTAAAAATCTAAAAAATCGTAAGTCATGTGGTCCTGTTGATATTGCTGCAGAAGTCTTGAAGCTAGGAGGGGGGATTATTACTTCATACCTTATATACTTATTCAACATATCTCTAAATAATTCTAGTCTACCGAAAGACTGGAAGTTTGATGTCACAGTCCTTATTCAAAGCACAGCATTAAAAATATTTTACAAATTACAAGCCAGTTAGCCTCATATATGCCATATGTAAAGTTATGGAACAATTGATAAGTCAATATATTAATAGTGTCCTTAATTACAAAGATTAGTTATACCATCTTCATTATGGTTTCAGGAAGCGTTTTCCTTTGATAGCCAAATTATTCATTAGTTTAGAGCCTAGCTGAAGAGATAGAAATAGGAGATAGGATTAATGCAGTAGTAATTGATTTTTCTAAAGATTTTGATTTAGTATTGCGTGGCTTATTAATAGATAAATTGAGTGGACTAGAAACAGATAAAAGGATTGTACTTTGGAAAAAGTTTTTTAAGTACAGACCCAGATAGTTAGGATAGGTCAGAAAATGTTAATTATCAAAAAAGTGACATCAGGCGTTCCACAATGTAGTGTTCTTTGACCACCATGATTAAGATTTATATTATAATCTTTGCTTAAATATGTCAAAAGCATGATTATTTGTTGATGATTGTATTGATTAATAACAGTTCCAATATGAATATTATAAAGTGATCTTAAAATACTTCCAATTGGGTGGTTAAACATATGATGAAAACATATGACTCTAAGAGCAATGCAATAAATAACATGTAAAAATCTGGAAGAAATTAATCTAAAATTATAAACTGATGATGTAGAAATTCTCCAGGAAAACTGCTGTAAATACTTCAGAGTTTATTTCAGTTCTAAACCTATTAGATCACCTTAAACCTGTAAATTATAAAAGTCAATCAAACTTGTGAATTTCACACCATGACAACGTAAATCATTCATATAATTAAATCAATATATTGCATAGATGCTGCTAATAGCTAAACTTAGATATTTGTTCCTTAAACAAAACTTTGCAAGGGTAGCTGTTTAGCAGTGTGAAAATAAAGTTTTATTCCCTGTACACTATTTTACGTAGGACTATGACTATATTCAAATCAGGGATAAATAAACATAGACTCACAAATCAGGGATAATAAATACAGACTTACATGATATTATGTAACTATTGCAGAAAATCACGATAGATTAATCACATTACTCCACATGTAAAAAATACCACCATGGGTGTCCAGGGTTGTTATGGTGCAAATCATGAGCAGGGGGTCTGAGGTTTGATTCCCACTAGGACCGTCCTCCCTGAATGAGGTTTTTTCCAGGTTTTCCTCAGTCCTCATAAATGGCAAATGCCAGGGAGGTACTTAGGCCTGGAACGCTTGCTTCATTAAAAAAAATACTCCTTTTCCAATTTATCATTTCATTTCATGTATCATCAGGTTACTCCTGTGGTGCCTCAGTAGTAAAAACGGGCATTAAACACTATTTAAATAAAGGGGGGGGTTCTGTATAGAATTTATGATTTACAGCTTACCTGCAATAGCAATCCTTAATTCTTAGCACAACTTCAGCCTGTAGTTTACCACATTTTTTACAGAGATCACTGGCTCTGAAAAAGATGAGCTGATATAAATGAAATGTGATATATATTCCCAAGGACACTGCACTCAGTTGAAATATATATCAAAATACTCAGTTTTGTAATATGGAACAAAATATTTCAGCCAGAAGGCTGAAAACAGTATAATCTCATAGTTGTAAATGCACTGGCTATTAACCTGCCTATTAAAGCATTATTTATACAGCCAGAGGTTCTTCCAACCAGTGAGTGATAATTGCACCCCCACCAGTGTGGATATATGTATGGACATATAACTTGGATTCTAGTGGGCAACTAGGAAAAAATGGAATTCGTAATTCATACATGCAGTAACTTAAAACTAACCTTGAGTTCATCCTATAAACCAGTAAACATTTTCACAAGTATAAATTAGTAATGTATATTGAAGCAGATTGCATGCTGCTATGTTAGCGAGCAAATCATTATAATAGTGGCAAAACTGCTTTAACTACAGGAGCATTATCTGGGAGGCATACATATAGTGTCATCTAGCAGCAGAAATCATAACTTGACTTGGATGCATTTGCACGAAGTAGCAGCATGTTGGAAAATGACGGGAATGCATAGGGAAATGTGCACTTTTGATCAAAAAAGAAAGCAGAATTTTGTTTTGGAGGGTAACCTGGTAGTTAAATTAGCATACAGTTGCAGTTTGGGAATTTTAATAGACATCAGCTATCCATATGTATTAAAATATGAAAACAACACATATTGTGCCCTTTTCTGGAATATTGATTTGTATTAGCCATGGCATGCATGGTTTCTTCTATTAAAAATTCCCCCACCAAATTCTCCAAAGCCGTGTAAAATGGAGGCTGATCCTTTTGGAAAATAAATACAGATATCCTTAATTACTTAATTGACTATTACTATTACTATTACTATTAACAGCTATTACTGCAGTATTAACAAAATCCAATGAAATGTAAATAGTATGTTGTACACTTAGGGAAACAGTACCCAGCCCATTTTCTTTTTCTTTTCTTCTTCGTACTTTATCTTCATATTTTCATTACACGCTCCAGTTTTGCTAATCCCATATTAACCACTTAACTGCATATGTGTTCTTATTGCACTAATAATTATACATTAACCATTATCCAGCATTCCCCTTACCCATACAACCATTGTCCACCTTTCGGTATTTCTCACTATTCTAGGTTTTATTAAAGGTTGATGACATATTTATTAAAAATAAATTTTAACATTATTTTTATTGTTAAAATTTGTGCTCTTAGGACCCAAGGAACATTGTATAGTAACAAAAGCTGAAAATCACGAACACAGAATTAATATTTGCTGACAAATTCTTTTTTATTAACAGTGAACAGCAAATTTATACATCGTTATGCCTTAATCTAAAATGTAATTTTCTTGCAATGCTTACCTTATCGATTGTGATTCTTTTTCAATAAAATCGGTATCGTCAAACTCGGAATTCTGAAGTGAACACATTTTTACGGCAGTTTAAAATTTACGCACTATACCTTATCATGCTTCCTAACCTAACTTTCCATTTTCCAATACTTGCCACTCAACGTCTCACAGTTAGTCAGTCGAAATTCCCTACAGTACTTTAAAAATCCCTATTATTGGCAAAAACAATTCCCTATAAATATGTGGCCAATAATAGGGCTATATATATGAATGACATGGAATAATAAGCTCACATATTTTACTTTTAGAGCGTTGGCACCGCTCGGGCGTAAGCTAGGTCACTTTTCAGCCCTATAACGTCAGCTTACAGAAAATAACCCAAATCACAACATATCTGCTTCGTAGATTAGCTTTAATATGGCACATGTTGAATAAGCCATAAACACCCTTCCAATGCCTATAGGTTACTCTTTTGCAGTATATCATTAAATATTTACTATAAGAACAAAACGAAACGTTCTTGATTCATTTTTTTAAATGAAATATAATTAAATTTTTATAAAAATATGTTTTGTGCGGAACATTACTCTGTAAATAGAAAATAGTTTATTTGTACTGAAAAATATAATTTAATCCCCAATCTAATTTCCATAACATCAGAATAGCCAACCTCTGCGACATTCCTTATTAAGAGAAAGGGCTTAATGGGTGTTTACAGAACGAAAAATTGTATTATAACAAATCTGAGGAAAGCGGATAAAGGTGGGAACTGGGGACATTTTCGTAATACAAAATGTATACGGACGAATCTTTGAATTCTCAAATTGTGCGCGGACATAGCTCACTGTGCACAAGTATAACACCCAATGCTACCCTCAGTAGTAGAAAACTGTGCAAGATAAAGTTTGTTTATCAGCCAAAGCTACAGCAGACAGAGGAATAACCAGCTGCATGCGATTAAAACAACCATCTAATAACGGAATGGCAAATGAAACCTCAAATGAATCAGAAGGCAAGGAAATAAGAACAGGAACGCCTCGCGAAGATCTGGTATCTATACCATGCACATAATTACATGGTTAATATTAGTTTCAATTTATGGGCACCAAATTTGAAAGATATGCGAGCTGTCGGATATATAAAAGCACACGTGATTGTATTAAGATCAACTTTTGCAACTGCTGTTTTCAACATAACTTCTGTACGTTAAATATGCTAGAGATAGCGGATTTAGGTTATATGCCTTTTATATTCATTTCGGTGATCACGTTGGTCGTTATATTTACCGCTGACAATTTTAATTTTAATGTTTTTGTGTACACTTCAGTTCTCCGTTTGTTCGTCACTGTCAAATGTCATTGATTATTTGTTAACATTAATTATAATTGTTACACCGCATTACTGTCAAATGGTGCTATATTCCTCTACAGATTAATTTAAACTCAACCCCCGAGTTAATATTTACAAATCATCATTCCTCATTTATAATACATACTTGACTAATAAAAGAACTATAGGCTTTTTACATTCATGAGGGAGGCACTTTATCCTGCTGTATCTGTATATGGGTTGTCAGCGATTTTTTAAAACATAGATTAATATATAGCAAGAGAGCTCAGAATTGTATAGGTATATAAGAACATGAAAGAAAACCATTAAAATAGTAAGAAACCTGTTAATGCTGTGAACCCAGTTATTGGAACTACTTCTGTTCTGTTACTGTGTAATGTAATGAATATGATTTGAATGTATCTAGAATATAAAAAACTAGGTTTTACTGTAATCTCCTTTGCCCCAAGCCTATCCTCTTTATTCTACGGAAAGGAATGCTCACCGATTTTTGAAAAACGGAAGAAATGCTCTTATTTTTAGAAAATTAATACAAAATTTTGAATTTACACTTAGAGTGCTTTCTCTCGTTTTTAAAGGTGTCTTCATCTTAATATCGTATCCAATATAAACATTTTGTAATAATGCATATCAACAATTGGAAATATGAACCTGCTTGTCTACTTACACTGTCCGAGATCGTTTTAAGCGCGAACTCGTGAGCGGAAGGGAGGTGTGGGTTTCGAATCCCACCAGGACATCCTCCCTGACAGATTTTTTCCAGTTTTCCTCAGTCATAAATAGTAAATGCTGGAAAGGTACCGTAACCTTAGGCCTAAAACGGTTTCTTTCCTTAAAAATATTCTTTCCCAACATATCATTTCATCTCATGCATCACTGATGCCTCAGCAATAAATGAATAAAAAAAAATGCTTGTATGTACTCATATTTCATGGTTAGATATATATATATAATATTAATGAAACTTAAAAATAAAGAAACACTATTAACAATGTAACAAATTAACACTAATAATAAAAGTAGATAAAGATAAAACACAGTGAAAGAGTCACACTTGAAATTGCTATATTTTGAACTACTGCGAGTTCTTCAATGGCAAGAAGCTAGACTTGTGACTTGTCTAGCTTCTTGCCATTGAAGAACTCGCAGTAGTTCAAAATATAGCAATTTCAAATGTGACTCTTTCACTGTGTTTTATCGTTATCTACTTTTATTATTAGTGTTAATTTATATATATATTCTTTCTCTGTTCCCTTTCTTACCACAAGCACTGTTCTTATAACAAGTTTTTTGCTGTAAAAATCCTATATAAATATCTATGATTAAAACAACATGGCCTTGGCCATGATAGAATATTAATAATAAGAACTGATATTATATGAACTGTGATTGTTTATTGGTTACATTTGATTTTAAAAAAGTATATTGAAATATACACAACAAAGAATTACCATGTGATAATATGCATAAAATAAATTTATAAGCTTGAAACATGAACAAAACTGAAGAAGTATCTTACAGTTATCCAGGACATTACGAATTTAAATATTAGAATTAATCAGGTGCATATTTATTTGATGTTTAGAATAAAACATGCTTAAATGCAAAACACTGTCTGACACAACTTAAAATAAATATCCTACTTTAAAGAAAAGCGGTAATGTCTCAGAAATGCAGTAGGTGGTGTTATCAACACAGTAAATCATTTGCAAATAAATAAAGCAAAGGTTAAGATATTAACATGTGATAAACAGTAGCTAATATTCTCTTTCTCAGTAGGTTAATATTAATTTTTAACATTTAGGTGTATATGCACTTCAAAAATCAGCTATACATATTTCAAAAAAAAAAAAAAAACTTTTGTGTTTGTTCCTACCCAATATCATTACTTTTCACTTTTATTTCCAGATTAATACTGCTGTGAAATTCTTGCAAAATCCAAATGTACAGAGAAGTGCATTATCACATAAGCAGGCATTTTTGAAGAAGAAAGGGCTCACAGATGAAGAAATAAGTATTGCCTGTCAACGTGCTGGAACTTACAGCCAGTCAAAAAACCATGGAGTAAGATTCTTTTTGGTTGTATTGTGTTCCATATAAGAGCTTAAAACTGAAAAACAAATTTGTCTTCACAAGTAAAGCAGATTAAATAAATGTAAATAGTAATTTTATTCATGTCCTCTCCCTTCAGAATATGGTTTTAGTTATCCGAAATATTTGAGAATATTTTTTTTTCCTGTTAGAATTGTAGAATGGTAAATACAACGCAATAAAAACAGGTTTTATACAAACTGCATTATGCTAACCTACTAATGCAACTCAAATAACCTTACTGTATAACTGCCTCCTTTTTTTGCTATTAGCTATCCAGAGCTACATATGTCTTGTAAGTTATTTGGTAGTGAGATAAACTCGTTGACATAGACCATGTATATCTTTAAGGTTCTCAAGGTCATGTATCGATAATTTAGTATTTTCTGATGATTTTCATAACTACAGTCTTTGTCATATGATTTTTATGCACATTCTGCCTTAAATGCAACAGCAAAAAACATAGTACCATATTTAAGGTATGTCCTATATTAACATTCCTTAAATTTTTCAGAGAAAATTAATTTCTGTAGTAGCTTTCTTTGTATTAGTGGTGGACATGGATTTTAACAAACATTTCCGGGTTTTCTTGGCTGTGGTCTAATGGTTGATTCATATTTTTGGTGATCTCACATTTCATCTGAAACTATGGTTGACATCTTCAGAGAAGTAAAATAAAATGTGTACTTTACACTCAGTGACTGATTCATTAATGACTAAAATCATTTGAGATATGTCGACCTAAAAACTGTTATTCCACTTACTTTACAGTGGAGCAATGAAAGGGTTTAGGTCGACCTATCTCAAATGATTTTAATCATATTCATTGTGCTTCACTGTGTTAGTTCCATATATTTTTTTAAAAAGAAGTTTTAAAAATTTTTAAAATATGATTTAATAATGTTTATCAAAACCGGTCATATAAGTGTTCGACATTAGAAAAATATTCAAAATGTCTGCTAAATTGGCTGTGACCAATTTTTTAACTGTCTGAATATAGTATTTGATATATGTTGCTCAACTGCTTTTGAAAACTGATAAGAAATAAAATATTTTCATTATGAACCAAAAATGTATTGCAGTTACTCAGCTTTATACAAAATGTTCTATTAAAACCTCCTTTAGCATATTTTTTCTTATCCTAAAAAAAATTTTAAAAAATGTGTGCAATTCCTGATAGGTTCAAGGTAATTGCAAAATCCTTCTAAGCACACACTAAAAATCAGTTGCACAAGAAGGAATTTCACTGAAGTCAGCTCATTAAGAATGATCAGTTAAATAGTTCGCTTTCATAATAGAATACTGTTATTATGCTATAATAATATGTAGATGATTGCACACTTTGTTAGTATTTTATAATACAGACAGACTTGCTCTGATGTGTTCCTCTTTTCAGCAGTTAGAAACTATGCTACAACAGAGCCCACAGATAGCCGTGCAGCATCAGCCTTATATACTGCCATCTGTGTCACCTTGGTCTAAGCTTCGACACTTTCTTGAAACTGTTGCAATAATAGGAGGAGTGACATATGGATTATACATACTTTATAAGGTACAATGCTTTGTTTCCAGTAACATTACCTAAAGTTTGTAGCTTATAATTTCAATTAATGCAAGTCATTTACTAGGATGGTGAACCATTCCACTAACACTGAAGTTTGTAGCTTATAATTTCAATTAATGCAAATCATTTACTAGGATGGTGAACCATTCCACTAACACTGGAGTAAACAGTAATGTTTCCAAGGTTATCAGATAAGTGGTTAGTTATCATGGAAACCAAATTTTTATTTATTTACTCATGGGACAAGAAATAATATACAAAGCAGCTCTCAAAATAAAACTAACTTATTATACGCATAGTATCTTAAATCCTACTTTAAATCAAGAGATACAACACCTTGCAAATGCAGCATATGTGTTCAATGATTACTTTCTTGATTTAACACAAAATGTATATTTTATTCTGGTGATAAAAAGATGCATTAAAATTTTTACAATCATCATTTCCCAGCCAAAATAATGAATTCAAACCAAGTACCACTACTCCACTAGAAATTAGTAATATCATTAGAAAACTAAATTCAAAAAACTCTTCTGCTATGATGAGATTAACAGCAAAATTATAAAGGCCTGTGCAAAGGAAATTAGTAGCCCTTTTAGTTATTTGTTTAATGAGTCTTTAACATCAGGCATATCTTCTGAAAGACTAAAATATTCAGTAGTGAAGTCTCTGTTCATAAAGGAAGAAAAGATAACTACCTGTAATTATAGACCTATAGCTTTTTTTTTTTTTTTGATTTGTTTATTTAAGGATGCTCTTAACATCTCAGGTCATCAGCGTCCCATTCTATTTAGGGCGTGCAACGACCAACAAATTTTGCTCAGAGGCCTCTTCTTTCAGGCTTGAGGTTCTTTATCATGCCGTAAATGTACGACACGGGACCCACGGCTTTACTTCCCTTCCAAAGGAAGCCATACTTACGATTTTTATGCCCGAAAAAATCCATTGATCCTGGCCGGGTTCGAACCTGCGACCTTGGGTTTAGAAGGCAAGTATGGTTACCACTACACCACCAGGACCGACAGACCTATAGCTATTTCACCATTTTCTAAGGGGATTTTCATACATATTAAATGAAGTACTTTCATTCTTGTTTTACCCTGCATTAAAATCTATTGTAAAAAATATTAAACAACCCCCCCCCCCATCTTGTTCGATAAAACTCAGGACATAAGTAAAGATAATCAGTTAAGTGTAATCATTCGATATGTTCAACAGAACCAGGAAAATCAGTAAATATTTGCAAATCTTTTAAAATATGTGAGCAAACTGAAAAATTGTTTAAAAAGAAAAATCATTAGGATACTGGAAAGCAACGAATTAGATTTTAACAAGTGTATCATCCAAAGGTATGATAATACATCTAATATAAATGAAAAATACCATGGTCTGCATGTAAATATACATCAAAAGTAGAGTTTCAATAGCTGATTATGTACACTGTACGGCTCATAATGAAAATGTAGTTCTGAATGATTGTGTTAGTTACATTTCAGAAATGTAAGTTTGGGACCACCAAATGCTAACTGAAAAAAAATCTATCCTATGAGATGGTCTTCACGATTTGACAGTTTATTTGCTTTAAAAAGTGGGATTTTGCAAGTGATGATATGTCTTGAGAATATACTTCTGATCTTGAACAAATCTTCAGAAAAAAATGCTGCTGCATTGAAAAAAAGATCTACATTTCTTTCACTTTGTAGTTATGCTTGTTTTCCAGTGTAAAATTACACATTACACCAATTTTTTTTCAAAATATTTTCAAGAAAATTGATTTATTAACAGTCACATCAGTGTACAAGTCTAAAATATGGAGTTGAGGCAGCAATGTTAAAGAATGATTTAAAGGAAATCTGAAATTCCTGCAAAATAGACCCTGTTTTCCAAACAACATGGAAACAACCGGTTAAAAAGTTGTTTAAGGAATTTGCAGTTGACAAACGAATGCAGAAGAAAGGTTCCAAGTGTTTGTTTTTAATGGTTGCCTGCTATCTCAGCTAAATTATCGCTGCTTCATCATCAAAACTCAGCACTTTAATTGAAAAGGAAGTTATCAAAAAAGTAAACATACTTTGCAAATATTATTCTACAGATTTAACTCCAACATTTCTTCACAATTGATTAGTTTTCAATTCATTGTAATGGAAGAGATTTGTAAACTTTCAACAATAAAGGAACTAGCCAAATTATTAATTATTGAGAATCCTGCTTTGCCAGAAGTGTTCCTGATCTTTGCACAGTTCTACAACTTTTCCTCATTTTACCTGTCAGTACAACAATCACCATGTGCTCATTCAGTAAGCTGAAACTAATAAAAGACTTACCTTTATAACAGCATGTCACTGATGAAACTGAGTACATTATCGGTACTCTCCATTGAAAATGAAGAAAGCAGGAATATTGACATCAAGAAAGTTGCTATTGAGTTCATGTTAATGAAGCAATGACACTTTCTGAAGATCATTATACTTGGTGCAAAAGGTTCAGCCAGTCCCTGCGCATCAGAGCAAGCCTCAGTGATTAATTAGTTCTTGAGAAGTCAATACTTGCTACATACTCAGAACAAGATATTTTTTAAAAATATTTGTACACACATGTACACAAAAGCCATTTTACTGAACTTTGACTTTCAAAATTTAAATCTTGGCTTAAGCTTGCAGAAAATAACATTTCCATTATGGTGAAAGAGCTGTTTGAAATTTCCAAAATTGGTACTTATAGTGTAAATGTGCATTCTTGGTAATCTACATGATAAAGAGAGTATCTTTAGCTTCCTGTGTACACAAATGATGGGTAAAGCTCTTATTAAGCCTACACACAGTAGCAAGGTAAATCTGGTATCAACTTCAGTGTTCATTCACTGAAGGGAAAATACAGACTTAATAGTTTGACCTGTACCAAGCAATGTACAGATTTACCCTTAAATATGACCTGACTCATTTGCCAAAGGAATTTTGATTTGCATTGTACAGATGACTTTAGACTTTATATAAGTTTATGTCCTCTAACTTTACAATTGCAAAAAATATGAAATTACAAGACTTCTATGTCATTTTTACTTTTGGCCAACTTTTTAGCTTCAAATGTTGCAGGTTATCCATTTTTTTTTTAATTTATTACTTTCCTTTGATGGGAACTTATAATAGAGATTAAGAAATGCCAAATGATATTTTAAAAAGGTTTAATGATGAGCAAAATAAGCTAAACAAAATTAAGTACATACGAGGTGGTATCCACAATATTCAGGACTGGTGCTGCCATCTTAACAATAGTTGCAATAGAGTTTTGTACCGCTGAGTAGCAACACCAATACATCTAATGAATGAGTGTTTAAAGTTTCATGCAGCTAGGTGGATGTGTTGAGATTCAATAGTATTTTTCATGATACTCTGTGTGTAGCATGTGGCGATTTTACGATGGATCCAAAATTAGAAGAGAGAGTGTGCATCAAATTCTGTGCAAATCTGGGAAAAAATGCTTCGGAGATCCTCGCAATGATTCAGCAAGTATTTAGGTGAAAAGCATGAGCCATACACGTGTGTTTGAGTGGCATGCTCAGTTCAGGACTGGCCATTCAGCTATTGAAGACGATGCTCACACCAGTAGACCCGTGAGCTGCACAACGCCCGAAATTGTTGCCAAAGTTCAACACCTCGTTCGTGAGGATTGACGTCGAACCATTGAAGACCTGGCTCGTGTCGCCACAAAATTTGTGCCAAGGATCCTGACTGCTGATTAGAAGGTGCAGTGTGTTGAAGTTTGCATGGAGCTGCGTCAGGCCGTATCCAATGACCCAACCTTCTTGTCCGGGTCATCACCGGCGATGAGAGCTGGATGTATGCTTATGACCCTGAAACAAAACAACAATCCTCCCAGTGGAAGAGCCGGAACTCACCAAGACCAAAAAAAAGTGAGACACGCGAAGAGCAAAGTCAAGAGTATGTTCTTCGTATTCTTTGATACCAAGGGGATTGTGCACAAAGAATTCGTCCCACCAAATCAAACAGTGAATTCCATGTACTACTGTGATGCTTTGCGACGGCCCGAACTTTGGCAACAAGGGAACTGGTAGTTGCATCATGATAGTGCATCCTGTCACAATTCCTTGTTCACCAGGAGTCCCCAAACTGAAAATCAAATTGAAAGGACGTTGGTTCGACACAATGGAGAGGATTCAAAAAGACACGCTGTCTGTGCTAAATACCCTCAAAGAACATGACTTCGAAGATGCAATTGGAAAATGGCAGAATCGCTGGGGCTGGTGTATAGGTAAGGAAGGGAACTACTTCGAGGGTGACGGCAGTCATTAGTCTCAAAGTAAGTTTTGACCAGATGGCAGAACCAGTTCCGAATATTCTGAATACTACCTCGTGTAACATCCTACTTTTTGAATAAGACTGTTACCTCAGACCTTGTATTAAATTAATTTTTCAAATTTTACTTATTTCTATATTTTTCCTAAATTTTAGGTGCTTGTAGTAGATCATCTCACACCTTAAACTGCATGGACTAATGAATTTGGTAACCACCTTACTATTCTGTTACACTGCTTATTACTTCAACAAAGTGTGCTTAGGTATATGCAAATGGAAAACTTTCAATTTCAATCTACTACAAAGTCTCCTGACCTTTAGTAAACTGTTTTACTTACTTGAATTTAAATGCTTTTGGTTTCAATTTGCAGAAATATATAGAGCCCTTCCTGTTTGGAATTGAAAATAAGCAAAAATCTATTCAGGATTCAATGGCAGATCTAACAGAGAGTCTGAATAAACTTCATGAAGATCTGGAACAGGTGAAACAGCAACAACTGAAACAGAGCAGTCTACCGGAATTCACATCTTCCACATCAAAACAGTTGCAGGAATTGAAGTCTGAAATGGCAACCATAAAAGGAATTCTCCTTAGCAGGTTTGTCTCTTATCTAATAAATAACTTTTAGATTTGATAATGATCACAAGCATTCCATTGTTCAAACATTTTTTAAAAAAACAGAGAATCATGAGTTTTGCAATTTCAGACCCATATTACTTTTAGCAACTTTTTAAAAAATGTTTTAAAAAAATAATGTATACAACAGATTGTCTAATTATGTTCAAAGCAACAATATTCTGAAGTACAATTTAGATTCAGGAAAGGAATATCCACAGAAAATTCTGCAAATGAAATTCTGTCAGGATTAAATAATAAAATGCAATGCTGATGGAATTTTCCTTGACCTAGCTAAAGCATTTGTGTTAATCATGAAATTCCTAAATAAAAGCAAAGTTTTATTGAATTATAAACAATGGCCTAAATTGATCTTTTCTAAAGTTTTCCCATACCCTGAACAGGTTAATGCCATGTGACATTAGATGGGACTTCAGATTTATTTCAACCATTTCATTCATAATCTTGGCAGGACGTTAAATGCTTATAAAAAATAACGGCAAATCAGTTAGAAAACCAAACTCTCAGATTAATCAGTGCTGTCAAATCTACATCAATACCAGCAATGCAAATGTTAACATATCATCTCCCATCAAATATGAATTAGAAAAAATTGCTGTTATTCAGAATAAAAAAGGTATTTGATTCCTATTTAGCACATGAGGTTTAAGAAATGTTATAGTTCATCAAAAATTTCAGAAAAGCTTTGTATTTAACATTAAGAGCAAGATAAAATCTTCACATTTGTATTAAAAAAAAAGAGAGAGAGATTGATCCTACTCAAAACTATTAATACATTATCTGAATTTGGTGGATGTCAGAAGTATAAGAACAAAACAGATTTTTTTTTTAAATTATTAGCTTTAGAAATTGAGTACTATTAGTAGATGCTCTATTAAAGAACGGTACCATATTTTTATTGATTTTACTGCCCAACCAGGTAGATTTGGAACTACAAGACAAATTTTTTCATTTTGTAAATTCATAGGTTATGGCATTTCAAATTTTAATGAAATTACACCTATCTCTGTAGCACTTCATAATATTTTATATTAGCTTAGTTATTTCCAACAAACTCTCAGCTTTAGAACAGCTATTATTGCTATTGTAATTGTCATTTAAAAGCTAAAGAATCTTGGAATGCTGTAAATTATACACAAACTGGTTAAATTTAACAGGAGTAGTCTTTCAAATAGGTACCATCAATTTGACTTTAGAACATGTCCAGGTAAGTGGAACAAAATTAATGAATTTGGAGTGATATCCTCATAAAAAATAATATAATTATTCGATTTTTATTGATTAATTGTTAAGTAGGATAGAATTTTTGTAACGTTTGATTTATCCCTCCCAGCAGAAAAAAAATTTCATTTATGATTATCCACAGAAAAATCCAATAGCAACATTTTCATTAATCACTGGCAAAGCACTTAAATAAAATTAGAATAATTTCATTACCACTCTGTCCACTACACACTCTGAAAGAATATATAGTTCAGCTTACCTTCAACAATATCCAGCCACTTATACTAAATCTTCTGTTTATAAAAAATACTGAAGAACAAGAGTTAATGACTTCTTCAGGGATTGAACCTGAGCCTGCCAGTTGACACAATTTGCTGTTATTAATACTTCCCCACAGTATGTAGTTTACTAGTTTTAATATAATGTATGTAGTAAAAAATGTTTCTCTTGAACGTCCTATTTCATTTCTGGCAAACATTTAACAGTGATAAATGCCTTTTCAGCTTCTTACAAATAAATTAAAATAAAAAAAAAATTGAAGTATACAGTTTACTATAATGATCTGCCATCAAAATTTAGTTACATTTTTAATTTTTTTTTATAGATTTGTTATTTCCCTTAAGGGAAAAATCTTGGTAGCTGGGCTTGTTGATTTTTTTTACCTTTACAATAGAAACAGAGTACATTACCAAGGACTCATTTTTTGTTGAGCAAAGTCAAGTTCATTCACTGCTTATTTTGCCATCAATCTACTGCACAAGTGTTGTGCCTGTTGCAGAGGAAATTAATAATGTTGGTGCATGAAATGCAATCATGCTGAACATAATTTACCTAATCCTTTTGTTCATAATCTGTACTGCATGTTTGCTAGTACTTCATTGCAAACCAAATAAAGAATATTTGATTTCCTCCATCTGTTGGTAAGTCACTGGTACCATTGAAATTTGTATTATGGCCCCCCCTTTTTCTTGTGTATTAAACATGATAAATGCAATTTATCAATTGCCAACCAAGTTTTATGTCTACCTCACTTTTTAAACACCAGGAATGTGGGACTAAGAGAAAGTTTACATCAGGTAAGTGCATTTTATGGGAAGTGCTATGAATGGTGAAAGGGGAAGTAAAGGCACCTGCTGTTCACCATCTCTATCTTAATGTTTAGGGTCAGTCCTGGTGGTGTAGTGGTAACCATACTTGCCTTCTAAACTCAAGATCGCCAATTCAAACCTGACCAGGATCATTGGATTTTTCAGGCGTAAAAATCCTAAGTATGGCTTCCTTCTGAAGGGAAGTAAAGCGGTGGGTCCCGTTTCGTACATTTACGGCACGAAAAAGAACCTCAAGCCTGAAAAAAAGAGACCTATGAGCAAAATTTGTCAGTCGTTTCACGCCCTGAATAGAATGGGATGCTGATGGCCTGAGCTGTTACAGAGCATCTGTAAATAAACAAATTAAAAAAATTAATATTTAGGATGGGGAAAGAGTGAGAAAAAAAAACACTCATACAGCCAAACTTCTTGCCCAGTGACATTTGTGTTCTCTTACACCTGAGAAGCTTCAGGTCAATGGGCATTTCTATTATTAGGGTTGCCCTCAAAGATGATGTTTGAAAGTGCATAACAGTGCATATAGCTACATTCCAATTCAGAGGTTTATAAAGCCTTGTGTCCCATAATGATAAATAGCACACAGTTGCTCACTGGTTCTTATTTATTTATTTTTTGTTTATTTACGGATGCTCTTTAACATCTTAGGTCATCAGCATCTCATTCAAAATAGCGCGTGAAATGGCTGACAAATTTTGCTCAGAGGCCTCTTTTTTCAGTCTTGAGGTTCTTTATCGTGCCGTAATGTACAACACGGGACCCATGGCTTTACTTGCCTTCCGAAGGAAGTCATACTTAGGATTTTTATGCCCAAAAAAATCCATCGGTCCTGGCCAGGATCAAACCTGCAATCTTGGGTTTAGAAGTCAAGTATACATACCTTAATTAGATGAAAGAGAGAACTTAACTGAAAGTAGATTGGAAATAAGGATAAATACTCAATTTACAAGCTACCAAAATGATTGTACTTAATGCTGTATATCTTGCAAGTCACAATATGTGCCTATATAATCTGGTTAATCCTCTTTAGTTTGAATGCCCTCTTATTCAACTTACAGCTCTCTTCCAGAAGGCAATTTTGTGGCTGTTTCCTTTTAATGTAATTATTTTATAAATATATTTATACATTCAAAAAATGCCACAACTTACATTTATAAATTCTTTTAATTGTGTGATTTCTTCTAGATATGTTAATAAAAATTATTGCAAAACTTGTAATTATTTCATTACAAGAACATGTTACATCTTGAAAGAAAACTATAAAGGAGCAACATATTATGTATGTGTATATATATACTTACATAAAAAATATAAATTAAGTATAACACACCTGTATTTAGATAAATAACTGGAAGTTTTTTTAATACCAAAATCACAATTAAAACCATTTACCATCCTACTGATTGCACACAAGAATAATCAGATGACCCTGTTTGCTGTTGCTAGGAAGCAACAAAAGAGAGGGACTTTCATCCTCAAGATGATAGAGTAGTCATATCTGTATGTAGGATGAAAATAAACCAGCACAGCCCAATAAAAACAATATAGGTTGAACAGAATTAATAGTAAATGAGTAATGTATGCACAGTGTCTGGAGATGGAAAAATGAATGGAAAAGGATAGGGGCAAGTAATTTATTAATTAAACTTTTTAAAATTAAATATGCAGAAGGAACATGAATTTAAGTGATCTAAGAAGTATAATTCTGTCAAAATGATTAGAAGAACACAAACTATTTTCTTGATACCCAATAAATGTTTTTCATTTTTAATTATTTCTCAAAATATCTACCATAAAAATTTGCACCATAATTGGCTACTGGTTTCATGTGTAGTGTACTGCTAATAATTAGAATTGGGGAGAGAGAGAGGAAAAAAAAAAAAGGGACAGACTTCATTACAATAAGTATTAAGTTTTATTGATGCATCTCTGCTTTTTGATTTGCAGGCACCAGTTTCCAACATACACACCGCCTAAGACATCCCCGTCTATCCCAGCTTGGCAAATGACCTCTTCTGAGCAACAGCAAACACATGATGAAGCAGAGGAAAGACAAAAGGAAGCTAATGCTGAGGGAGATATTGAAGTTTCAACAAGTGGGTCAGGATGTAGTGAAAATGAAGTGGTTGTTCATACTGGCAGTGACAGCAGCCTTGAAATGATACGGGAATAAAAGTAAACTCTTAATGTGTCAAATATTAAAAGATTTTACCCAAAATTCCTGCCCTATTAACCAAAGAGCAAGAAACTGTAAAATGTATATTGCATAAGTCATAGAACATTTTTCTATTTCCATGAAAATGTGGAAGTGTGTTTCTTTAAATAAAACCAGTGCATTCCAAAGCTGTATTACTTTGTTTTACCCTACCCAGAAGTCTGGCAAATGAAAATAAAAGCAGTTTCAAAATTATTTTATAAATTTGTACTGCAGTATAATTTTGTTATTATTATTATTTTTTTTTTTTTTTCCATTTTTGTTCCAAGTGCATCACAATTGTAATAAAATAATAATGGTCACAAAACAAAGAAAAAGAACACAGTTAACATTTTATAATTTGTTGCTTTCTACCTAAAATGAAGATGAAACATGAAAACATACAGTCATACTCTCGGTTCTTACCTATTATGTATTGATTCAAAATACACATCTTTGCTGATGGACAGTATCAATTTGCTTTAAGGATTCCTAAGGGACTTAATAGCCCTATACAACACTTTTTGCGAAACTACTCTGTATTTTGAAGTTGCTAACTTTATTCCAGACAGTGCCACATTACTTAATATTTCTTCAGTAAAAAAATGGATTAAATGCACATGTTTGTATAGTTAACATGGTAATTAAAATGGATTTGTTCCAAACAACCAGATTGTAAATTAGTTTTTTTTATTATTTATTTTTGTTTCAAAAGTAATATAACTGAATATTAAAGTGAAAATTTCAGTTATCACTTCATAGTACACCTGACGCCTCATTTAATTTAAGAAGCAGTGCCTATTGACCATTTGGTTAGTAATTTAATAATGTTATTGGAATGTAAAATATTACATTATTAAGACATTTGAAATGAGGGAGATAAATGGTTATAAAGTTGTTCTTTTAATTTTTACCATGCCTTCAAGATAAAAAATAAAGTGAATGATTGCAATAAGAAGTATGAAGTGATCTACTGCATTTCATGCATAAGGAAAGCTTTGGTAAAATGTCTACTTGTTACAACTTTTCCCTATAGAATGAAACTTCAGCCCTTTGTTCAGGATGCAGGTATATTAAATATTACTTATAGTGTAATAGTGAAAACGATGGATGTTGGATTATAAATTATTTAATAGATTAATTATTGTGATGAGAAATGTAAAAGAATGAGGAATGCTGAGGTTTAATTCACTGTTCGCTATGTTGTTAATAACTCTAGGCATGAAAAGAACCCAGGACCAGTGACAGAGGAAGTGACTGCAATTTTAAAATTACATCAGAAAATATTAAAAGATATTTAAATTGGCCAAAATCCCTGTATAGTGCAATGCTTTTACTTTAATTTTTAAGTTCCACATTTGGAAACAACATGTACATAAAATCTTTTATGTTTTTTTATTGCAATTCTTCTTTCTTAATGTACTATGCAAAAATTTACTTTCAACAGCAGTAAATGATTCAAAAGAACTGGAGAGAATTATACATTTTCCCTTAGCACCAATGTCCAAAATATTTAAATGATAATACAACTGCAAAAATGTAAATAAGATTTTCACTACAACATTTTATCTGCTAATGGAAACATGGGCTGTCATCGCTCACTTATATTGCAAATTTAGGCACAACTAAAAACTCTCAGAAAAATTACTACAAATTTCATGCTTGTCAAAAGCACTAAATGTATTGATTGCACCTGTTACTATGAATTAAAAATAAATAAATAAAAATTCTGTAAACCAAAATCTAAATCAATAAGAACCAATGGATTTCTTTAATATTTTGAATGTTACAAATGCTAGAGATTCAAAATACTAAATTTTTTTGCTTTACATTTCAGATCAGCTATATTCTTATGAATTTTTTACATGGACAAAGTGCAAAAGAGCAGAGTAATGCTATCCATCAACAAGTGTGTGCACACAATCTTCTTGCTAACAGTTACCACAACAAAGCTATTTCAAATATTTACAGCATATTTAAACATTCCCCTTCCTTCTACACATTTATAATGGAACATGATACATTATGTCTAAAAAATAAAATGATAATTCGGCAGTTTTCTTTCCAGCCTGAGATCTTAACTTAATAGTAGAACATGGTTGACTACCTCATCTGTAAATGGCTTTCAAATAATTAGAAATAATTATTATCTACTGACAATCATATTATTTCCATATTATCCACTTCATTCTTATTTTATGGAAGCATGTTAATTCATAACAAGCCAACAGTGTATCATACTTTTATATTATGGATAAAAACAGAGAAAAAAAATTTAAAATACTTGGTACTTCAAAATGCACACAAATTCTTCTTTATACCAGGAAGGAAAGAAAAGGGACTTAATATAACAAAATTTCCAACAATGGTAAAAAGTAGCACCCTATGGGACTTGTACTGTGAAACTGTTCACATTATACATTGTCATGTTTTTTTTTCTCTCTCTCTCCTTTTACTCCACACCTTTGCACTTCATCTCCTTTTAACAGGTGCCTTTAAAATGCTATTCAAAACAGATAAGATGTGATGCAGAGAGAGATCAAAATAAAATTTCATTACAAAAAAGATCACAAACAGTTCTCACTTCACCGAAGCCAATGAACTAACCCCAGTCCATAACTGTCACTTTGGCTATGGCTTAGGAACGATTTTCCAAGTGCTCTACCAAGCCACTTAGCCGCCACTGCCACCACAACCACCACCTCCCCACATTCATTCTCTTTTATATTTAAATATTATGAAAACATCAACTCAAAAAGAGACTAGTATTTCTTTTTTTTTTTTTTTTTAAATATGTTATATATAGTGTAAAGTAGAATTTTCTTTTATGTCACATAAATAATACAGAAACTCTGTACTCATACATACTTAATAAAAGAAACACAGCACACATCATCATTTTACAGGGAGCTTCCCCCTCCCCCCCTTTTTTTTAAATTTTGCTATTTTTCACATCACAATTATTCTACTTGTACTCAAACAGATTTCTCTATTAAGTCATCTTAACTAAACAACAATATTTTGTCCGCTTCCTCAGAACAATGTCAGGCCTGTCAAACTTCTTCCACAAATGGGGCTATCTACAACAAATATTCTTAAGGATACTAAATTTCATACTGTATGCACAAGATACAGATTTCAAAATAGCTTTCCCCACATTACACGTGTATTATAAAGCCTTTGTAAAAACACTGCCCTGTAACATGTAGGAAGAGAGGGAGGAAAGAAAAACAAAAATATTAACAGGGATTCCTAAAACTTGTACGTATTCTGAGATAGTAACATTTAACAGCAGAGCTGATATAATTTGCAATTGAAAAAAAAAGAAAAAAAATCCAGTGGTTTAAATGACATCCCATCTGTTCACCCATAACAGGCTTTTTTATAGATATATCTCTTTGAGTGCAAAAGGGTAATTTCAATTTTGGTTTGCAGATTAGCAAGTAAAAAAATTGCTGAATTCTTTCATTTTGAACCAGCTTCTAAGTGTATCAACTATGTTTTCTGATACAGAAAACTATAAAAATGGATTATTTTAAAAAATGAAATCTAATTACTTGGTTCTTGCTACTATAATATGTGCCAGGGTCCAATACAATTTTGTGCTTCTTTACATACCCACTGTTTGTTTTTCCACTTTGGATTGTAGAATGTAATACATAAATTAACAGAAATAACTTTGTAAGAGGAAGCATAACTCCTCAACCACATGCTCCCGAGCTGTCAAGTTAGAAGTTCCAACAAAAACTTGCATAGCAGAAGCATTATTTCTGCTAGTTTCTGCAGAATGCCTTTATAGTCATTCTTTCGTTTTTTTTCACACAGTTCCAAACACAGAAAACAACTTGACTCAGAAGATAGGGTGAGGGGCAGAGCTAACAGACGACCAACTACAGTAGTGGCTGAAGAGTTGTCCATAGTTCAAAAACCTGTAAAAGAACAAAGAATTGTTGATCTTAAAACAAAATAATGAAAATTCTTCAATTACATAATTAAAACTTTCAATTGAAGGCACAAATTTCGATTTTACTCAGCAATTTCTTTGAAAATTAATTTCAAATGGCAAGATTATTTGAAACTTTACCTCAAGACTTCCTAGCATAATTAAATAAATACATAATTAATAATATCTCTGTTTGTGTTTCTGATAGTTCAATATTTTACAGTTAGTATTATTTACACATTATATGTTTTGTACATTCATAAAGTATTCATGTATGAGCCTGTAAATTCCCAGTCTAGTGGAGCTGGAGAGCAAGGCAATCCCTACATGAAACAGAATGAACCAACTACTGTTTTATGTTTGTTTTATTCCTGATTGTTTCCAGTAATTTGCTAATGATTTCTGTAGTTTGACATACAGTTTTGGAGATTTTAAAAGCATAATAATTAGCATTCTTGAAATATACAAAAGGATAACTAGTACTAAGAAACCTGTGCACAAAATACTAACAAAGTACATAGTCCAAAGATTTATAAAGGCTACATATCGCTAAAACTATTTTAAAGCAATATATAAATCAATTACATGGCTGATAAAACAACTAAATAGGAATAATTTCACATTAAGAGGCAAAATACAGTCACCAAAAATCATTCTTTACAATTAATGTCAACTACCAAATAGAATTTAGCCACTTCCACTTCAATCATCCAATTTAACTGTATGTTACATATTTAAGCATAAGCTGTTTTTGTTAATGGGCAGCAAAAGTAACCAATAGAACAAAATTAATGCTAGAGTCCCCAGTAAACCTAGATCTAGCCAAACATGCTGTACTGTGAGACCCAGTATTACAGTTCAGGCTTAAGCTGGAACTTAAGCTACATATGTGTTTTACAGTATACAAACTGAATGATAAGCTTTACTTAATTGACTCTTGACTTAAGCTGAGGAGGAGCATGGTTTAAGCTAGGTTATTTTGCATGTCAGAATGTTTTCGGAAGAGGATATAAGTGACAAAGAAATTCAGTTTCTTCTACCTCAAACTGAAAGGATAAGGAAACCAAGAACAATCAAAACACATTCAGATCATTTTAATTTATGGAGTGATTCTGAATTCTAAGAGAGATTTAGGTTAAGTAAACAGTCAGCAAACGAGATATTGGAAATCATTGGAGATGAAACAAAACTTGCAACACACTGGTAATGCATAACTCATATAGGTATAATTTATTTTAGAAAAGAATTGGAAATGTTTAATAGGGATTTTAATAATTAAAATTTCAAGAACAAAGTTCTATAGGCGGAAATAATATTTCTTCTAACTTTGAGGTTATAAGCAACAGTCTGTATGCTGATAACAGCAGGCAATTTCTGCAGTGTATCAAAATCAACAGCAGCAGAGTGGTGAAGAACTATATTTATAAAATTTCCTTCAACACATGAAGAGAGAGTTACAAATAGACAGAAATTCTATAAAGTAGCAAAATTTACTGTCTTTTTTTTGTCGCTCATTTCCGAAATAAATATTATTATGTAATATTATAGCCCTAACCTTTATTTTCTTAACTTAGCCAAAATCATAAACAATAAACAAAGCAAAAAAAGATAAATGTTGAATTAAATGTGCATGCCCATGCAATGCCAACTTCAGCCGTATCAATCAATGCTCAGTTTACCAAAGCTAAAGGTTATAGTATAACTATAAAACTTGAGTGGTTTTAGCTAAAAGAAATTTTATATTTAAGCTAGGGCTTACGCTTGAACTGTAAGATCAGGCATAAGTATAATCTGGACTGTTATAATTTCATATCTCAAGATTGGTTATAGGTTTTTTAACAATTAGTGCTATAGCAATTATTAATTATATGCCAAGAGAACAGTACACATTGAATTACAAAATATATGAAAGAAATATGGATTCTGGGGAACTAATATAGATAAATACACAAGATTTACCTTCTACAGCTTGATAAAATGACATTGCATCATGCAAAGTGGCTTAGCAACTACAGTTCCAGCTCTAATTTTGAAGGTCCTTTAAGTTGTGTCAAAGAGCACCTTTATTCCACAATTATTAAAATTCTTTGAAAGGACAAATGTTGTTCTGAAATTTAGTAAATTATATAATCTATTGACAGATTCTGCTGCTTAGTCAAGAAATCAAACCATTTTAAACTGGAAAGAAGATATACAAATGAGTCAGTATTAGGTGACACTAAAACTTCACTAACTGATTAATTCTTCAGAACATGTTTCAAGAGCATTCATCTTCACCTGGGAACTGACTAACTGACTGACTAACTCTAGCAGGTGACATCTGGTGGTTCCATTAGATAACGGAACAGGAAGTCCATTAGTGGAATGTCAAAATTCATAACTCTATGTTTATTTTTTAAAATATAAATATTTTCCCATATTGCCAAATCCTTGGGATCGGTGGTAGCTTTTAACAGTTTGGCTTCTCCTGCAATGTTATGATCGTAAGTCCAAAAGTGATCTGCAATTGTCGATTTATCCACTTGTTTATATCTTAAATTTCTGAAGTATTCGTTGGTCCTTGTCTCCAAATTTCGTATTGTTTTGCCTATATATATCTGATCACACTCCAAACAATCTATCCAATACACTCCTGACTGCTTGCTGGGTAGAATAACGTCCTTTTTTTGTGCTGTTCAGAAGCTTTCCAACACTAAATTTATTTTGTGCAGCCAAACGTTCGTATATCATAACTTTTAAAGATTTTCATGAATGGTCTGTTTGCCCAAGGATGATATGTGTATCTTTTAAAAATTCGTCCTTTTTTATCGTGGAGAGAGTTGTGGTGTTTTTAATCTTTCTGCCTTTCGAAATGTCTCATCTTCTCATCAGCTATTTTACTTTTAATGCAGACTTTCTATGCAAAGAAGATATAAAATTCTTCTTAAAATTACATGAAAAAAGAAGAAATGTTGCAGCTAAAACACGTTTCATAAAACGATGCATCACAAACAAAATCGCTCCAAATTTTTTAAGAAAGTTCATTAAATGCAACGATTATAGTACCATTCAAAAAGCAATCGAAAGGAAGGTGTTAACAGTTGAAATGAACAATCATTACCAAACTTTCGGGCAGTTGGATTTAAAGTTATATAACTTACATTTGAAATTGTCAAAAACATTAGGGCATATAATGTGGAAAAACTTGGAAGACAATATCCATAGTAAATTAACCATATTTATGAGAAATAAAATGCTTAAACTAAAGAAAAAATTCAAGACGTTACTTAGGAAGCAAAAAACTAGCCATTGCCCTCCGAATAAATGCAACTCTGATAATGTGATTAACCTATCTAGATACTCTCTAGACAATGAAGAACTACGGTTTTTAAACAAAGGTTTTAAAATGTGTGTAGGTTACTCCAATAGATTGGAAGATTACGTAGTAGACACAGAGATTGCTACTGAGGGTTTGAATGATTCTAAAAAATTGGCCTTCATAAATCAATGGGGACAAGTTCTCAATAAAATCAAACAATACAGCAAGAACCATCAGAATCAACATCTTTACAAACATGTATTTCATTCCCTTAATAGTAAACATGTGGTATATATCAAAGCTGATAAAGGGAACAAGATAGTAATCATGGACCAGGGTGATTACATAAAACATATGCAGAACATGTTGGGCACTCCTGAATATGCAGTGATAAGCCATGATTCATTGAAGCAGTGTATTAAAGCCTTTAACTCCTCCTTGAAACAGATTAAAACGCTATCAGAAAATGAAATATGGAAAATTAAAACAAATAACCCACTTTTGCCCAGGATTTATGGCCTGCCGAAGGTGCACAAACCCGGCAAGAGCATGTGCCCAATAATCAACAACATCAATTCACCAACCTACAATTTGGCCAAGTGGTTGGTAAAAAAATTTACATCTTTAGAACAATTTGAAAGTAAAAGTATCATTAATTCATATAAACTTGTGGACCAATTTAATAATGAATGGATTTCACCGAATGACACCTTGGTCTCGTTTGATGTTGCATATTTGTTTAGTATTCCTACAAAAAAAACTGCTCCTAAATCTCCAGAATTGGCTAAAAAGTATAAACTTAACTACAGAAGAAATTGAGGACTATACCAATCTCACAAAACTGTGTATAAATCAAAACTTTTTTACATTCAATGGGAAAATTTACCAACAAATTTCTGGCTTAGCTATGGGTAGCCCCCTTTCTCCATTTCTGGCAAATTTATTCATGAGTGCTGTAAAAACACACATTACTATGGCATTCCCTTTAACCTTCAAAGCATTGTTTCGTTATGTGGATGATATTCTGGCAATAATACCAAAAAAACAAACAGAAGATGCCCTAAAATTACTAAATTTGCAGGACCAAAATATTAAATTCACTATAGAATTAGAGGAAAATGGTTATTTATCATTTTTGGACCAAAAAATATACAGGAGAAATGACATAATTTCATTCAGCACATATAGGAAACCTATACATACAGATAATCACATAAAGAATAACAGTTTCAACCCTAAACCACACCAACATGCCATTATAAACAACCTTGTCCATAGATTGGTAAACATCCCACTCAACAAAGAAGAGTATTCAGCAGAATACCGTTATATCATCAAAACAGCCCTGTACAATGGATTCAGCAGCTCTTTAGCTGTAAGAAGATCAGACATTTCGAAAGGCAGAAAGATATTAAAAGCACCACAACTCTCTTCACGATAAAAAAGGACGTGATTTTTAAAAGATACACATATCATCCATGGGCAAACAGGGCATTCATGAAAATCTTTAAAAATTATGATATACGTTTGGCTGCACAAAATAAATTTAGTGTTGGAAAGCTTCTGAACAGCACAAAAAAGGATGTTATTCCACCCAACAAGAAGTCAGGAGTGTATCGGATAGATTGTTTGGAGTGTGATCAGATATATATAGGCAAAACAATACGAAATTTGGAGACAAGGACCAAAGAACACTTCAGAAATTTAAGATATAAACAAGTGGATAAATCGGCAGTTACAGATCACATTTGGACTTACGATCATAACATTGCAGGAGAAGCCAAATTGTTAAAAGCTACCACCAATCCCAAGGATTTGGCGATATTGGAAAATATTTATATTTTAAAAAATAAACATAGAATTATGAATTTTGACATTCCACCAATGGACTTCCTGTTCCATTATCTAATGGAACCACCAGATGCCACTACGTCACCTGCTAGAGTTAGTCAGTCCCCAGCTGAAGATGAGAACGAATGCTCTTGAAACATGTTCTGAAGAATTAATCAGTTAGTGAAGTTTTAGTGTCACCTAATACTGACTCATTTGTATATGTAACAACTTCACTGTTCCTAACTTCTTTTAAGATTACAATTGGACAGAAGATGCTCACTCAGTTTTATTGATTTCCAAAGTGCCTTCAGCTATTTATAGAATGAAATTATTAATAAAAAAAAAAGTGATTCCTGGATATTGAATTTCATTACTATGGAATATTCTTTGCAAATATGACAAAACTGGTCTGTGGAAAATCCAATGACAGTTTATACCACCAAATCCAACTACCTAGATATTTTATTAAGAAAGGGAAGGAGAAAGGAAGAAACTACATTTTGAATAAAATTGTTATAGAAAACAAATTTTTATTTTAACTTACTTGAAATAAGCATTCAGAACATAGAATAAGAAAAACTGAAAGTATTTATCAGTGTAAAACATTTGTCAGAAATGAAGTGGGCTATTCAAGAGAAAAACTTTCTACTACATGCATTATATTAAACCAGTATTATATGGTGAAATAATAACAGCAAAAAAATCAATTGGGAAATCAAAGTTTCTTATTAATCTTCACCAATATCTGGAGTGCAAATGTTAACTCATAAGTCCCATTGAATATGAATTAAAAAAAGCTTCTGTTATTCAGATGAAAAATTAGATTGTTTTTAGTTCATAACATCAAGAGAAGGATAAATCAATTTTGCACTTGTAAAGAAAAGGTAATTCTTAAGATTAACCCTACACAAACAATAGAGCATATTCTGGATTTGATAGAAGATATCAAGAAGTGTAACACCCCAAATGGTGTTTTAAAATCATTAGCATTTGAAAACTGTGAGCACTAGGTTCTTTATTAAAGAATGACTCCATATTTTTACTGATGGATTCCTATTGAAAAATGGAGCAGGTTCTGGAGCTACATGCAAAATGTTTTTATTTTATAAATTCTTAGATTATGGCATTTCAAATCCTTCTTATATTCAATGCTATTGAGTGGCAAATAAATAAATAAATAAATAAAATTAATAATCAGTACAATATGACACTTGCTCCTTAGAATAGATTTAGTATTGGGAAATTGTTGAAATTAAACAAAGTAGATGACAGACCCAAAGAAGAAAAGTCACGGATATATCAGATAAATTGTAAGGACTGTGAAAAGATATACATAAGAAAAACTAAGAGAAAGATTGGGATCAGAATGAAGGAACACATGAGAAATATTAGACATAAACAAATTGAAAAATCAGCTGTAGCAGTATATTTTTGGAACGAGCACCATGAAATTGACAAAAATATTAATTTATTGAGAACTGTTCAACTTCCCAGAGAACTAAGCATATGGGAAAACATTTTTATTAAGGAAAATGAACACAGGCTTATGAACTCAAAAATTCTGGAAGCGGATAACATTCTGTATAAGTTCTTCCACAGACCACCAGAGCCCCCCTTACAGGCACCTGCCTCTCCAACTCCAGCATGACACATTAGTTCATCAGCTGACAATGTGACTGATAGGTCACGAAACATGTCCTGAATTTTAACAGTTTAAAGAGTGAAAAGCTTAAGTGTGTTGAAGATTTTTTAGCCATTTTAACCATTTCAGAATTTTAATCCTTTCCATGGGAAAGAGATTTTAACTGGTTTAAAAATAGTTTTATATAAAGCTATCAACCATATTATTTCATTGTCATTTGTCCTCATTGCCTTGTGTATTTTCTTACTGATATTCTGTCCCCATTCTTTCTTTTTTGCCTCCATGAGAGATTTATATCCCCACCTTTCAATAAAATTCTCTCTTTCTGCCTGTTCTCCTGTTTGTTTCCATTTTCTCAACTCTTTTTCCACTCTTCTTTTACCAAGTCTACATTCATTATCATACCAGCCCTCCTTATCTTGTTACCCATTTGTCTGACTCTCATCTTATCCAAGCAAATATTAGGTTTACCTGGAGTGGCTCCGATGAAATTAAATATTTTTACAAGTTACGGAAAGATAGCAAAGCATTATGAAATAATTATAAAGAATAATAAATCTAGACATAGGGAATATATTTAAAGTTTGTTTCAATTTTCCAGAGAAAGATAGATGGAAACAATCTTAACGTTGCTCAGGTAGGGATATTTTAGAGAAAACTGAGATGGGTGAGTCATGAGTTTTAAAAGAATATAACATGAGCTTTTAGTATGATTTACAGCTGAATATCTTGGTAGTCAAGTAATATTTTGTAGGTTCAGGGATAAAAGATTTTTGAGAGTGTATTAAGCTATGAAGCAAGGGTTGATCAGAGAAAAATATAAAGATTTTTGAGATAGAATGAGTACAGAAAGATTTGAATGGGGAAAACAGGAGTTGCCAATTTAAGGGGCATGAGAGATAGTGAAAATGAAGATTTTTTTTTTTTTTTGAGTAGTGTTTAACGCCCGTTTTTACTACTGTGGCACCACAGGCGATGGACACTGATGATACATGAGATGAAATGATAAATTGGGAAAGGATATTTTTTTTAAAGGAAGGAAGCGTTCCAGGCCTAAGTTTAGGTACCTCCCTGGCATTTACCAGTTATGAAGACTGAGGAAAACCTGGAAAAAACCCCAGTCAGGGAGGACGGTCCTGGCGGGATTCGAACCGCAGACCTCCCGCTCACGAGTCCGTGCCTTAACGACCTCGGCCACCCGTGGCGGTCGAAAATGAAGATGCTTGCCCAGTGTGCAGAGATATAGATAAATAGTTTGTATTTGTTACAATGTGTACAAATTATGGGATGGATTTATTTAGTTTATTTAAGGACGCTCTTTAACAACTATGTTTATTACTGTCTTATTCAGGGTGTGAAAAGCTAATAAATTTTGCTCAGAGGCCTCTTTAGTCAGTCTTGAATTCTTTTACATGCTGTAAATTTACACATAAGACCAGGGTTTTACTTCCATCTGAATAAAGACATATTTAGGAAGTTCATGCAGTAAAAAATTCATTGACCCTGGCCAGATTTGAACCTGCTGCCTTGGGTCTACAGGGTAAGTTATAGGGTGGAGACTGAAGAAATGATCAAAGAAATGGGATAACATTAGGGGAGAAATATTATGCAGAAGAATATTGTATATTACAGGAGAGGATAACATAAAAATGATTGGGGATTCCTTGGTAAAAATTAAAGAGAAATGAATAAGAAAGGTAAGATATTATAGACTAAATGAAAGTATAATTAATAATAATTAAGACTAATCAGAAAAAGCATTTAATAATTTAATTGTATAATTTAAGAGAGTCTGCAATTAATATTGAAGAAATATTAAGAACATAAATACAGATAGCAACTAATGCTCTATATTTATGACTGCAAGGGTTAAGCAAGTAATTTAAGACAAAGAGTTCCTTAGTTTGTAGAATTATTGATAGTACAGAAAGGTATAATGTTTAGTTTTGGATTAGGTAAGAGGTTTAGATGATCTGCTGTATTGGGAGTAAAATTTAGATCTATTTAGATATTTTAGATCTTAGATCACACTTTAGATCTCTTGGATATTTGAGGAGAGAGTCTTGCTGCTATTTTAGGTTAGATTATAAATGGAAAAGAGGTATTTATTAACCAAATGCTTCATTTCCGATAATTAAATTATGTGGAATGGTGGTGAGAAATGTGCTTTCTGGGATGGCCAAAGTCTTAAGTCTCATTGTTAATAACAGTATTTTTTTTTGATTGTTAGATATTTAGCTTTACTTGTATTTTGTATTGTGTTCGCTGTTAGTTTTAACTGGTATTCTGTATGTATAATTTAAGAGAGAAGGATGGTCTTGGAGTATGTGATGATCAGCTAGGGATTTTTCTGGCTTGCTGCGATCTGTCAGTAAACTTACTGAAATTGTTGCTCATATTTCACCATCTATAAATCTAATAATCATATTTTGTACTGCCACATTTAGCCAAGGCCATCCATAATAACATATGTTATTAATTTTATTTCATTACCTGTTCTTAAATATAGCTTTTATACACTTCCAAAATATCAACATACAAACACCATAACTGTCAAATTAAAAACTCCCATGAATGCCATTTCCAAACAGACTACACCCAATGGTAGTCAAAAGTCTACTAGGTCAATAGATGAAGATACCTTATTCTATGGAAAGGTGCTTAATGCTTGTATTTATGAAATCCTATTTTAGCAGACCTAAGATACTTTGGTTTGCATATTATTGTTATAATAAAATGTTATGAAAAGCAAACAATATTGATACTACTTATACAAGTGAAACTTAATAAATATATATATTTTTTAACAAGTACTTACTTATGGAACAAAGTGCTGCTACCAAAGTCGATGTAAGTGGAGGTTCCGACTCAGCACACTGCGCACGTCCTGTGTGAAGCGCAGTGCATCCAACACGGGTAATAGGTTCAGCAGAGCTGTGTCCATAGGATCACTGAACCATGACTTTATGGGTATGGCATTATCTGCAAATAAAGGAAATCTGCTCAGCATTCAAGTTGAAATTCATTTGAAATGCTACAGTAAATGTTTAAAATTTAAAAATGTTTTGCAATGCAGGATTTTGTAGCAATAACCAGACAGTTCCACTATGTTTCATTTTTAGGAGTATATGTACAAATATAGATAAATAAAAACATCTTTTAATCCAAAAACCATGCAATTTCTGAAAACATATACATATTCTTATAATGAACTACTAAAATCCATTTCATCTTACTTTACCGATGGTGAACTCAGTAATTAACTTCCAAAATATATTTGCTACTTTGTATATTTGCTCTGGAAAGATCAATTTACTGAAACAAGCACTTGATTATGCTTATCTTGTTATGCCTCACTTTGATTATTGTGATATCTTGTACTCTATTCAGAATACTGGACAGATCAACAGTTTACATTGCATTCGTTTCATCTTCAACACTTAAAAATTTAATCATGTGATGCCCATTTGCAAACAGCTGTCTTGCCTACTTCTAAAATAACATAGACTCTTCATTCTCTCATGCTCCGTTCAAAATCCTCCATATATCGCCTCTTGCCTC
Organism: Metallyticus violacea; assembly: GCA_030762175.1. Lineage (NCBI taxonomy): Eukaryota > Metazoa > Arthropoda > Insecta > Mantodea > Metallyticidae > Metallyticus > Metallyticus violacea. Next base: position 30,977,694 of record CM060837.1, on the reverse strand, counting down.
ATATACCTGTCTCTATCTTGTACCTGGTTTATGACTTTACTGTCCATCCATCACCAAACATATTTCTACTCAGCCTCATTCATCATGCATGTTCCCAGAATCTGGAACTCTCTCCCTCCTGAAATTAGAGATTGTTGGACTATAAAGCTATTTAAATGCAGATTAAATTACTATCTCAACTCTATGAACTACAACAGTTAGTCTCTTGCTTTCTCTTATTCTTCTTCCCCCTTTTCTTCCTCTTCCCCTCATCTTTCCCCTCTGTCTCCCATTCTTGTACTTGTGAAAAATTGTTGAACAAATGGAACTGTAACACCAACTTTCTAACATATCACTTTAAAAGCAGTAAAATATTTACATTACACTATATTAATTTGTAAATAACTATGTATGTTTTTCTTTGTACTTTTGCTGGCTCTTCCACTGGTAGAATGAAGAGAAGGCCCCATGCCCTTAACTCTTGTCAGGTTAAATAAATAAATGTGAAAAAACAATTTCTATATACAAAGTGGATACTTATAATTTACAGCCCCAATAGTTTCCAAATTAATGTAGAAAACCTGCAAGAGAAAACACAAATTTCAATTAAAGCTATTCATCAGAACTGCAATTCTCTGAACAGTCTGCGCACATTTTAAATAAAGAAAGCCAAAGTCTGTAGTCGCTCTATTTGATTGTGTTTCAGTTGTTGCTGTCCGAGTAATCTAATATGTCAAAGTTCAATGCATTCTTCTGTATGCACTTACAGAAGAATTCAACAGACAATTCACCAAAACTATGATCTAATTCTTCCACATACTATCTGAGATGTAAATATTGCAATCAATGAAAAGCATCAAAGAACCAAAATAAACCAGTCATCCAGTATGGCATGCATGCGAAAAATGTTGAACTGCACATTTTGCAACTAAAGCAAACTACCCTTATATATTCCTTTACTTCAGAATCTGATAAGTAGTAGTCATTGGGCAGATCTTATCACAGTATTTAGTCAGGAATTCCAGTCCACAAGGTCAAAAATCCTGCATTCAAATTCCTTGAGAAGTACGCATAAAGGTACCAGATAAGAGCACTCTTGAGAAAATAAAAGAGGTGGTTGGCAAACATAAAGTGGGATTCATGTTAGATGAAACTACTGACATACATTGAATGTGCCAGTGTTTTCATTATCTGGTGAAAGGGTGAAACCCAAGCTCTTTGAGAATTACCAACTCAAGAAGATAAATGCTTGCACTGCTGTAATGCAGTCATTCAATGATTCATACGTGAAGCCAGAGGGCATACAATATGAAAAAAATCAGGTGACTGAGCAAACAAGCTACATGCTTTTGGCTTTCCGACAACTGAATCTTTCATGTGACATGTATTACACTGTATTTGAGAGTCAGGGAGGAGTACAATGTTAAATGAATTTCTTGCTGCTCTGAAGAAGATTAATGTAAAGGCCCCAAATCATCAACTTTTGTGTCCAAAAGTTACTGGATTCCACCTGCCACAATTCCCTGTCATAACCAAGTAAAACACTTGGATAAGATCTGCAATTATCTAGTGGAAACCTTTCATATGTACTCTAGGTTCACAGGATGCAATAGCCATGAAGCATGTCCAACAATTACTCATGTCAAAGTCCTAGAATTGGAACTTTTTGTAGTGCATAGGTACAGGTATTTGCCTGATGTGTTTTACAGTTTACAAGAAAGTATGGAGGAGGAACAGTGAAAGAAGTTGACAACTGTGACAGACAACCTTGAAGGATTTGCCAAAGTCAAACTTGAATTCATTTTAAGGAACAATGTGAATGTGGAAGCTTTGCAACTTCCACTGCAATCATTTTCTGTGTATTTAAAAAATATGCTCCATATAAATACAGTATGATCAGTGATGCTTTCCCCCAAGGTGCAGGATTTTTCTTATAAGTCAGCATTAAATTGGTTTGCATATTGTTGTATAAGTGGTTAATTTTATTATTTTACCCCCGTGCTAAGCGCCAAAACCCGGTTGGCCGGCTAACTGGCAAAACAAAACTGATTGCACTGATAAAATTTAAACCTAGTGGTGTACGCGTTTTATGCAATAAATATAGCTGTCATCTCTGAGTGAACTTTCACAGTCAGCAGTTGGTAACGCATCAATGTGTTATATTAAAAACATCTTCAAAATCCTTATAGTGAAAAAGAGCATGTTAGGCAATTGGTAAGGTAAACTTGATTTTAACAGAATGCCTGTGATTGTTCATGTGTAGCAAAACAACAATATAAGTTAAACCAATATAAAATGTTTTCAAAGCTTACAAGGTAACATATGTACGACATTCTTAGAACAAATAGCAAATGAAATAACATTAAATTCTCTGGATAAAATAGGGCTGTGGAATGAATGACATTGCATAATTAGGAACAGATTTTACATTTAGGGTGTTTGCAAGGATAATGAGCTTGCGACCGGACAAGGTAGCTTGGAAGGAGATAAGTTGTAGCCCAATATACTTGAAGGTTAAGGGATGTTCTAAAAGTAAGGTAGGGTATTAAATTAGAAAAATCTCAAAAATCACTTACAGATAAATGGATTAATAAAGTATCGTGATATTACTTCAAAATAGATTTGATTTTCTCAATTCCAGGCACATAAGTAGTAACAAGGTTATTAAAGTTCTTTTTGGAAGCTTTAGGTTTTATTGAAATTTTTAGTGTGTTGGGAATACACAGAATTCTAAAAAAGAAAAATTTTATTTTTGGTCTTGGAAATTTTGAATTAGATTTTTAATATATGTGTCAAGATATATCAATATCTAGGAACATAGCAACATTGTAAAAGCCAGAAGAAGTGAACTTCTGAAAATTTAGAGTTAATTGGTTTATTTATCGATGCTCTTTAACTTCTCAGGTCATCAGCGTATTTGGAGTTAAGATTAGTAAGGAATTGACCAAGAAATTCTGAGCCATGGGTCCAAAGCATGAATATATCTAAACCAATATAACGGTACCAGAGATAGTGACTTAAGAAATTCCTCCTCTAAGCGAGCCAATAAGAAAACACCAAATTAACATAGTCCAATGACTTGTGAAAATATATTATGCCTATCTGGGAAAAGGTAGAACAATTTATGCAGAATAATTAGGTCCCAAGCACAAATATTTGCCTGTGGAAAGCATTTTGAACATTTCCGGTTATGTTCTTGCATCTCTTTTGTTTCGTTTCATATTTTTCTATGCATAGTACTGTTGTTTGCTTGTTGCATTTTCATATATAGCAAAATTGCCAAGATAGTCATTATGCCATGCTAACAGCAAGTAATAAAGGTTAAGAAAATTTGTATTAATTGACAATTTGTTGAGGTAAAAAACTCTGAAAATAATGCATTTCCATTACATTATATTATACACTGACATGAAAAGCATGTGGGGTAAATTTGCACTTATACACTGAATATGATGCTGCCCTTTTCCTCTTCCACAGGATGGATGGATGTTTATATTCATAATTCTAGTTACTGAAAATGGTAAAATGTTTTTCCAAAGGTAAAGAGAAGAGACAGCCACTGCAGAACATTAGGTCATTGTCATATGTTTTCAGATAAAAATACTTTGTATGTATGTATGTGCAATTCTGGGTTGTCTTCTGTATTACAAAGTTAAGTGACACACTTCTAAACTCTAATCTGATTCCATCTTTTAACTGTAATGCAATATTTTTTTTTAAAAAAAGTTGTGTGATGCCATTTTAACATCTGATAATTAAAAATGAAGAAATGAGATATTATCCATAAAATACATTTATCCAGCCTTATCTTAATTTAATAATTTGCATATACTGCAGATTAAGAGGAGGATTAATGTCTGTAACAAACAGTCTTTATCATGCAATATGATGACTGCAATGGGTGGCCGAAGTTATTAAGATGAGGACCTCATGAACAGGAATCCTGCCAGGACTGTCCTTCCTGACTGAGGTTTTCCTCAGCCCTCATAAATGGCAAATGCCAGGGAGGTACTCAAAGCATAGGCCTGGAACGTTTCCTTCTTTAAAAAATTCTTTTCCAATATATCATTTCATTTCATGTATCATCAGTGTCTACTGCCTGCCGTGCCTAAGTAGTAAAAACGAGTGTTAAACACTATTTAAAAACAAAGAAAAGCAATATGATTTTCTTTTGGAGTACTAATTTTAAGACATCAGTAATATAAGACAATTCACTTATAGTACTCTATAACTATTACACAAGGAACTGCCTAGAGACTGTGAGAATTATTGCAACACAGTCAATGCTTTTTATTATTATTATTATTATTATTATTATTATTATTATTATTATTATTATTATTATACATTAATGTATGAAAGCATCTTGAAAGGCATAACTTTATGTTTTTATACCTTCAAGGATTATCTAGTTTCATTAATGTAAAGTGGGTAACACCATATAGGGCATAAGCTATAAGTTTCTTGATGAGGGATGAAAAGTCAATTTCACTCAATGAGTTGCTGATGACCAGTTACTGGAGCCCAAAGAATACTAGAAAAATGCACGAAAAGCCACTCCATTTTCCAGCTACAGTATGGCAGGAGTCAGCATATAGGCATGGAAAGCTTTGTTCAGGGGAATATAGCTGCAGTTGAGACATATGGGCAATCAATGTCAGCTAAATATTAGGAGTGGTTGCATATTTTCTTATTGTGCCTCAATAAAGGGATATATTATGTAGAAGATTGGATCAACTGAATAACAAACATATCTTATGCAATCATTTATTTCAATTTGACATGCCATAAATAAAAATACAATTATATACAAAAATATCATTAATTCTATATATGCAGGTACATATTATTTGATGAATATACAAAAATATCTTTAAAGAATGTATATTTGCTGCCAAACATAAATATAAAAAGAAATTGTCATAAACATACATTGTGAAAATGTTCTTAAAAACTATAAAAAAAATAACTGAAATTGAAGGTAATACATTTCATTCAATTGAAAATGACAAATTTCCAAGAGCAGCAGTTTTATGTATCATAAACTGCTGAAGTGCTGTAATATCTTTTCTAATACGCTTAATTATTACCTCCAAATTATGAGAAATTAACAGTTAAACATTTATTCAAATCATTGTATGATATGTCAAACTAAAACACTCTTATTGCTCCACTTACTTGCTATAAAATGTGGTACTAGTATCTAGAGCGTTTGCTCTCTTCCTCGGCCACGGCATGACTGGTTGGAGATTTCCTTGCACTATGTAGATGTGATATTATACTCCGGTGGCTTCCTGATGAACTTGAAGTTGATGTAAGTTGATGTTATCCTTACCAGGAACATCAAAGTTCATTAAATGATCTTTATACTTGCAAATGAAATCTTTTCCAATGTAGCCAATTCTGTAGGTCCCTGTACTGCTTTCAACAATTCAATCCCTTCTGAATGTCATGATTTTCCTTCAAAAAATGTTATGCCACAGCTGATCTCTCCATCTGTATTTTACGTTTCTGAAGTGCTCATTCAAACGTATTCCTATTAATTGATTTAAACTGAAAAAATTTTTAGTGGGAAAGGCATGTGAAAATACTCTACAACAGAAAAAAGCAGGGATTTATACAACAAGTTGCATAGAACGTGAAAAATTTTATATTAGCAAAACAAAGGAATACATATTCAACAATTCATTATATTATATTCCTCTTTGTTTTGCCAATTTTTTCACATTTTGCACAACTTATTTTATAAATCCCTGATTTTTTCTCCTGTGGAATATTTTCACATGCTTTTCCAACTTAAGCATTTTCCAGGTTAAATCTATTAATAGGAACACGTTTGAATGAGCACTTCAGAAACGTAAAATACAAACAGATGGAGAGGTCAGCTGTGACATATCATTTTTGGAAGGAAAATCATGACATTCAGAAGGGGGTTGAATTGATGAAAGCAGTACAGGGACCTATAGAATTAGCTACATGGGAAAAAATTTACATTTGCAAGTATAGAGATCGTTTAATGAACTTTGATGTTCCTGACATCAACTCCGAGTTCATCAGGAAGCCACCAGAGTATAATATCACATCTACATTGTGAAAGGAAGTTTCCAACCAGTCATGCCGGGGCTGAGGGAGAGAGCAAAGGCTCTAGAAACTAGTACCACATTTTATAGCAAGTAAGTGGAGCAATAAAAGTGTTTTAGTTCAACATATCATACAATGATTTGAATATATGAGTGGCTTCAATGTGATAGTTCCTATATGAACATTTTAACTAAACATTTGTCAAAGTATAAGTGAACAATGATCTTCAAATCATAAACCAAGCTACTTTATTTCTTAAATCTCTATGGTAATGAATCTTGCTGTGTTAGTCTGTTGGTATCAGTTATCTTAAATTAGTTTCTCTCTGTATATCAGAGGACATCTATTTTTGTAGTACTTATGTGCAGAATACCCATCAAATGACTACGAGTTGGACTTCATTTGTGATTTCGTGATTTTCATTTATGAAAACAGTAGTTCAAAGAAATAAGTTGAGCCAAACATACTGCTTATTTTCTTTTGTTGCTCTTTGATGCAGTTAACATGAAAAACGTTGGCATGTAGCTCCAGCACCTGCTCCATTTTGGTTGGACAACTGAGACCATCAGTGAAAATATGAAGCCATTTTTCAGTAATGAATTTCATTCTCACAATTTCCAGAGTTAACTATTTTTACAAATCTCTTGATCTCTAGCAAATGCAGATAATGCCCTATTTTTATTGTTTAAGCATGATCAATCATAGGAATTAAATTTCCTTATATGTGAGAAGCTTTATCTTTCTCTTTATGCTATAAACTTTGGATACAAAACCCTAGGGAGATTTTAGATTAATTATAAAATTTCTTAATTTCCCAAGTGCTTTTCATTCTCAGCAGCTACAACTTTTTCCCAGTCCATATTCAATGGAATGCTGATGTGACCGGGGCATGTATCTCTGTATTAAACTTATTTTTTGACTACTTATAGTGAAGGACATTTTGAGACTGATCTATATTCCTTGAAAAGCCAAACATTACCTCTCCTACAGCTTATTTTGTCACAAGAATAGAACTGTTTACAAGTAATAAACAGGTCAGTATAAAGTTAAAATTGTGAGGGTCTAAAATGGCACGTGTTTCTCGTGACATTTTAATACCAGGAATTGATAACAGTAAATGTCATATTTTTAATAATGTGAAGTTAATGCGATGGTGTGATTGTAGTTTGAGTTCTGGCAATAGTGAAGGAATTATACCAAACACATTCCCAAGTTCTCCGAAATTAAAGAGGAGGAATTTATTAGTTACTTCTAGCAGAATTGAACCTGCCAGCAACACCAACATTAATACTGTGAATGTTTTAGATGAAGGCAGTTGCAATGATGGCAATGGTAATGACAATGATTCTGTTACAAATTTTAAGGATATTCTTTCCAATGAAACTGATCACATACCCCACCCCAGCCTCCTGTCTCCTTCATAAAACTTCCAGCACCTAACATGTCTCCTTCTGATTTGCTCCATATCTTATTTCAATTTATTTTTCACTTTCTAGCTGCTCAGTCTAATTGTAATGGAGGCCATATGTCTAATTGTAATTAGACATATGCTGACAAGGAAAGATTGCTCTCAAGCAAGTCCATGAGCATATCCCTTTTGTGCCACTTAGGAACATCTATTTATCCTGTGGCAGGTCGGCACGATTAAATGGCATTTCTTATTTTAACATTATCCTGCTGTTAACTTGGTTTCATTAAAAATATTGAATTTTCCGTCCTTTATATTTCCTTAATATACTGCAGTTAAACTATAAAATTTGAATATGCTTGTAGATTAAAACGGGATTCAATTTAATTGGAAATAATAAATTTATTGAAATTATTACTTGTTTCCAATAAAAATATTAATTTAAAACTAGTTATTTTCTTTTCTTGCCAAATAGACTCAGGGCTGTAATCAAATTATATTAATGTGTGCATAATCCAAGAGTTTAAACATTAAGAAAAAAATTATTAATAAAATTACCTCCTTGATTTAATGGAGGTGTTAACTGTAGAAACTGCAATTCTCAACCAAGTACTCCATCTTGTGAGGATTGGATTTGAAGCACAAACACATTGGAAGTTTGGTATATTTTATTCTTGGACTATTTGAAGTGCCTTGAAAAATATTCTTTTGTGCTTAGAAATCACACCTTTAAATGTACGATATGGCTTGCAAAGAAAAAATATCATTTGCAAAGCTTTCATCACATAAGGTGCTCCATCTGTTAACAAATAAATCTTTCTACAAGATCTTCACCTAGCCATGGCATTCCTGTAACATTAGAATATAAATTAATTAACATTTATTGGATGTATTTTTGAGAAGATTTGGAATCTAAACACACTGAAATACAATAATATATTTGAAAAAAACAAATGTGCATTTTCCATGGGTTGCATTCACTGGGTTTATTTCTGTGGAGAACACTAATATTATATTAGTACAAGAATTAACAGAAAAACATACATACATAATTAGTTTCCAATGTTGTGGAATTATTTAGCTTTATTTCAGTAGTTTGGCTAAAATAATTCAGGAATATTTTATGGAACTGGAAAGAAACTGTAAATAAGTACTCTTAAATTACTTATAGAGACATGTTTTATAAACTTGTCTCCATAAATCAAGGTCTAGCAAAATCTGGTCATTATCTAGCAGAGATCTACCTGCTGGATTAACTGCGTGATCAAACGGCAATCCATATTGTTGATCCAATTTTTTTTCCAAAATATTGAATTTGTTGTACATGAACATAAGCAATATCATTTGCATTATTTATGGATTAGGCTACCTTATATCATGTTTCTATCCACACTATTCAAAACAGTATATCTTGACCTGAGGATTACTGAAGACAGCAGAGCTAAGGGAAGAGATTATAGGGTTATGACTTCCATGATTAAAACATCTCCCAGATCCCATAGAACAATAAAGAAATGACTAGACCAAAACTAAAACTAGGAACAATTACAATTGAAAATAGGGAAATCTTAGGCAACTATTGCAACTCAGCAAGTTGCTCTTGTGAAAGATATTGGGAATCATCCCTTTCCTCCCTGTGTTAAAGTGATTCTGATAGAATGAAACATTACAAGCTAAAACTGAAAGAAAATCTGTTCAATAAAAAATATGTTTTGTTAATGTTGGTTTTAATGCAAAAATATAGAAGTAATTTACGTAATTTAATGATCTGTTAAATCCTCAGATTTTTCTAATAAAATATTCTTGGGTATAAGATTTACATTAAGAAAATACTGAATATGTGGGACTGGAATGATGAACCTTTAATCATAGGTATCAAATACTGCTTAATGAGTGATTTACACTTTTGGAATATTTTATGGCTACTTTGTACATTTTTACTGCATCTGTTTCTTACAGCATTAATATGCTGCAGTTTTGTGGATTTAGTCATATATTATTTATTTTTTTGTATTGAAATGTTCATTCACAAAGACTCTGAAACAAAATAGAATACAAATCTATATCTGAAGGAATCAAGAAATATGTTAGTGATTTATTAATAACACAAATGTAATTGACTTTTACAGATTAATCACTACATTGAAGAAATTTGCCAAAAAGATCTTAATAGAAGTAAGAGAATGATCCCCCCCCCCAATATTAGTCTATAATTCATAAAGCAATAAGGCATCAATAGCTGGCAGACATGCTTCTTTTGTGCACCTGGAATTCCTGGTTTTACAAAACCAGGACAATTTACAAATTTATTACATCTAAATATATCATCAAAAATCATAACTTTTAAGCATGCCTTTTGTGTGTGATTATGAATATTAGCTTCAAATAGGAATTTAAGGCTTAGCCATAAAATATTCAATTCAATTTACAAATATACAATTTACAACATATCATTATCAGTAAAATATTAAGATTTAGCTGAACATTAAATTATATGAATTATTTTTTAAAAAAATAGCAAACATATTAAACTCAACATCAACAAAATTATACATTCCTTATTATGGAATAGATTTTTTCCAGTTTTAAATTACTAGAAATGTTTCATTCTAACAATCACTTTGATGCCAGAAGCAAAATATGCAGTATTATGCATATTCACAAATTTAAAAATTAGCTGCATTATCTATGAGATCAAAAACAGAATTCTTGTATTTAATTCATGATGCTAAAGTGTTAAATAACAATTGAAAAATAAGTTAAAATTAACTTGTAGCTGAAGTACTCATGAATACCTTTATTGAGTAATGAAAGAAATAGGAAAAATGCTTAAAAATAATAAATGAGTTCATTAATAAAAAGCCACACCAACCAGAAAATTAGCTAAGTGGTTAGTGGCTATAGACAATTTACTTTTAAGAACTGCATGATATTACAAGCTGTATCCATGCATGTGGCAAAGCATCACAAAAGTGAAATATTCTAATTGAATGTTTTTGAATATTGACACATACTTCAGGGTTTTTAATTGGGACATGTTTCGGGAACCTTCATTCCCATCTTGAGATGTTGACTGACTTCTTGGTAAGTCTTGGGTCATGGCTGGATTGGAGTAGTTTCTGTGTCAACATCTGTTGGCTAGAATAGGATTTTGCTGAATTGTTTCAGAGGTGGAATGTCAAAATTCATTAATTTATCTTGATTTTTTTAACATGAAACATATTTATTGTTTCATTTTCAAAAATTGAGATAAACTAATGAATTTTAACATTCCACTTCTGAATGAATTCCAATAAATTTCTATTCCAGTCAACATAGAAGCAACTCCCAGCCATGGCCACACCAAACAGCCTAAACTTTACTAAGCAGTCAGTCAACAGCTGAAGGTTCCTGAAACATATCTTAATTAAAAACTCTGATCAGTGAAGTTTGTGTCAACATTTGAAAACATTCAATTTGGAATAATGGTTTGTTTCAAGTAATTGCATGGGCCATAGCAATGCTTGCAAAACAGAAAATTTTAAGCCTCTGATTTTTAGTATCTGAAGGGTAAACACGTCTTGGCAATCGGAGGGCACAAACCTCATCCTCTTACACATAAAGAAACGTTGAAGATTTTCAATAATGTTTCTGTAGAACTTTCTGATTTGGAGGATTCACCAGACATAGACAATATGATAGGGAAACCACAAGGTCAAAATGTTTGAAAAGATATATATGTACTGATATGAAATTCTTGGAACAGATTCATTGATAACTATCAACTAGCTACAATATGGGTGCAAACATCACTGCAGTTAAGCAGCTTCTCCCCATTAGCTGAACATGATGCCCTTATCATCAATAGTCTGATAAATTAGATCTAAAATTCTGGCTTCTAGTATATGCAAATAAAATATTTTTATAATGGATCCCCATATTTTGGCAAAGATGAACAGAGAGTAACTGACAAAAAACTTCCCGAGAGCATAGTGATAAGGTTAGTATCACCATATTACAATAAGGGGTAGAATGTCATTACTGCAGTGATACTTGGTATCAAGCTGAAAGATCAAGGAATTAGTCCAGTTGGTACAATGAAATGTACAAGAAGAGAAATACCTGACATTATAAAACACACGAAAACTCATCTGTAAATGTCAATTTCTCTAAAAAATTTATACATTACCCTGACTCGCAACTGAGGATGCAGGCAAAAGACTGCGAAACTAGTTTTGCATAATTCAACAGTAAGTGGAGCATAAGATTATTAAATCCACTAACTAGGTAATTAAGAACATTACCTTCACTGTTTATCAATGGAAAAGAAACAAAAATTATCTGGACAGTTCAACATACCTTGGTGTTCAGATAGAGAATAATGTAAAATGACATGTATACAAGTAGTTTCTACAGCAAAACAAAGTTTGCAGGTAACTTTATGGACCAGATAACAAGAAAATATTCTGTTTGTTCTGGGACTTGTTGATAGCCAGTGCAATTTTTCTTTAAACATTCCTGGTTTAGTTGTCATCAATTCGTGGATTATTTTCAAAGCAATAACAGAAAGTACCATAAGCTGCAAAAATGTTATGCTAGAACGCGTAGAAGAACTATGCACTGAATAGATGGAAGCTAGACACCAAATAAGGAAAATGGAGCAGGAAGATTAGAAGAATAAGCTTAGAAGAAAACCAAAAAGGATGATTGGAGACAACACTGGCAACTGAAGAAATGTTGAAACAATACAAATTGGAATAAATGCAGAACACATGCTTGTGGATCCTGCACAAAAGGAACAATAAAGAAAGTAGTAATTTGTAATTTTGTATACTACCTAAAGATAAAAAGATTTGGAACATCACTTTCAACAAATGTCAAATAAGGTTTTCCATACACACAACATAGTCTTTTATTTTGCATTACATTTCTGAGTTCATTATTAAATATGTTATAAAGTGATACGTTAATGTTTCATTTATTATAAAGTTAATATTTTGCTGTTTCATATAAATTTATTATGGTTAAAACGACTGCTTTGGCAGTTCTAAGCATACAACAGGTTCTCGCAGTTATAGCGTTAATAGTCTGTGATTCTTGCTCTACATATTCACATACAATTTTTTCCCCCTTAATATTAATATTATCCTAAGGTTCCTTTTCAGTTTTATCTTAAGATTTTTCTTTTGAAATGGTATAACACAGGGTGAAATAAACACAAATAAAACATTTTCTTTTTTATGGAAGGGATTTTGTTTCTGTTCCAAATGACTAGTAATGATTCATTCTACCAGAAAAACTTTAACACAATAAGGAAAGGTTTGCCCTGAACAGCAAATCGTTTAATATTTCCCTTATCTTGGTCAAGATTCTTCTTGGTGTTGATCTAGCTATTTCTGTAATGTTCTTTAATCAACGACAAGTCCCTGTATTTGGGAGGTATTCCAACTTTGGAGATCATAACCTACAATCTCTTTTCATAATGAAAAATTGCCCATAAATAATGCAAGTGAAGTTATTGCAAGTGGGCCTCTGGAACAAAAGCAACTTAAGAAGAAGGTGATGATGGTGATGGTGTGACGATGTTGATTATGATGATGTGTCAGACTATGGCTTTCCTGTGTAATCAGGCAGTACCATGCCATGATTATACCATGTAGTTAATCTGCTAGTGTAGATTTTGATTTATGGGAACATTTTTGTTTCATAGAACAATTGTACTGAAAAGCATTTCTTACATTACAATCAAATATAACTTGATTACTCAAACTGAAAGTTCCTTTTAATTGTAACCTGTTTTACAATTTAAACATTTCAGCCAAATCACTGAAATAAAGACAGATAAATCTACAAGGTAAAAAACTGATTACTGCTCAATGAATTCTTTGACTGACTGAATTCATACCACACACAGAAATAAGCCTGAGAAGTTGCAATACAAGAAACATGTACATTTAGTATACAGAAAGATGGTACATATACAGCATGCACGTATTATGACAGAAATTAAAAAAATAAAACCTTTGATATTCACTTCCAATTATTTGCATTTACTAAAATACATTCTTTCTAAATTTGGTATTAATTATTATGGTATATACAAATTAAGTAAGAAAAGTAACATAATATAAAATGTCTGAATAATCCTTATTTTAACATATAATATGAATATTTATAAAATTAAAGAAAAATATAAATGGCACTTACGAAAGCAGTCATTTGCATTGTTTCAAAATTTATTTTCTCTGCTTATTTTGCCAACAAGTTGATGGAACTGTATTTCTAAGGATGTTGGTAATGAACTGTCCTTTTTAAGTCCATAATTTAATTTGTTCTAAAGCAGACAAGATGGTTAGCCAGGTCCTCTATGTTGTCAGTCACCTTTAATAAACAATATTTTAAAATATACCCATTTGTTCGATTTTACAGAATTTGAAAATGAATACAAAAATCATAGATATTACTAGGAAAATGAGATGGGAAATATGACTGTTAATATCAAACATTTACAAACACATAAAATGTAGATTATTAAATAATAAAATATGATCCTAAACTTAGGTACTCATCTTTTACACTAAACTCCACTTACTTGCATAAAAGTAAGGACACGTTTTGAGGAAATCTCTCCCATCTTCAGTTGCTCACTGAAGGTTGTCTAGCCATCATTTGGAGTACCAGCAGTTCAGTGAGCAACTGATGATGAGAGAGGTTCTCCTGAAATGTGTCTTAATTTTATGTAAGTGGAGTTTAGTGTAAAAAACGAATACCTAAGCTTAGGATATATTACCACTCCATTGTCAACAGCTTTGTAAGTACAATATTTAATCAAATATGAGTTAGCATTTTGTAAATAATAAATAAAACAAAGTAATTTTTTGAAGAAAGGTACTTACTGAATTACACATATCTCGAAGTTCACCTTTCCTTAGGAGGAATTCATCAGAATTTGTCTACTGAAGACAAGTAGTAACTTTTAAAGAAAAGTTCAAAATAATTATTTGTTCAAAGATTGATAAGAAGGTTAACAGAAACAATTGCTTCTCCTATGTCTTCATAAAATTCATTTTTCTTAGAAGAACGTTTTCCTGAAAGTAGATTTGGAATTAAACTTTGTTTACTGCCTTTCTTCAACTAATATGTTGCTGTAGTTGACATTTTGTTCACACACAGTACCTGCAATCATTAGGAGGAGAGAGAGAAAAACAAATGTAGTCCTTTTGGTACTATAGGATACTTGGTTATGTTACAAGTTGAAAAAATTTAATTTTCATTTTTGTACAAACTGATATTTGAAAGAATGCACAGACTGAACTTACCTGTTTTTAAAGGTTCGCAGAATACTATAGGGTCATTACTTGTAAAACACTCATCATTTGCAATTCTTTTTTGCTTGCTTTGACTTGCTTATCTTAGCCTAATTAAACGAACTGCCGGCTACGAATAATTTGATCAACCAAACCAATTAAATTGCATCTCAGAAATGGTGTTTCTAAGAGCTCGCTATTGTTATGTCAAGTATTGCAAAGAAATACATAACTGTGTAATTGCTTGGTACCATCACACCAAATAATAAAAGGAAAAATTGGAATCAATACATGGCTGCTGAAAAACAAATAATGGTATAGCATGTTTTGTTGTGGCATATTATAAAATGCAAGATTGGTCATCAGCAAAAATTACAACAATGACTTAAAAGAAAAAAGAAATGGAAAAAATACTTTAATGCAAAAAATGCAGCAAATACCATATGCTTAGCTATTTTCCACAATCCTTAAAATATATGCAATTTATATATAAAAAAAAATATAAAAAGGTGAAGCTATTTCAGTCAATTTCTGTGGATGGTAGGATATACTAACCTTTTCAAAATGTTCACTCAATAAAAACATGTAATTATATCAATAATCTCTTCTGAGTAAAAACATTCAGAACACTATTATTTCACAATTGAATTAATGTTGAAAATGTAATTACATTATTTTTCGTAGTCTAAATCAGGTTTATCCTTAAGCTGCAGTGAGGAATGCATTAGTTTCAAATGACTTGTAATACTGGAAAAAAATGCAAGAATTAATATCCAAGATTTATTAAATCAAAAATAAAATGGGGATGCAGGGACATATCTGTACTTTCATCAATATAAATTCTTTCATTCCTAATGATAATTGCCATTTTATTTCTGAACCATGTTTTATATGGCTGGTCTCAGTCTCTCTGAGAGACTAAAAATGTTAAATTTAGCAACTCTCCCACATCTAGTACTCCAGCAGTTAGCTAACTCCAAGCACTGCTTTTATTAATATCTAGCCATCTCTTGCAATCAGACTGTGATTTTGTAGCTAGGTCAAACAGCAGCTTAATTTCAAGCCTGCTGCTCTAAACATTAGGAAGTTAACCTAAATAATAGTTAAACTATTAATTCCACAATTTATCATCTGATTACAAGATGATTTAATTATAAGTAGGAACCAGGTTTTCTTGCCAATGCATATATTTTTTTCCCTTATGGTTAAATCATGATTACCAATATTTCTTTGCAATTCATAGCATTTGTTACATTTAAAGCACAATTTTAAGGTGAATATGTACACATGCATTTTATTAATATTATTAAAAGCACCATATTTTTTATTTGATAATTATAATGCAAATTTACTTCCTTTCATAAAACTCAGTTTAGAAATAAGATTGAAACTAGCACCTATGATGTAAACTACAGTATAAATATATAAACTTATTTATTTGGAGGCCAAATATGGCACCTTGAATCTGAGTCATGTTGGATGAAGTAAGTGCTTCAGGAATAGGCAAATATAAACATTAGCTGTAATTCAACCGCTACTTTCAATCTTGTATGAGTCACTTCAACCAAGTAAAGAACTGTGTGGAGAAACAGATAAATGTCTCTTGCAATTCCAATCTAAACATTTCTATCAGTTGTCTACTGAGTTTTCAGTGCAGTTATTTACATAGACTTGGATGTGTGAGGTTTATTCTCTTTAGGAATTGTAGTTGTCATACTTTGTACAAATAAGCCTAAAATAAAAGCAAGTGCAGGAGAGAAACTATGCAGTTTTTAAGAGAAATTGAAAAATGAAATGTTCAAAATCAATGTTGCCATTGATTCAAACATTTGAACTCCAGCAAGTACAAGGAAATGTTAAAGATGAAATTCTCAAAAAGGTTCCTGTTCAGAAATTTTTTGGTGAATACTTGGGTACTGGTAAAATTTCCTTCTAATTTTTTATGATTTGTGTGAAGCTTTGTGGGAGCTGATATTTCTTTGTGGAAATTAACTAACCTAGTTCTACAAAAATTCTTTAAAAACAATACACAACATAAGGTGCCTCTACGCAAAAATTATGTGATTCAATGTTACAACAATTTAGAAAGATATTAAAGACAATTTTGTATGGGTATAGTTGATGAAACAATAGATGACAAAGGATGATATATTGCAAATTATAGCTCTACTTCTTTTCTGCTCACTGTAGAAGAAATCAAAATCACAAGTGCTTCCAGAATTGCAAAATTTTGATTGATTCAGAGTTTACCATGGTCATATGGCATTTAGACAAGGATTGCTTTTTGGAGCAATGGTACTATCACATAATCAAGTTTGTTAAAGCTTTACAAATAATATTCCCAAATATAATAGCATATGGGCTGCAATATGTATCAGAGTTAATATTTCAGTTGTTGATAAACTTGTATATTCTACAGAAAAAGTTTGCACGACAGCACCTCATGCACAATCAGTTTTTAAAACAATGGCACCCTCATCCCTAGAACCAATTTTAACTTGCTGGAGCCCATGGCTGCTTGCGGTCATCTTCTATGCTAAAAACCTATGAACAATTAGAAATGAGTAAATTATTTTAATCCTAATGTGCTGCACGAGTTAAAGTAGCTCAAAAGTTCTTCTCCAACTCAGAAGGAGCAGCTAATTTTTATTGCATAGCTGCACATTTCACTCATCTTTCTTCTGCATTTTATCATTGGAAGCGTGTGAATCATTACATGCATTTAAGACGTTATCCAAATTAATGTCAGTTCCTGGTTATATTGACAAAATTGTTATAGAAAAAGTTTCAATTTTCATAAATGAAGAATGTGAATAAATATGTGAAGTACAAGAAATTCTGGAAGAGTTACACATGCTGTAATGCGCCCCCCCCCCCCAAAAAAGAAAAACTACACACAGAAGAACAAATTACACTTTTTGTGTGGGTTTCTTTATCATCTATGAGACTAAACAAAGATTGTGTCATATGACATTCCAATTAGCAAAAGAAGATACACTGACTCTGCAAAACCTAAAACTCTTGAGGGTGACCAACTGCAATAGAAATGATGAACCCAAACACACTCAGCTTAGTCCAGAATTAAAACAATAGCTTTACCAGCAGGCATATAAATTATGTAAGATTGTTTTTAACTGCAAGTTTTGTTGCATATATTTAAAACTGAATGGCATAAAAGCATGCATATTTCAGATTTTAATGCATGAAAATCTGGTACTTGAAAATTGCTGAAATAAAAGTAGTACTGCAGAAAATGTAAAATTAAAAAGTCCAGAATATACTTGGTTCACCAGCAATTGCCTAATGGAATTCCAGGGGACCAGGCTGCGATCCAACCCAGGGGACTAATATAAAATATTTCAATTACTCTACCTACACTATTAGTTTATCAGCTAGCTGCAGTATCCACAAACTACTAATTCTTTTATTTCTCAAACACCCACTATAATGAATTTTGAAATTACAGTAGTGCTAAGAAAAATGTAAATACAAACTACAATGGGACATCCACTTATCTGACCCAGGTCATTTTAGGTGTAACCCCTCACAATTACAATTCTTGATACAATAATAC
This sequence comes from Metallyticus violacea, assembly GCA_030762175.1. Lineage (NCBI taxonomy): Eukaryota > Metazoa > Arthropoda > Insecta > Mantodea > Metallyticidae > Metallyticus > Metallyticus violacea. The sequence continues at coordinate 30,959,366 of CM060837.1, read as the reverse complement.
ATGTAATACTAACATCTTTACCCAAATTCTAAACAGTTAAAGTACAAAATGTTCACCTTGATTGCATCAGTTCCCAGTCCCCAGTATGTCAGCAGCAGCCTACTGGAATTCCATGAGACCAGGCTCCGAACCAACCCAAGGCACTAAAATAAATATTTCACTTACACTACCTGTACCATTATTTTATCAGCTAACTATAATCCCTACAAACTACTAATTCTAATATTTCTCAAACACCAGCTATAATGCTACATTTATTCACCTACTAGAGCAATTTCCAATATCCCAAGCTCAAAAACTCAATAAAATTAATACAATTCCATTCCCAACTGTTACCAAACCAATAACAATTTTCATAATCATACAGATATTCTTTATTATTTAAAATTTATCTAAATTACATATCTTTCAATTGGCCATTTCCATTTCATTTTTACCTTCCATAAAAACTATCCTAATTTGCTTATTTGCTCAAGATCTTCAAAGATCTATCTCAATATAATTGCTTTATTCCTCATTAATAATTTCTTACTAATTAACCTTTCCCTCCAAACATTTGTGCCTTTATATAAATTTTATCTTCCTTCTCCCCACAGATGGGACACATTCCTGTAATAATAGCTTCCTTCATTTTCCTTCATTTCCAGACACCTAATCGAAACCATGCTATCCCTTTGCTTTTATTTTTCTTGCAAATTAAAATATACTTCTCTTTTACTGGGTCATTTTTTATTCCCTTATAATATACTTGTGAGTTTTTTTCCTTAGTCTGGGCAAATAAAATTTGTCTATCCATATCTTTCATTCTTGATCTCACTTCCCTCGAACAACCTCTTTAAAATAGCAATTTTAATCCAAAAGTCTCCTAACCCATTTCTAAATAACTGTTCTCTAATTTGGTTCAACCAGGTACTAATTATTATATCCACTTTTTTTTCTCGATATTTCGAGCATATTTTCACAATGTCAATATCCAATAACCCTGGAAACCTAAATATATGTTTCAATTCTTTCTCCATCATTAACTCTCTCATGCTTACCTTTCCTCACTCTATCAATACTCCTGCATTTGCAGTATTATTGGGTACTTCTAAAATTAATTTACAGAAAATTCTTAGTATTAAATCCATTTTACACCATCCCTCCTCTATAACCCAAATTTCCCCTCCAAAAATCCATCATGATTCAACCAAGGCAGAATAAAGCCTTTCAAACCACTTGATATTATCACTATCAGGGCCAATAACCTCTTTGCCATTGCAGTTCTTTTCTGTTTTTCCCAGCCACCATTACTACTGAACTTTATGTCCAGATATGAGAATGCACAAACCACCTGAATTTTTTTATCTGCCGTGAACCATTTCTCATGCTTATATAGTTCATTTAACCATTATTTTAGTTTTATCCCGATTCACCTTCAGTCCCCACTCTTAACAATATTTATCAATCTCACCTATAGCTAACTTTAAGCCAATTACTGATATTGCACACACCATCAAATCATCTGCATAATGTAACCCAAGAATATCTACATTATTAATTGCACGCACGTGAGTACAAACATGCTTCAAGCTATCCAAAATAACATCACTAAACAAATTAAATAATATGGAGCTTAATTTACAACTTTGCCTAAGCGCTCTCTCCATGTCCCGCAGCATTAGTAACTTCTTCAAAGCCACACTTGACACAAAATCCGTTTTGATAAGATAATTCTTGTAATATACTAATCATATTCCAACTTAAACCCTTATTACTTAATTTGTATGACAGAACTCCTCTATCAACTCAATCATACAGTTTTTTTAAATCAATAAATATAGCACATAATATATCTCTTTTCTTTGCTAAATATTTATCTATCATCATTTTAATTATAAATACATTATCCACTTACGTAGATTAAAAGTAAAACTACTTAAAATAATGTCAACACATTAAAAAACTCTTGATGTTCCACTTTTTTTAAAAAAACTAGGACATGATTCTCGACACCTTGCTCACATAGTCAACCATGAATGGCTAACAGATCAATAAATGAGGTGTAAGTGTCTATAAGTGCTCTGGTGGTGTATTGATGAACTTATACAAAATGCTACCTGCTTCTGGGATATGGAAATTCATGAGTCTATGCTCATATTTTTTTATGAAAAATTTTTCCCATATACCGAGTTCCTTTGGGTGTTGCACTGCTTTTAATAAAGTGATATCCTTTTTCGGTCTCACTCTGTTCATTCCAAATAGAAATATCAGTGGTTGCAGCACATTTTTTGGAATGGATACCACGGGATCGAAAAGGATATCACTCCCACATGACTCACTAATTTTTGATTGCCTCTCCTTAGCTTTGCTTGCATGATTACTCCTCAGCAGCAAACATAAACCTCTAGAAACTCAACCTTTTAATATTCTTCCTTAAACCATGTTAGCCAATGAAATCATATCCCTGAACCTTAATGCACTCATTGCTCTCTAGCCAGGTTTTAGTACATGGACCTTATTCAAAATTTCCTTGAAACAACTCATATTCATCCCTATACACATCCCTTTACAATTCCAAAACCACAACCTTCCTCTTTTTCCTTGCCCTATTGTGAACCAGAATGGAACCTAAATGTATCCAACTTGCTTTTGCTCCTGAGCATTTTGCCACTATTGGGATGTTGACCAACACGCAGTGCCTCCCAATTCTTAATTCTTTGTGTGTGGCTACATATCCAGTCTTATAATGTCTTTCAATATTATGTTTCTATTAAACTATCTACTTGGGTTGGTACACATTACTATACCATGTTAAAAATGCCAGTCTCCCATTGTAACTGAGGAATGATCTGTCTGCCTAAATCAATGCAGTCAGCAGTATGCACCCACACATGAATGCATACTTAAGCTTACCACTGTAGTATTGTGTATAGTGCCCAACTTTTGCAGATGGGGCCCATCCCTTTTTGAGAAAGTTAGAAAATTACACTATGCCAATTGGCCCTTCACCTATAATTTATTAATTTGTTCCTATTCCTGCTGACAAGAATTATGTATGATGAAATGAAAGGAAATAGAAAATAATGAGAGTTTTGAGAAGTCTTTAGCTCTAGTTGTTACACATAGCAGGAGCATGTTAAAAGAGAAAAGTTTCTCTCACAGTTGCAGAAAAGGTGTGTATGAAATATGCAAATTTTTAGCCCTTTTAGAAAAATTGTACCAGAAATGCCATAGAACACAGCTTTTAGTTATGTGAAATTTTAAATACTCTAAAATCCATGTGCTACCACACAATCGCACATGTTGCCATATATTAGCAGTCTTGCATTATTCACTAACCTGGATAGGCTCTGTACGCTCCTGGAGAATTGTCCAGAATGAATATGCTTGCCAAATCACCACAGATAGCTGACAGATCTTTGGTGTAACTACCTAGATCTGGAGTACAATGCTGTCGGTAATAACGTCTTCGCAGTATGCCCCGGTTGTTATCAAGTTTGTCTGCCACAGCCGCTCCATATATTTCCATGCTTGCAGTGAAAATCACCAGTTCATACCATTGTGACACCTGAAAGAGATTTTCTCTCTATAAAATTTTCTTTCTCTGAAATTTACTTATCTACAATTTTGTATTATTCTTTTCTATGCAATACAATTGGCAGAGCAAATTTTTTTCCAAAAATATGGCAGTAACTCATTTAAAAAAAAGCTCCAAAAATCATAACCACATTGCTATTTTTCACTCATCATTTAAACAGCCACGGTGTGGCCAAGGTCATTAAGGCGCAGACTCGTGAGCAGGAGGTCTGGGATTCAAATCCCACCAGGGCCATTCTCCCTGACTGGGTTTTTTTCCAGGTTTTCCTGTCCCCATAACTGGCAAATGTCGTGGAGACACCCTAAACTTAGGCCTGGAATGCTTCCTTCCTTAAAAAATATCCATTCCCAATTTATCATCTCATCTCATTTATCATCAATGTCCACCGCCTGTGGTGCCTCAGTAGGAAAAACGGGCATTAAACACTACACAAAAAAAAAAAAAAACCTACTTATTTAATTTTCCCCCTAGACTTAACTGACATTAGCTAACACTAACATCCCCTTCCCCCCATAGTTCATTGCTACAGATCTTCTATGAATAATTCCTTTTCACAAAGAAATGCATTTGTTCTGCTTATACTCACTTCTCATTTGCTGATAAAACTGTCCTCATTTTACAAGCACTGTATGCTATACTCTGATGCTGCAGTATGTATGCTTAAAGTTGCAAATGATCTGAAGTTGTTTAATCTCAATAAACTCCATTTTACATGCTTAAATCATGGACTGTAACACATTGCTGAAGATATTAATGTTTACAAAGTGAGCAAATTAATTTTGACGACCCAAGGGGGGAGGGGTTAAAACCTTCACATTGAGTTCACTCATATAAACAGTAACTGTCAGAGATATCTTGCCTCTGGAATCAGTGTTATGAGAAGGAGAACCTAAATTGAAACAGTCAACATTTATAGTAACAATCTAGAATTTCTGTTGTAGATTTCTTTGACCCTGAAAAATGCTTTCATGAATCCCAGAGTGCTGTTAGTGATTCTAAAGTGGTGTGTAAAATTGCCACATCAAGGGTAATTACAGCTGGGTTCCAGAATGTACCAAAATAAACCCCAGTTCTAATCATAGGTATGGCCCAATAGAAAACCTCTGGATGTACCTATTTGGACAAGGGAAGGAATTCCTAGTATATGAACAAAATATAGCATTAATGGAGTCACATTTACTATTGTAAAATTGAACAAGAAATAGATTTCTAATTTCAAACCTATTTATTCTATTTTGCTGTCTGCATGAATGTACCTGGTGTGACAAGATAATTACAATGAACGAAATTGCTAGAACGAGTAACTAAGATGGCATTCCAAATAATATAGCTTTTTTATTTGTTTTCTTTACAGACGCTCTTAAATTTGTGAGGTCATCAGCATCCCATTCAATTCAGGGGGTGAAAAGGCCAACAAATTTTGCTCATTTTTCTTTCAGGCTTGAGGTTCTTTATTGTGCCATAAATGTATGACACGGGAGACACAGCTTTACTTCCCATATTTAGCATTTTTACGCCCGAAAAAATGCATTGATCTTGGGTGGGTTTGAACCCGCGATCTTGGGTTTAGAAGGCAAGTATGGTTACCACTACACCATCAGAACCGACAAATAAATAAATAATATAGATGGAAAGTTCAGCACACAAATGGACATACCCAGATGTGAGTAATGTTGTAAATGAATAGAAATCTACGGTCACCACTAAATAAAACAGTTTATGATAATCCCAAATGTCTGCAATATGTTAGCTTGTGAACTCTCATATACAGCCCCAGAGAGATATTGGCCACTAAAGTCTCCAGTAAAAGGTATTAGCAAAGGGCGCTGTTCTTTTTGTTTTGCCTATGTAAAAGAAATGTGGAAATTTAGAGGAAAGAACATTTTAGGAATATTCGGTTTAAAAAGGTGGATAAATCAGCAGCAGCAGTTCACGTCCGGACCAAAAACCATGAAATTAAACGGAATTAAACTGCTGAAACATCTTCCCAACCCATTGGAGTTATCCACTTGGGAAAAAATTTTCATATTAAAAAATAGAGAAAACCTAATGAATTTCGAGTTTCCGCCTATGAACTCGGCAACTTCCTTCTTCAACCAACAGAGACCACCACAGGAACATCTGATTGTCCAGCCATCGTTTCGAGTAACGGCGGTTCAGTGAGCAACTGAAGATGGAAGAGATTCTCCGGAATGTCGTCTTACTTTTGTGTGAGTGGAGTTTAGTGTAAAAATGAATACTTTAGGTTATATATATAAAAGCAACATAAATTCTACTTGATAATGGAAAATAACAAGTGCAAGTAGTGCATAATTACGGGATCACCAATCTTTAATGAGCTAAGTGTATTATGGGGTTGTTCCCTTTGCAAACATGTAGAACTTCTTTTGTTCAGCATAAAATTATCACTTTACCTACATTATATATTTATCAGTTATATTATATATGAAATGGGCTCTTAGACAAAATTAATGACATGATCATATGTCACCAAGTTGTTGCCTTTTTGCATTTTCAGACATAATAAATCAGATAACAATTAGATAAACAACTTAGAAACAGAACTACACAAATGATATGCAACACCAAACTTGAATATACTCATGGCTTCATTGAACTCTCTTTTAATGCACATGATATGGAAAAACCTATGATCAAGAGAATGTATAATACAGAGAAAACAACAGAACCTGTCCACATCCCATTATACTCTCTTAATGAGAATTCACCTCTGTTCCCCCCTCATACCCTGAGCCCATCATTAAACAAAAACTAATTCATAAATTCTCTTTCTCTCCAATCCCAGAATGCAAACACTTTTATTTCTATAAGGTAGCCATTTCTGATGTAAGGAAATCTGAAAAGGGTTAAAACTAAGGTACAAGATATTGACTGTATAGCTATAATGATATTAAACAACTCATAGATACAATAGTTCCAACTGTGACCCACATATTTACTGCCTCCATAATAACATAGTTATATTCAAAATTGGAAACACATGTTGGACCCACCACTTCCAAAATATGTACTACCCATCTCATCATGCACCTACTGACTGATTACTATTCTTCTGACACTCTCACAGTCATTGGAACACATTGCCAATAAACAATTGACTATTTGAATAGCCATAATCTTCTAGACAAATTTCAATCAGGTTTTAGAAATAACCACAGCATTAATTATCAATCTGCTCAAGATATTGAAGAAGTTTGTGAAGCTATGAACAGATGCAAAGTTTTGCATTAACTTTAATGGACATTTATAAATGTAACTAAACTTGTAATGTATGAACTGTTTGGAAATAAATTCAAATGAATTCTGTTGAAATTTGACATATTCAAAAAAGATATCCATACAGATAATTATATAAAAAAACAACAGCCACTATCCAAAACAACATAAACTCACAATAATCAACAGCCTCACATTCAGATTAACAAAAATGCCAGTAAGCAAAATAGAATACGAATAGGAGTACCATAAAATTATAGATATAACATAGAAAAATGGCTACACAACAGATCTGATCAAGAAGAAAACAGAAAAATTCAAAAAAACAAAAGCAAACAAAAGACATCACCACATTGAAAGGCTACAAAGGAATTAATATAAATAAGAAATTCATATTCCTCCATGGGCACAGGAAAAATTCCAGAAGATTTTTAAATATCAACATTATTTTGGCTACAGTGGACAAATGATGCAGTTTAAAAACCTCCTAAAAACCAACACAAAGGACAAAATTCTGCCAGAAAAACTACTGGGCATTTAAGAAATCAGTTATAAAGACTGCAATATGAAATTTATAGGTTTAAAAAAAATACTCCATGGTTTAACGAACACATGAGAAATTTAAAATATAAACACACAAAAATCAGTAATATGCAGTAATATACTAACATCTGGCTTTAAAGTCATGATTTCCAAATTGAACCTAAATTCTTAAAAGCTCTTCAAAACCCATAGAATTAACAGTATGGGAAAATATATTCATAAACAAAAAAAACAAAGAAATTTTAAAAATTAAATTAAAATGTAAAATGGAACTTGCACAGCGAAGCCAATCATATAATAGATATTATTGTATGATTTAGTTGAACTACACACTGTTAATGCTTCACTTACTTGTCATAATGTATAGAATCGGTTTTGAGAACATTTGGTTCTCATTATCAGTCAGGCTAAAATCCAATTGTTGGATCAGCTGTGTTGAGCTGTGGGAATGTGTATTCTGCTCTGGTGGCGGTGTGATAAACTTGTAGTTTATGTTTTCATCCCTGGCTGTGTCGAAGTTCTTAGTCTCTGTATTTGTAGATACAGATTTTCTCCCAGGTTGCTAGTTGCATATGTCCTTGTACTGATTTTAATAATTTGCTTTATATGTTATGTTGGCATTTTGTGTTCCAAAATGATATACTACAGCTGATTTCTCTATTTGCTTGTACTTTATGTTCCTGAAATGTTCCTTTCACTATGTGCATATGTTTCTCTTTGTTTTTCCAAAGTAGATTTTTTTCACATTCTGCACAATTTATTTTGTAAATACCTGCTTTTTCCTCTTGTGGAATACTGTCATTAACATTGTCTATCAGTAAGATTTTAACATTAAATCTATTGACTGGTGCCAAACTAATATTAAAATCTTTGTAAGAATATTCTGAAAATTTTTGTAGCTTCTGTTTGAATAGAAAAAGTACTAATATTCTTATATGTATAAGATGATGCCTCCAATAACACTTTGTATGATCAACAAAATATATTAAAAAACAGAAATAGAAAACATTAATTTAAAAATGCAAATGTTATAGGAAAGTGCACATGTAAAACTTTTAGATTATATTTTTTTATTTCTTGTTTCATTTCCTCTGCTATAACAGATTTCTTAAAATGAAGATACCACTGAAAGTGCAGATGTTTGTAAAGTGCACAAAATACTATTAAAATTTTATAATTACTTTAAATTTTTAATTAACATTCCGATTTCTATCTTTAAATACTATGCATGCACAGGTGCTCGTTAAGATTGTGACTAATAAAGCTGAAAATAAATTAAGTATGCAAAATAATGAATAATGCAGTTTTGGAAACTATTGCAAAAATAGGCAAATATTAAAAAAAAAAACTTTATGCCTTAGCTGCCATTTGAGCAGAATGGGTTTGCCTTCAAATTTCCAAAACAATCAAAATTCATGACTTACTATGTCTAGGAAGTAATCAACATGTGGCCTCTTGTGCACAAAGAATCTAACTGGATGCCTGTCTATTGTCACTTTGAGGACAAAGTCAGGTGGTGTTCCTGGCTTCACTGTTTGTCGAACAACGCCATCATGATGTGAGTGTATCAATGTTTCATCTAAGTCTAAAACCAGAACCTTTCGCTTCACAATACCTGAAACAGCAGTAACACTGAATAAGTTTCATATTACCATTCCAAAAAATTTAAATTTATCTTATTGCAATTTCCTCTCTATTAGACAATCAGATATGATCAAATGTCTACAATGCTTAGAAAAGTAATGCCTGACCACATCTAATCAGTGTGAGTTGCAAGACGTTGCAAGGCCTCCTGGTCAATTACCATCCTTAGCTTTCTGTGTAGCCCGTTTTTTCACAGATACACAGCTCTGAATACTGAGAGAAGTGGAATAACATTTTATCATAAAGGAAGGAAATGCCATTAGATTATTCTGATATACCAAAGCATTCCCTAAATTATAAAGAGCTCATGTGGTCAATGGACTTACTTCAAACAATCCTCCAAGCGAATCAAGTTAGATACATTGAAAATGTACCCCACAAACATATACATGACTGCTCACTAATTAACATTAAATCGAAAGCATACATAATACGAGACTTAATTGCAATTGCAGAAAATGGAGGTGTGAAAATGCACATCCTATCAAGAAGGTTACAGAAGATTTTCTAAATACTATAATATTTTATCTAATCTACAAAAAAAGATCTTCCTACCATTACTCAATATTCAGGTTCAGAAAGAGATCCAAATATCATAAGATATTGCTCTTAATTTAAAAAGAAGAGTTATAGAGCATCCATGTTCTGTACTCACAGCATAAATGAACTCAAACAGTAACTAACATCATTTTTGACTATAATGGAATTTAGAAGGCAGCCTAGAATGACTATAAAGATGAGTTGGGAAGCAATAGAGATATTTAAAAAACAACTGGAAACAAGCTGACTACATAATTAAAGATTTTGTAACTTAATTCTTAAAACAGGGAAAAAATGTATATCACATAGTAAAATTAAAAAATGTTTTATCATTCTGTTATTACCATTTAGAGAAGCAGAAAAAGGAACAAATTATAGCTGAAAATGTAGTAGAATGTACACAAAATGTCTGATACCCAAAACTGGTATAAAATATTTGCAGCATTTGAAAGAGAAATAAATATCGAAGAGAAAAGTCACTTTGATAACTACAGAAACAACAGTATAGAAAGGTTGGCAAAATAACTAAACAATTCATTAATATCATTAAAACAACAAGGATAATGTTAAAATACTTATGGTACATATATTAAAATGATTATGCAGGATGCAGCAGAAATCTTTAACAAACATGATATTAATGCACATAAATTAACAAAAGCCAATAAGAATATGCATAAGCAATTAAGACAGTATCTAATATATAGAAAACCTAGGTGAATTATTTACTTTTACCAAAAAAGATAATAAAAATTATGTCCCCTGGTGCAGATTCTGAATTTAATAAAAAGGTTGGGAAAACAGCTACAGAGCTCCTGAAAACATTATTACTTATCCCTGAAAACTACTGTGCCTGCCAAATGCAAGAATATATAGCACTGGCCTATAAACTTTATTTTTCTCTTTCACAAGAATGAAATAAGCTGAATGTAAATTTACTTTCCATGCTGAATACAAATAGGCTCTCAGTTTTTTTCCCCATCAAGTAGGGTCTTTCTTTGACACATGTTTAAACTTTATAAAAATAGTATGAAGAATGCGAATTGTAATACCAATTTAAAAAGGTAAAGTAGATATTTGGAACTCAGCATATTTTAAAGGAATTACTTTACTTTCAATTATTGGGAAAATCTTCACTGGAGAGTTAGCAAAAATATTACAAGAATGGGCAGAGAAAAACGAAATTTCAGTATTTCAATCAGGCTTTAGGAAAAGTAAAAGAACAGTTGACAATATTTTTATAATTAGAAATTAGTCCATAAATATCTTAGCAACAAAAGAGGTAGAATATATTTATTGTTTATGGACTTAGAAGCTTTTGACACAATTTCTAGAGAAGCGTTTTGGTTCATACTGAGAAAGAAAGGAATAAGTCAGAATTTTATAATGGTAATTCAAAATATTTATACGGAAAATGAATTTTGTATTAATATAAAAGAGAGAGGGTTAAAGATAAAATATCAAACAACATAGGTCTAAGACAAGAATGTAAATTAAGTCCAGTTCTTTTTAATCTATTTATTGACAATGTTCTAAACTAAATTTGTAAAGATAATGTACGTTCGTCAACCATAAATAATACAGCTATACTGGGTATACTCTTTGCAGATGATTTGGTAACAGGTTCTTTAACAAGTGTAGGATTAAAATGATCACTAGAAGCTATAGGCACATTTTGTAGAGAATGGGGTCTCAAGATAAATAAAAATAAATCTAAGATTATAGTGATGAAAAATGGCTTCAAATTAAAAAAACAGGAAAAATGGTAGTGGGAAGGCACAGAAATTGAAGTTGTCAAAAAAATTAATTATTTGAGTGTTAGATTGTCTAATAATGGGAAATTGAGCAATCAGAAAAGAAAATTAGTAGCAAAGGGGGAAAAAAAAAAAAAAAAAAGCATGAGTATAATCAGATCTTGTGTAAATAAAATACCAAATATGCAAGTAAAATGGTTAAAGAAAATATATGGTTCAATAGTAAAGAGCAGAATGATGTATGGAATAGAAATTTGAGGGCAAGGAGGAGGCTGGAAAAGGATAAATGTGATAAATAGACTATTTTGTAGAATTGTTAGATCTTCACCTAACAAGATTGCTCTGATGGAACTAGGAAGATTGGGGCTATAAAATCAAGGTTATAGAAAGAGTATTGAAATATTGGTATAGAATAGGGAGACTAGAACAGGGGAATATCATCAATCATTGTTTGGAATCATAAGGAAAAATTAGGGGGAGAGAAACCTGAATATCTAAAATCCAAAATATTTTCCAAGAAGTAGGCATGGGATCAATATGGTATGAGGGAGAAAGATTGGGAAAAGGATTTTAAAAAGAGATAATAAGAAGAATTGAAGATATTGAAAAATAGGAACTATGGGCAAATCTAAATGCCAAAAAAATCCTGAAATTATGTAGCACACTAAAATATGTTTGAGGAAGAGAAAGATAGCAGTATATTGAAATCTGTGATATGGCACGAAGGGAAGGACTGGCATGGTTTAGAACAGGAGTAATATACTTAAGTGGAATAAAAAAGGAATATATTAAGGGGATATGTCCAATGTGTGAAGAACCTGATAGTAATTGGCATTGTACATTAGAATGCAAAGGAAACCAATTTTTGGAGGATACAGTATCTATCACGAAAGTGGGAAAATTTACCAAATGAAATAATAGGCAGAAGAATTTTAAGTTTCAAATCAGACTATAATATTAAGGAACTGGAAAAATACATAGGCAAGGTAAGACAAAAATGTTATGGAAGGTGGGTAAGATAAATGGAAATAACAATGCTGATAATTGCACTATTTAAGAGTGAATATAGATCCCCATTACATACTCAACCTGCAGTTAATTGTAATGGGGTATGGAAGGAATGCAACTCCATAAAGTCAGCGTGAGCAAGTGAAAAATATAAAAGTTTATTAATAGTAAGTTTACATGAATCGAGAACATAGAAAGGAAAATTAATTACTATGATTTTAATATGTTTATATGTTTATTTGCTTATAAGGTCCAAAGGAATAAGCAAAACTCTCAAGGATAGAAATTTAGTCAAATGGGTTTAGTTCGAAAAGGAGGAAGGTTTATTATTGCATAAAATATAATTTAATATTGTATTGAATGTATAAATTATTTACAGTATTATGTTCTTTGATTGAATTGGAGCCTGGTCCCCTGGATATTTCAGTTGGTAGCTGCTGAACCAGGGGCTGGGGAGCTGAGCCAATCAAATTGGAATAAATTGGAGTTAGTGCCTTCTAGAATTGCCAAAGGCACTGATCATATTGCTATATTTAAATTAATGGTTTCTTTGATTTGTGTTCATTTTGTTAAAAAGTTTTATATGTTGATGTTTGATTTTTTTTGATTTGTTTATTTACGGATGTTCTTTAACATCTCAGGTAATCAGCGTCCCATTCAATTCAGGGCGTGAAATGGCTTACAAAATTTGCTCAGAGGCCTCTTCTTTCAGACTTGAGGTTCTTTATCGTGCCGTAAATGTACAACACAGGATCCATGGCTTTACTTTCCTTCCGAAGGAAGCCATACTTAGGATTTTTGAGCATGAAAAAATCCATCAGGCTAAACCCGTGACCTTGGGTTTAGAAGGCAAATATAGTTACCACTACACCACCAGGACTGACGTTGATGTTTGAGAAATAAAATTCATATTCATATAAAATTAGTAGTTTATGCAACTATAAATTATATACCTAATTTAACTATAAATACATCACAAATTTTGGCTTGTACTGTACAACTGGTTGTCAAGGGCATAAATCACCTTTGCAGTGAAGTTTGCCCTCAGCCATTGTGTGTTCAGCTGTGAAAGAGCAAGCATTTTCTTCTTCAATTTAGCACATAGTGGGAAGAATATGAAAACAGAGTAGCTCTAATTACTTTGCATAGGGCTGAAAAGTCAAATACTGATATTTTCAAGATGCTAAAATCCCTGTATATCAGCAGGTTTGTATATTGGATAATCCAAAACTTTGCCAAAACTGGCAGTTGGCCAATCTCATATTGTTAGATCATCGGCAGCTGTTAATGCAGTAGCGACTCATATCCATCTAAATCCTGTCCTGAAGCAGGTAATTAGGTCGGTGGAATTAATATTTCGCCAAGATTGATGTCCAGGGTACTTAATGAAAACTTTGGATTTAAAACTTACTAGCTGAGTATTGGGTATTTCCGTATACTGCAATTGAAACTGAAAAGGGAACTTAAATCAAGATGGCTCCTGCAGAGAGAGATAAGCAAAAATGGACATTATATGATTCTTGTCGCTGGTAAGTAAGTCTTCACTACAGAAGGGTTTTAACCTCCAAAATGATAGTAGTGAAGAGGAGTTGATGGCCAAGATCTTTGTAGCATTTGAAGCTAATGTGATTATTGTGAAGACCAGGTATTTTTATAGAACTCAGCAGTCATTACCACAACACTATGAACTATGCTTCTAAGTCAAAGGTCGGATCTTGAAAATATTTTACAAACATTTACACACTTGTTCAATTCTTGTTTTGTTATTATAGTGCCATATAATTAAATATTCACAAGTTACTAAGTCAATTTAAGTGTTTTGCACTATTTAAAATTAAAGATACATGGCTACTCTATTCCAAAACTCTCCCAATGCCTTATGCAAAAGATGAGTAGCAAGTTGCTGGGTGGAATTTCATTTAACTTAATGCAGCTTTTGAATAATATTAGTCTCCTCTACCTCAATGACAACACGCTTATGGCATACATTCCCTGTATGAAAATACTCAAATAGATCCCCTGAATCACAACCTTAGAATTGTTTGGTGTTGTTCTAATTCACCTTGTATAAAAATAAACATCATTCACAACAAAAAACAGCAGGCTTAAAAAGAAACAAATACTTATGCTGCTTGGCTCTCTACTTATGAAACAATGCAACATTTAAACCCGGATAGCAATAAGTTTGCATATCTTGATATTCTAGTTTCCAGCTAAACAGAAGACCTCTTTTATGAATACATATAAAATAAAACATAAATAGATACAAAGTTATCTCATCCCATGAAAGGTGTCAAAAACTAAAAAATAATACCATCACAAAAACCTATGCCTTATAGAAAACTTCTAATTACTTATCCAAATTAAGAATAAAGAAACTGCTCAGGAGTAACTAATGTACTTTTATTGTGAAAAAAATCACACTAACCAATGTAATTTTGTCAATTCTTGAAAGGGACAAATATTCTGAAATTAAAAATTACACATGTATATCACTTACCAGTATATCACTGCAAGTCATGGAAAAAATGATATCAAATAGACTAAACTGGTTTTTAGAATCATTAAATTTAATTTCAACATATCAAAATGGATTTAGCGAATTACAGTCAACCAATAGCTGGCTGCTGCTTAGTAAGGAAGCTGCAAACCATTAATAGAAGATGCTCTAGCAGTTGATACTGAATTCCAAAGTGCCTATGGCTCTATCTGTGTTACAAAATTATTAAACATTTTAGATATAAAAGGTTACATGTACTCCTGGGTATGTAATTTCTTAACTCATTTTTTAATCATTAAAAGATATAATAATGTCATCAAATATACCATGGATTACCACAGGACAGTTTTGAGCACCGAACTATTATATTACTTAGATCAATGATTTGTAGGGTTGCCACCCATCCAGGATTAGCTAGGATCATCCCATAATTGAATTCCTCGTTCAGAGTTCTGGCAGAGAATAATAACCAGAGAATGACTTCTAAGGTGCAAAATTATAGATGGAAAGGGGAAACACAAATTCTGAAAATGTATACATGAAGTTCAAAAAAATAACTAATAAAATGCCTTTGTTGAGGTCTAAACCATTTACTTTTAACTTTTTTCATTCATCATTGTAGCAAATAACAAAGTATCCACTATTTAGGAAGTAAATTGGAATTACTGCATTTAAATCTATCTGGATTACATACATCATTTAAGTCAGTCCCTGGTGCTTTGAGCTCAGGAGTTCCCCTATATATGGAGAAACTCCGTTCAATATTTACTGAAACCAATGAAGCATATTTTGTAAACACATGGAGAGGAGTTCAGTGGAAGTTGCAAAGGCTTCCAAATCCAGATTGTTTCTGAAAAATGAATTCAGTTGTCTCAAACAGTTGTCAATCTCTTCCACTGTTCCTTCATTTACACTCTGAATGACATCAGGCAAATACCTGTAGTCATGCAATACAAAAAGTTCCAATTCTAGGTTTTTCATTTAGCAATTGTTGGCTGTTGCTTATGTTGAATCTAGAACATATATGAAGAGTTTGATGTTTCTGAAGTTTTCACCCAAGAAAACTGTGCATGTTATCAAAGTAACTCACCTGGTCATTATAGGAAATTGAAGTATGTGGAGCTCAGTAAAAAGTAATGAATTTAGGGTTTAACAAAAATCTTCTTTAGAGCATCAATCAAGTCACTTGCACTAATGTATTCCTTTCTTTCTCACAAACACAGTTTAGTCCATGTACAATATACATCACACGGTCGAGGTACATCATCTTCAGTTGTTGGAAAGCATGCACCGTGCTTGATCGGTCATCATAAGCCTGAAATTTTCGTATTGTATGCTCTCCAGTGACAGCTTAACGCATGAATCATTGCATTACTGTGCAAGCATTTGTCTTCTCAAGTTGGTACATCTCAAAAGGCATAAATTTCACTCTTTTACCAGATAATGGAAACACCAGCATATTCAATATACAAGGTGCTTAAAATATGCCGGTAACATTTTTACAGGTGAAAAGTACAAGTTAATGAAAAAAAATTACAGTAAACATGAATTTAAAAATTTAACAGTTTAAGGGATGCCATTTTGTTGTTGGTTGGGGCTGCCACTTAACTGAGCACCTGGATACAGCACGTTCATGCTCATATGCATGCCATACTCTCCCACCATCTTTCCTCTCATTGTTTGAGTCTTAGTATCAAGCACAGCAATAATAACAACAATAATAATTATAGTAATAATAGTAATAATAATAGTGGCTACTAATGAACCTGCCTTATGTCTGCTGGATATAAGTATGCTACATTTGCAGAACAGAAAATTGATTATATGTATGAGACCACTGGGAATACAGGTCATTTCCTCTTACACACATACGGGAACAATAATGAACACTATGTGCAACTATATGTTGAAATTACACTTTTGGAGTTCAGTTTTTGTAGTTATTTTTCATAATTTGGATAAACATCTATTTTAAGCAATAATTATTTTCTGTCTTTTCATCAGTAAATAGGTACCTATTCCTGAATTATTTTATAAATATCTCACATTTATAAAGCAACGTTTACTTTTCCATGTGACTCAAAATACCCAAATCGGAAATTAGATAAAATATACTCACAAGCCATTAATACTTACTGAGTCTATGTCTTGATAATGGAGACAGTGGAAAGATTTCATATTTTACAGGCTGATGTTGTACAATCTGAAAAAGAAGGAAAGAAACAAAGAAAAAAAAGAGGCAAAAGTCACACCAGAATATCACTAACATTAAACATGATATACATTTAACAAATTATTTATGATACTGTATTTCACTTTGAAAATCCCAAACTATTCAAATTTATAATATACATTATTTGAAAAGATATCGGGTATTTAATTTTTTTTAATGCACATGGGGGGGAACATAATATATGAAACATTTAATGTTCTAACAGAAACCTGATGTGTTGGTCGCTCACTTTCTTTAACAGCCATACTTCATTACACATTCTGATTGCTGACTTATAATGCTATTCATGTTAATTGATGCATGGCCCACTATAGAAGTTGTGGTGCAACTTTGAATAGACATTTCTAATCCCACCTTCCCAAATTGTTTATAGCCCTTTATAACATAAAATCCAGGCTTTATTCAGCACATGTAATATAGCAAAACAAATGTAAATCATACCATATTCTCCACAATATAATACGGTGCAATCAGTGATGTTTTCTGAATGAGCCCCAACTTGTATGCTGTGCCGTGGAGGGAATAGCAAGCCTGCTTACTTACTCGTTGACCTTGGTGATTGTTGCAATTATAGTGTAATCGTTACCAGATATGTTGTGTTATTCGATTAATTCGACAATATACATAAAGTGGATTTTGCCTCATGTGTTTACAATGGCACAGAATTTTTTATATATGATTCGTGTGTGTCAACCCAATGGTGAAAGAATCACAGGACCAATTTTTTTTAACATATAGTTAATTCTGTTACTTATACAAATACTATACTAACCCCTTTTTTCAGAGAATAAACTGCATTTTTTTCACAGGATTCTGCTACTGCTCACACTGCAAATAATTTTATAGCAGCAATCTGCTGTTTCCACAAGACAGAGTTATTAGTAGTATTTTTGGTTCCCTGTGCGATTATCTCAAGGGTAAATTAAAAAAAGTATGTACAAGACAAACCTGCACATCTTTCAGAAAACAAAAAGTTATATTCATCAGGTAATTGTCAGGATTTCTCAAAATAAACATTGCCACGGGTGGCCGAGGACGTTAAATCGCGGACTAGTGAGCGGGAGGTCTGGGGTTCGAATCCTGCCAGAACTGCCCTCCATGACTGAGGTCTTACAGGTTTTCCTCAGTCTTCATAAATGGCAAATGCTGGGGAGGTACCACTAAACTTAAGCCTGGAATGTTTCCTTCCTTAAAAATAAATCCTTTCACAATATATCATTTCATTCCATATTTCACCAGTGTCCATCGCCTGTGGTGCCTCTGTAGCAATAATGGGCATTAAACACTATTCATTCATTCACAATAAACTACAGCAGTGATGAATAATTTTGTAAAGAGATACCAAAAATGTGTGGAGAATGAAGGTGGGCAGTTTAAACACTTAATTTGATAATTTGGTAAGTAATAAGACACTTAAATTGGTTTGTGTATTGTATGATTGGCTTGTTTTGTTGCTTTACCCTTCCAACGATCATAGAGATATGATTGCCTGGCTAACTGGCTAATGAGTGGCATGCTCGCCCGTAGGCAAAACAAAACTGATCACACGGTATTTAAGAATTATTCATAATTGAGAAAAACAATTTGTAAAACTGTTGTTGATATTTTATGCAACTTGCATCAGAGTATCCACTAGCCTGATATTTCTTGTTTCATGCTGAAGAATAATTTCAATTGTTCAAAATATTTTGAATTTTCTTTTCCAAATTCATTTATTTTAATTTTTTTAATATCACAATCTTATTGAGCAGATCTTACACAGTTTCATTATTATGTTTATTTATATTTCACCATTTTGTTAAATAGAGTTCTCTACTTAATTTTTCCATCAGCCAGTATTCTCCATAAGGTGTTAAAATTTGCATAGAAATTGGACATTCTTTGTCATCTCCTAATCTTATATATACATATTCAAGATTAGTCTCAATGGCTAATGAGCCCCAGCTCTTCAACAGAAAATTCATTCTTATTAGTAAATATACATTCATTTTTATCAGCTTAGGCCCTGGGGCAACTAACCGAGTGCACAGAAATTGATCCATTAGGTGATCTGCTGGAAAAACTTAATATGCATTCATGTGGATTTACATTGGCTGTGGCATAAAATAATCATTCAGCAACAAACAGAATCCTCCAAATCCTTCTCCCTTTTATCAGCAAAATTTGAGATCCAAATTTTTCCCACATTCCTTGATTAGATTGGATACTCTATATGTTCAAAATAATTGTTTTTATTACTTATTACTGTTCAAGATGACATATAAGCACTGAAAATCATAAAGAAATCTGTAATATTGATTTACCATTATTAATTCTAGGCAAATCCATATCAAATCAACCAATGAAAAATTCATTTTGCAACTCGGTGACATGCATTTTGTTAACTTTTTGTATATTGGTATCTTACCATAATATAAGTAAAATTATTAATTTCTACTTTTATTATATACAGTTTTTTAAAATGAAGGGGCAGAAAAAAAGTAATTTGCTAACCATTACATGCTTAAATATAGTTCATTTGAAAACTATAAGAGGATACCTGAGAGAGGTAAAATTTTAAAGCTTATGAATAGGGCTTTATTTTTATATATCACATGACAACATTATGGATTTTTTCAAAATTCACTGCTTCTCAAAATGTTTCATTTTGAATATTCAGAGAAATGGAATTTTTAAATTTTCTTACAAAAAAAACATACATATTTCTTCTAGCTACTCTCCAAATTTTAAGGTGGAATGGTATTACACAAAACTTAAATTATCTTCTTTGCAGTGAGATGGAATTATATATATATATATGTTTCTGCCTGTTTGATAATGTGCTCTTCCTCTCATCTTTCCTTGCAACTCAGTTGAGAACTGTTTCTCTTTATATGCACTTCAATTTGTTTGAACAGTTTGTATTTATTGAGCTGGTATGTTTTCCTTTGATTTTCTGTGATACTGGGCATCACTGATGGCCAGTATTTTACAAAAATATGCTTTTCTTCAGTGAAACAACTTTGTGAAGTTTAATTAATCAGGTTTGTGATAAGATTTGTTTCATTTTAAATATGGAAGAGAATAAGTTGTCAAAAAACTGTTGCAATCATCATATGAAAATATACACTTCATGTAGATTGCAACTGGGAAAGGTATGCTTCAGAACAAAATTCCGGCTGAGGATTTAGGCATTCTAGGTCCTAGGCATATTAAGATGCAGCTAGAAGCTATTTAAATGCCTCTTTGACCTCCCAGTGATTCTTCAGTTAGAGGAAACGGTTCTAGGAAATATTGAAAACAAACAAAGATTAAGCAGGCCTACAAAGTCATTGTGTACTTATTATGATTTAGAGGAAATTCTCACTGTGATTATTTAGAAATGATTCAGTAATTGAAGGAAAAATTGAAAATTCCAGACAAAAGCACAAAGTTTATGATTTTGACACTTGAACCAAAAAGCTGGCCTATAAGAAAATTGAAAATGAATTTGGAGTAAGAAATTACATTGCAAGGCAAAGAATCTTGCACAAGAAAAAGGAATTTTGTCAACACAAGATCCCAAACCTGGAAAAGCATTATCTGATGATAGAATAAACTTAGTAAAGGAATTTTACTGTAGTGAAGAATTCAGCTGACAATTGCCAAGGAATAAAGACTATAATTAATTCAAAGACAAGACTGGTCATAGATCTCATACCCAAAAAAGTCTGATTCTTTATAATCTTAGAGACATTTATAAACTTTTCAAGTACAAGTATGCATCTGAAAAATTTGGATTTTCAAAATTTGCAAATTTACAACTAAATAACTGCAGGAGATTCATTCTGTGTATATGCACACAAACATCATAATTTCTGGTGCTAATTTAAACAAAGTAACCTTGTAAGGAAATGATACTATGATACTAGACTTGATGCCTAAGATTCAAATCCTATTATTGATGATCTCTAGGAAGCCTTATTGACAAGTTTTAAAGAAGGAATGATTGATAAGAATATACCAAGCAGTGGGATTTAGTGAACCGCTGTTCATTTGAAACTATTTGCAAGTTCACAGAGGATTCTGCTGCCAAGTTTTAGCTAAGCTAAACACATGGAAAAAGAATGATTTCATTGCTAAACAGCAATCTGCATTATTTAAACAGAAGAAAATTTAAATTTGTGTAACGAAGCTGTGGTGATGTGTGATTTTGCTGACAACTATTCATTTATTGTACAAGCTGAAGCCCAGTCATTCCAATGTAACAACTCAATGGCAATGCTCATCCCTTTGTAGTGTACTACAAGGAAAATTGTGAACTGAAACATAAGAGTTTTGTTTTCATCTCGGAAAGTATGAAACATGGCACAGTACTTATTTGAACACAGTAATAGTTTTGAGATTTTGCTTTGTTTTATTGTTGCATATTGTATTATGCATTATTGCAGTGTTTTAAGGAACTTTCAATATTCTCCCTTTAGTATAATTTAGGCATAATACACCTGATCATTTTTCCTATTATTCCATCATTGGTGCACTTCAAACCATCGATGAGGTGATCACCAAAAGAAAAATTATGTTTTAACTTATTTAACATCAGAAAATTTATGCACAGATGTCTCATTATACCTGAATATATTCTGTCTTCAAGAATAATTTACTAAACAATCACAATACTTTCTTCCTTCCCCATTTTCAAAGACTGCCTAAATTTCTCATCTTTATAAGCTATTTCCCTTCTATATGTAAAGACATTGAAGATCTATTATAAATCCCTAGATATGCACTTTTTTAACCATTCTGAAAACTAAGCAAAGTTGCTATAAGGAATGCTTCCTCCCTGACTATCCACATTGAAATTCTTACAAATGGAAATATTTGCATTACATACTACATAGGGAGCTTATGTGCAATTATGGAAAAAATTAAGGTTTCAAATAAAGGATGAATCTATATGTCAAATATGGAGATTTAGTTTCATGGCTTTTACATTTCTTACATTACAGCTTTCATTTATTATTATAATCATAATATTGTATCAGCTTCTCTTTCAATGTTTACATAAATTTTGATGCAGCATAGACTTCATTGTACTATATTGGGATGATTTATACAAAAATTGGTTAATACATAGAGATTACTCTAAGTGAAGTCAATATTGCCTTACATAAATTTAAAGGAATTACCTTAATGAACATGCTTAAGAGTAAAAAATACAAAACCTGTCTCATATATTTACATTGGTTTGCAATAAAAGCATGTCAAATAAAACTGTATAAATAACTACTCTGCTATACACTTCAACCAACATAAAATAAATCAAAACATTAACAGTTTGAAAAGAACCAGGTAGGAAGACTAGAATATAGGTATTAAGATACTTAACACAAAAGAAAAAGCAACTATTCATCAATTTCACCTTTGACAAAAATAAAATATCATTGTATTATTACAAAGGCGAATGAATCCATTTTCTAAAAACAAGATAAGAATTTCTGGCTTTTCTACAAGCGTATCTTAACGATGTTAAACTTAGCAGGTTTCATATATGGCACTAATTTAGCTTATAATTCAATTAATATGTAGCTCCCAATATATATTCTATTTGAACAAGCTAAGATTGCCAACCAACCTATGAAGGCTTAAATTTGATTATATCTAAAACAAGAAAGCCGGTTAGACCTTGACACAATGAACCAAAGATGTATTCACACATAGTGTAAATGTTTATATTATGTTCAGTGAACAGACTCTATGTGCAGCACTATTACTTACTGCTCTAACCTGCTTCTTCAATAAGAAACAAACACAGGTCCAGACTCTTGACGCCAGTAATAAGAACGCACGAAGGCCCATTTGCAATTGTTTCAGCATTGGTGAAGTATTTAATGAACGTCCTTTTAAGAATATAAAAAACAATTCTAACAGAATGTCAAGTACCAAAGAAATATTGAAAAGAAAGCATTACATTTCTAAAATCAACAAATTACACTCTATTACACTAGCAGCAGCCATGATCGACCCATTTCCTATCACACGCAAACCTTGTGCGCATGTCAAACTGTAGTTACTCAAATATCAAAAAGGGGGCAGCTGTATACTTAAGGGAGGCCAATTGCTAACTAAACAAAGTTGTTCACTAATACAAAATGTACTAGGAAGCAACTAAATTTCTCACAACTTACCTACTCCATCCCACAACGAAAAGTAATGTTGGTAATCTTAAATATGTGCAGTTTAATATCAGAATATGTTTATCAGAGCTAACCGAAGAGTTGCAGGAATTGCATAAGAGCACCATTGTAGTCAAAACACATATTTTCTAATTTTCATCAACTAAATAATTATAACTACAACTAAATATTATTATTATTATTATTATTATTATTATTATTATTATTATTATTATTATTATTATTATTATTATTATTATTATTATTATTATTATTATTATTTTTTTTTTTTTTTTTTTTTTTTTTCTTTTCAAATCTGAATAATCCTGGAATGATTGGTGACTATTTAGTAGGAGTAGTTTGTCAGTTGACTGTATTAAAAAGGATTGTGTAACATTCTTGTGATGGAATTTTTAAATTCCATTCTTGATAAGCAATCATGAGAAATTACAGAAATAAACGACAGGATGAGAACATTCAGAACAAAACCTTTGTCAATAGGTTCTCAACTTGTAAAGAAGGCATTTTGAAAGAATTATCATCGAGAAATTAGGTATTATTTTGCCCAAGAAACCTGTAACTTTGCTATTATTTGTTTAATTCATCATTATTAAAATGAACTAAATTATTGCTCCGTCAGTGTTAATATCATATAAATGTTAACTGTAAATTTCTCAATGTGTATAACTAGGCAGAAGCACAAAAATTGTCTCCCTTCCAGACCGTGTATTCTCGTAAGCTAAGATACAACACATTATTGAGGTTAGGAGCTTGCTTGTCTCTTCAGCACATCTCGTCCAGTGCTGGTAAAGTTGGTGGAAGTTGGCAATGTAACTGGCGCAATTTTTCTTTAGGGTTGAAGCCTGTATTAGTTTACCAGCAAACAAAGTTACACGTGTAGAAATTGTTATTGATCCATGGTGACTGTTTTGCGTGTGCATTATTTTTCCAGTGAAAGACACAATAGTAATTTTATTAGAAACTTCCTTCAAGTGGTGGATTGACAAAGACAAAAGAGATGGACGCCCAAAGGACTTGATAGAACTGTGCACTAAAAGAGAAGTTAAAAAATGGCAAGTCCTGTAGCCTTCATTGTAAGGAATCTTGGTTCGAACACTTCACATGGTTTTGCATTAGTTCTATTCTTTAAAATTTGTTCTGTTGACCCTGCTTACTTTGTAGTAACAAAAACGGTGTCTGGAACAGACAAGACTCCTGTGATTTCCAAAACGTTACATTTGTGTGGAATAAACACAAAGACAGCGAGGAGCATTTCGGATGCTTTAAAGAAAAACGCAAAACTATATGCACTCAGATATAATGAGAATCTAACTTTAAACAGGTTGATTCTGAAACTTGTTACTTGGATTGTTCTATATTTAAGTTTACAGGAACTTCCTTTAGG
The DNA here is from genome assembly GCA_030762175.1 of Metallyticus violacea. Classification (NCBI taxonomy): domain Eukaryota; kingdom Metazoa; phylum Arthropoda; class Insecta; order Mantodea; family Metallyticidae; genus Metallyticus; species Metallyticus violacea. The sequence continues at coordinate 30,934,788 of CM060837.1, read as the reverse complement.
CGGCATGATGAGAGCGAGACCTCTTAAGCAATTATTGAAGATATTGATATTTGAAAAGCCCTTGGACCTTCAAAACCTTATCAGAAAATAAAAAATGTGTATAGTGGAAACTCAAAAACTATTCAACATGAAGTAACAGAAAAAAGTTCAGAGTACATCAGTGATCACATTTAAAATGAACTTCACAATGCTATATATTTTTCCATTCAAGTTGATGACACAACAGACATTTGTCAACAATCACAATGTTCTATCATTGTTACATTTGGGAATAATGACGGTATCCCAGTGGATCTTTTTTTAGGATTTTATGATGTGAGTGAAAAATAGATCAGTACAAAATTTGTTCCAGTTATTGGGAGGTATTTTGAAAGAATAGTCTTATGAAAGTAAGTTGGTTGCGCAGTGTTACGATGGCGCAGCTGTGATGTCAGGGAATGTAAATGATTTGCAAACAAAGATTAAAGATAAGGCTCCTCAAGCTGTATTTGTTCACTGAATGGTTCATCGCCTCAATTTGGTACTACAACAGAGTTGTAAGATAATTTCCAAATGTAAGGTATTTTTCGCGAGTACGAGTGGAATCCCAGCATTTTTTTCACCACTCGGCGAAAAGAACATGCACCCTTGTTATCTAATGCCGTCAACAAAATTCCTTCTATTACGGAAACTCGGTCATCAAACTCGAGACTTCTACGAGTTATTATAGAAGAGTGGGACAGTTTGAAGCAAATATTTGAGGAATTTATGAATGGTGAAACAAGCGATGAAAATACAATTAACTTATCTAAAGGGTTTCTGAAAGACTTCAATGATTTTGAATTTTCATTTCTAGCATTGGTATTCAAAGATATTTTTGATTTGACATATGTTCTGTTTGATATATTACAGAAAAAATCTTTGGACATTAATTATTGTGTAGCTTAAACACACGCTGATTATACTAACAAATAAAAGAAATGCAAAAAATTTTGGTGAGCTTTTAGAGAGAAGTAGGCAGTTGACCAACATAAACATCCGAAGGGGATATAGTGACTTGACATTAGAAGATGGTGTTGAGAACATTGCGTCTTGTATTACGAAATAAATGACACTATTTTGATGGAGATCCAAGTGCGATTTCATGGTTCTGATAGATTAAAATATTTAATCTTGTTGAGTCTGCCAAGTTTGAGCTATTTACCAACGAGTTTCCATTTATAGCCGTCAGAACTAGCAACAGAGCTACCCACACAGCAATATCCCACATTTAAGAAATGAATTGTTATTATTTTATGCTCATGAATCCTACAGGACAAAAAAGTTGGAAAAGTTCTACAAGCACTTCAGGAAAACAAAGACATTTTTGAAGAGACTTACAAGATTTATTCTTTGGCACTGATAATACCATCTTCAAGTACATCTGTAGAACGCAGTTATTCTTGTTTGAAAAGGCTGAAAACCTTTACAAGAAACACAACATCGCAGTGCAGACTTACATCACTGGCTGTCACCTCCATACATCTTGAATTATTATTGATGCTGAATGAAAATCAAACCCTCTATGAGGACATCGTAGACGAGTTAGTAAACCTCAAGGAGCGGAGAATTGATTTGATCTATAAAAAATGAAAAATCGGTGAATTTGACTTTTTATTCTGACAATTATGAGAGCATGCATTCAACATTTACATTTGGTTATCTATTATGAATGTTAGGTGTTTTATAAATATGAAAAATGAGCCATTATTGTAAATGTAAATAATATTGTTATTTGAAACTTCTGGGTTGGGTTTCATCTACTTTTTCAACCACGAGCGGCCACTGCTGTAAAAGACTGAAAAAAAAAATTAAAGAAGCATTTTTTTTATTTAATAAATCTGGTCATCAGCGTTCCATTTATTAAGAGCGTGAAACGGCCGATAAATTTTGCTCAGAGGCTTCTTCTTTCAGGGTTGAGGTTCTTTTTCGTGACATACGGCCTTACTTCCCTTCAGAAGGAAGCCATACTAAGGATTTTTATGCCCGAAAAATTCCATCGATCCTGGCTGGGTTTGAACTCGCGAGCTTAGGTTTAAAAGGCAAGTATGGTTACCACTAGACCCCAGGATCAACTAAAGAGGCAAAAAGTAGATATTTCTTGCAAGTCATCAATATATCTACAAATAAAATTAAAACTGCCCGGAATTGGAATGCAGGTCAAATAAAGATGATAATATATCCTCTTTAGCTTAACAAAATATGAAAATTGATCATTTACAGGATATTGCATATACTTGTGAGTGTGTGTGTATATATATGTGTATGTATGTGTATATATATATATATATATATATATATATATAAAGATAAAACACTGAGAAAGAGTCACACTTGAAATTGCTATATTTCGAATTGAAGAACTCGCAGTAGTTCGAAATATAGCAATTTCAAGTGTGACTCTTTCTCAGTGTTTTATCTTTATCTACTCTTTATCTACTTTTATTATTAGTGTTAATTTGTTACATTGTTAATAGTGTTTCTTTATTTTTATTTTTCATTAATATTATATATATATATATTAATCTCTCTCTCTCTCTCTCTCTCTCTCTATATATATATATATATATTAATCTCTCTCTATATACATTAATCTCTCTCTCTCTCTCTCTCTCTCTCTATATATATATATATATATTAATCTCTCTCTCTATATATATATATTAATCTCTCTCTCTCTATATATATATATATTAATATATATATATTATAATATATATATATATATATATAGAGAGAGAGAGAGAGAGAGAGAGAGAGAGAGAGAGCGGTGGGAATCCCTCATACCAGAGGAATATGCACAGAGGTCTGTGCAGCCCAGTGGGTTTTTTCCCTTTAGGACGGTATCTAGAGTCTAAACCGACCGCCTTTCGGTCGTAGACGATCTCGTCGCCTAAACGCGCTAAGGATAGGTCACATCTAAGACCTACTCAATTTAAGTGTCGAGTCACCCCAGCATTATGGTAGCCACCACCTCCCCACGACAGCAGTGATTCAGGTATACCCCAGGGTACACGCCAGTGGCACACCCCTGGGACACATTGCCGCCGTGAGTATTCATTTTCCCGTGAGTTCCGGGACCACTGCCATGCCGAAACACATCCGACAACTCCCCAATGGGAGGGACTCCTAGTAACGTCAGGAGTACCACGGGTACTCAGGGTCCGCAGAGCCTGCACCTGGAGCATCTGTAGAGCAACGACAGACGTCGTGCCCCCCCCCCCTTACAGGAATATGCTTGTAATGATCACTCGACAACAATTGCAGAAAAATGTGTAAACAGAAATAATTTAAGAGTTAAGTTCTAGTAAAATTTATGTATAGCCATGTTATTAAATACCTAAACTTAAATACATTTTTAACATCCTGCCAAACTGGTTTTAGACTTGGCATATCAACTGACAAGACCACATTTAAACACACAACAAAAACTTTAGAAGCATTAGCTAGGAAAGATTATGCTGCGAGGATATGTGACTTAACATAGGCATTTGACTGCATAGACCATGAACTATTATTACAAATATTATATTTCTATGAGTTAGATAATGAAACACTAAAATGGTATAAATGTACTTGTGTAATAGCATGCAAAAAGTTGTAACTAGTCATTATGAATCCTTGATAGGGCCTGCCACAGGATCAATATTGGGTTCTACATTTTTTTAAATTTTTACCTATCACCTGCCATATAACTTAAGCCATAAATCAAGACTACTACTTTTTGCAGATGATAGCAATATGCTTATAACAGGGAAATCACAAGAACTTCTGGCAAATACAGTCACAAAAGATTTTTAGGGAAGAAACTTATGGTTTCAATCCAATAAAATACCACTTTATATAGATAGGACAAATTTTATCAAATTCAGAACAAAAATTAATATATATCAGATCTCACAATCAATTATCAAGATCAGACCCTAACAGAAATCAATCATACAAAATTTTGAAAGTTACAAATTGATCAAAATGTTAACTGGAAGAAACATGTAGAAATAATAGTTCCCAAATTTACTTCAGACCTGTTTTGCTCTAATTTCAAATTATGTTCTATCAAAAGACGCATTGTATGTGGTATATTTTGCATATTTTCATTCTTTAATGAGGTATAGTATTGTTTTTTGGAGCAACTCTTCTTATAGAGAAAAAGTTTTCCACTTACAAGAGAAAGCTATTGGAATAATCTGTGGGAGGAATAGAAGAGCATTCTGAAGACCTCTTTTCAAAAAATTAAACATACTTAATCTTACAGGGGAATATATATGACCTATTATGTTATTTAATAGATAATCTCAACAATTTTAATCAAATTTCAGTGTATATATACTCAATACTAGAAACAGGAATTATTTGTGTAAGCCTGCTAGCTCATTACAGGTTTTCCAGAAGGGTATCTATTTATAAACAATGTATACAGTTGTTTTCACACTAACTCCATTCACTTACATAAATTTGGAACATATGTTTCAGGAGCGATCCCTCCCATCTTCAGCCTGTTGACAAACTGTTGTTAAACGTGGCGGTTGGGTCTCTTGATGTTCTTGTGGCGGCAAGAGTTGAGTTGAGTTGAGTTGAGTTGAGGGTATCTATTATTTGCAATGCACATATATATGCTCAACAGAGTTAAATTATTAGGAAATGTACATTTTTGAGATGTTCTATATCCTAGAGCTCTTGTCCTACTTAATATCAACATAATGACACACACACATGCATACGCACACACATACAAAGAGTCAAAATAATGACTTTAATTACACCAATAAGTTAAAATAAAATTAACTTTTTAAAGAAACTAATTGAAATTAAATGGAGCATTGTTGTTCAAGGTATGGACATTTATTAATACTGTGGTGCCTTTATGCAAACATGTTCGCTTTATTTTGAGGCATTTTTTCTGAAATATTAGCTTAGAAATTTCAGTTTATATTTACAAAAACTAGGGAATTTAAAACTATGAGTAGACAAAAAATAATAAATAAATAAAATAAAATTAAAATATTATTTGCATGATTTATTTTATATAATAGATACTGAATATTATAAATGTAGAGTCCAGTACAAGCCCTTATGCTTTAAACAATATATTGAAATGTTCAGTATTTGAGTAGAACAACAGAAAGATTTTAATATTATAATATGCAATTACTAAATTAAAGAAATTGTGTAATGAATTGTATTATTTAACAGTGTTATGTGTTCCATATGTAAATCGTGCAAAATGTTACATATCATAATCTAAATATTAAATTGAAAAAGAAAGAAAAAAAGCATTCATCTTGAAAGAGTGGAGGATATAAGAGGTGTTTATAATCCCCTCCCCAATAACTATGTGGCTATAAGCCTAGCTAGGGAATAAATAGATAAAAAATGTTAAAGCTATGGGCTATCAAAGTAATTGCGATTTGGTACTCAGAAATTCACACCATAGCTAAAAATTATTAAAAATTTGTATTATAATGGTTTCATGCCTCCTTAATAATTGATGGCTATAATCAATGAACAATTTAGCATTAAAATAATCTACAAAGCTTCAGGCTAAACACATGATTGCAGCCACAGCGCTGCTAGTAGGAATCAGTTGTTAGAAATAAAGTCACAATTATACTTTTAGCGAATTCCGAAGGAATGTAGCTATTGCGGTTGTACCCGTAAAACCTTTTTTTATATACGTTCTAGCGGTCCAATTTTTGTTTTTCTCAACCACCAATTAACAAACGATTCGTAAAGTTCATTAACCAGCAAAATTGAACCATTGAGGGTTGACCAAAAGCGAAACGATTTTAAAAAGGTTAAAAATCGTAGCGGCCGCAATTTTTGTTTATTCTCAACGAAACGCGGTATATTTCCTTAAAATAAACTGGTAAACTGGAAAAACAAGTGCGGTTAAAGCAAATTTCTAAAATCGCTCTAGCTGACGTAATTTAAATTTTTTTTAAAGGAAACTCGGTATATACAATTGAAATAAAAAAAAAAGTTTCTGAAATTGAGTGAAATCGGACTATTATAAAGGGGGTATACCTGAAATCCAAAATTTAAAAACTTAATCTAGTGACATTAAAATGCATTTTTAGCAACAAAACTCGGTACCATTTAAAGTAAGAAAATATTTTCTGAAAATTAGGAAAATCCAGGCATTAGTAGAGCAGGTTTTCCTTAAGCCAAAAATGTAAATATCACTCTAGCGGCATTAGCATTTATTTTTTCGCAACGAAACGCAGTATAAACCATTTAAATAAGATAAAAATATTTTATGAAAATCAGGTAAATCGTGCTATTAGAAATGCGAGTTTATCTGAAACCGAAAATTTAAAAATCGCTCTAGCGGCATTAACATTTGCTTTTTCACCACGAAACTCTGTATATGCCATTTAAATAAAATAAGAAAAATTAGTTTCTGAAAATTAAGGAAATTGGACCAATAGGAGTAGGGATATACTTGAAAACCAAAATTTAAAAAGCGCTCTTGCATTTAATTTTCTCTACATTGTTTTAAAATAAAAGGACATATAAACCTCGTTTATAACAGTTATGTATATGTTCTATATATAACAAAAGTATCGTCGTGAAGATAGCAAATGTGAAATATTAATCTAATGTGTGTTTTTAAGAGTTATGTTTGTATGTAAGAGCGCTGTGTAAAAACATTCAGAAAACGTTTGCATTATATGCTTTTAATTCAATAACATTTAAATTAAATTTAAAAATCAATGAAACTTTCGATTGTTTATTGTTGATTGTGTATATTTGTATAGTATATAGTACTTTTTTAAAATAGTAACAAGTTTTGTTTTAATGAAACATATGAACATCTTCTTAAGTACATAATGCAACATTCTGTTATTTTTCTCTATTTTAGTGAATATAAAGATGATATCAAGGGCTTAGTTCATCATAAATATGATCACATTTAAAAATGTTTAAAAATACAGACACAGTATAGCTTTGCCTAGCAGCGATCACATATTTCGTTTTATTAATATTATACTATTAGTTTTTGTTTAATAATAATAATAATAATAATAATAATAATAATAATAATAATAATAATAATAATAATGTGGATTCATTTCTGTGCTACTTATAGACTGCAAGAATTCTAATTTTGTTTCCCTAATATCACACTGTATTGCCATAACTTATTTCATTAATTATACGGTCACAATTTGGATTTTATATTCTTTTTTAAAGTTACTCTACTAGGTGAGGAATTCGTTTAGTTTACGCAGCTCCTGCATGATAAATTGTATTCCTAATCTGTCAATTGTTTCATGCAACAGTTATATGTTTTGTAACCGAAAAATATGAGACAAAAACAAAATCTCATGAAATAAATTATCAATATATATCAAATAAAATAAATTGCAAAATTTATTTCATTCCATTTAAGCAGGCAACTAGCCAAACTTCTATTGTAATATTTTAGCAAAATTGTTTTGTTAAGTAAATTTTACAATTTAATCATAACGGTATTTATATTGCTGTTACGCACTCTGCTGCTGAAAATATTCTGACAAACTTTCTCTAGTAAAGGAAACTCACTATAAATAACTGTATTTTATTGCTGTAATGCAGGCACCTTTCCTATTGCAAATACTCAGCAACATTTTTTCTGGCAAAACCTGAGACAACTGAAGAAAGTACTGCGAGCAATTAACATTGTGCTTTAGGTATTTAGAGAGCAAAGTTATAAGGAAAGATTTTATAGGGTTTGTAAGTATCGATAACCTAACAGGAGACGAACCAACGAACACCATACTATCCATGTTTGGTAATATTGGTTTATCAGTTGACTTACGAGGACAAGCCTATGATGAAGCGTACAATATGACAGCAAAATGTTGCTGTGCGCAGGCGCGAATTCTAATGTTACAACCATTAGCATTGTACACTCAATGTGATAATCACTACTTAAATCTGGCTATATGGAAGGCCTGCAATGTTAAAGAGATAAATATTTTCGGAACTATAAAAGAAGTATGTAAATTCACCCGAGAAGCTGTAAAACGAATTATATTGCTGGAAGCAAACATTCAAAAACATTCCCCTGAATCTAAAGTGGTACGTCTTAAACCACTATGTGAGACTCTTAGTGTGTGTGTGTGTGTGTGTGTGTGTAACGAGGGTGCCAAAAATGTATACACACTTTAACAGTAGATATCTATTTCATATATTTCAAAGTTGGACCGAAAAACAACAGTAATGTGTAGTATGATGTTCTGAAACAGATGTGACTCACATTACGTTATGCTAGCGTTGCTACAACAAAATGTAGCCAAGATTATCGTTTGAACAGCGGAAAGTAATTTTGAAGTGGTATTGGAAAACTGAGAATGTTGTGGAAGTTCAAAGGCAATAGAGACGTGTGTACAGAACAGAACCGCCAGCGGAATAACAATTGCACGCATTGAAGACAAATTTGAGACTCGTGGTACCGTATGCAACCGGATGGTGCACCACCACATTACCACCGAGATGTACGTGCGGACCTTGATGACAATCTTCCAAGGCACTGGATAGGACGAAGAGGTCCGATTGAGTTTCCACCGTGTTCTCCGAATCTAACTCCGTTGGACTTCTACCTATTGGCAACCCTTAAGGATGTTGTATACCGTAGAAAACCAGCTTCACTGGCAGCACTTTGGGAAGAAATTGAAACGACATATGCTGCAATTGCTGAGGACACTTTTGCAAACGTTGTTCAATCAGTAGTTCAGCGTACTCAGAAGTGTATCTACCCGATTGTGGGCATTTTGAGCAACTGTAGTAACTGTAAACGTCTAAGATGATTAGTGCTCATCATTTTCTGTTTGTGTGAATTCAGTTTTGATGTTAACACAATTTTTTCTTTGCTTGAAGTGTGTGTGATTCGGTTGATTTTTCAGTAAACAGTATTAAAAACTGTGATTAATTTGTATTTGACAACAACAATGGCTAACAAAATAGTATAAAACTGCTATTTATAATTATAAAACTATGAACCAGAATTTCCAAGAGCATTGGTGATGAGTTTTTCATCTAGTACGCCAGTACTACCAGGAAAATTGCATTCGGTTTCAAAATCCCGCTCAATATGTCACCACATTTCCTCCGAAGGCTTTGGCATAACCATGGGCGACAGACTATTCCAAAAAGTTCTCAAAAATCATAGAAAAATGCACTCTGTAATTGGAGAAATGGAGGAATGGGTGGATGGTCTAGGCCGTTGGAGGATATTTTCAGTACTTAAACCTTGCTCACTGCAGACCCTTTGTGACTACGTCCCGAATAAGGGATACTGGAGGAAGGGATGAGGCGATGGAGACACCTGGGGCCATGATTTACGGGCGGGACTGCTCCGACGCATTTAGGATCCCTAATGTTTTTATTGAGATAGAACATACCCACACCAGTGGAGAACGCCTCCGAGTTGATCGAATCCCTCGAAAGGTCTACTTCCATGCCACACACTGGGGCATAAACTTTTTCCAAAAGGCAAGCCATCATCATACCGTGCCAGCCCAAGTCGCCCAGTTAAGTAGTATGGTTTTGAATATATCCTTATAGCAGATAAACGTCTAAAATTAAGCAATAATATAGCCTTTACAAATATTATTAGAAAAGGCTTACAAGCAGTAACTGTCACTAATTATAAATGGAACCTATTACTACATTTATACAGCTATTTACTGAAAAGCTTGCCATTTTGTTGAATGATAAAATTATTATGTCTTAACTGTTTTGAAAAATCTATTCACTTACCTCCCCCCTCTCTCTCCCACTGTTTT